>CM036546.1:9249820-9599820 GCA_020745685.1 Tautogolabrus adspersus | reverse complement strand
ATGTAAGAATAAACAATGAGTGAGTTACTAACTGACTCCAGTCTACATGTAACTGAACTAACTTACTGGAAAAGCACACAAAAAACAGTTATGAAGGCATTTGGCCACTTGTGACTGTTTGGATTGAATTCCGTTCTCTTCTTCTTCTTCTTCTTCTTCTTCTTCTTCTTCTTCTTCTTCTTCTTCTTCTTCTTCTTCTGTTCCTTCAGTAGAACTTAAGACACATTGGAGGTTTCTATTAAGCTATATGTTTGGTGCAGGTGTTGTTTCCTTTCCTGTTAGCCAGTGTTATCCTCACCAGCTGTCCCTCTCTTGTCTATTCAAAGCCTTTCTACCTTGGTGCACATGCAGGCTGACAGCTTAACTGCAGGGTGCAAGAGTTTAATGTTACCCCTTCTGCTCTCAGTTCTACCTTGGCTTTGTCTGCACTGAAAAGTGGCATTCAGGAAAATAAACAGGCCATTAAAGAGATCATGAGGAAGGACAAGACGCATCCACAGTGATGGTTTCTCATGTTCAGGATAAAGAGCTGTTCTGATCCGTAACAATTATGCAGTATTAACCTTACATAGCATCAACTGTGTCCTCATTACACAAACATGGCCACTGCCTTTTGTCTCCCAGTCTAGTAGTTGCTGTCTCCCAGTCTTGTTCTTTTTTTTTCCTATTATTTCAAGCAAATGTTAATCATCACATTGGAAAATCTGGATGGAAACAGCAAAAGATGGACAAACTCTTACAACTGTAAAATATTTTAGCTGAGCAGAGTTGGCTTTGTCTGAGGAGGAGTTGATGCAGAATGGGATATAGAAACACCTTTGCTGAATAAGTGCTATTGTAGTAAAAAAAAAAAAATCATCTAACTTAGATGTATTGTTACCTGACTGATCAACTATCCCTTGCTGTCAGAATTTAGATTTTCCTGACATAAGAAATATTTTATCAAAACGTCTTTCAAAGAACAAATGTTGACAATTTGTTGACTGTCTCATTTCACAGACAGACCTGACACATCATGAATTCAGAATAGTAATACATCAGCATCATTATGTACTTATTTCAGAATCCTTTCAGCATGTTTATTGTAATTACATCGCAGTAAATCTGTTAATCTGGGATCATTGCGCTGTAGGAAGACAGATTTCAGCCATTGTGTGACTTGTTAGATTTAGTGAATTTGTCACTCAGCAGACAGATCGACAGGAGCTCAACAGCTGAGTTAGCAAAACTTTAATTCAGCTCTGAATTGAATATGACTCCAAGATCTTTTGCATGTGGTTTAATGGAGGAGGCCTGCGAGCCAAGATGTGGTGAGAAACTGTCGGTCAGTACTGTGGCCCACATTAAATAACTTCAAATGTATTCTCATTGAGTTGAAAGAAATGTGTAGTCATCCGGGATTTGATGTCTTGATGACAGTTATTGAGGTCATTCAGTTTGTTGAAGATTTTGGGCTCTCTTGTATATCATCTGCATAACAGTAAAAATAAATGTGTTTTTGAAAAATGTAGCCCTTAGGGGAAGCATATAGTTTAGATGGAGAAGAGGATTGGACCAAGTATGGAACCTTGGAGGACACCATAGGACATAGAGGCAGAGGAGGAAGAGTTGCTGATAGCAGCTTAGAAAGGGTCACAAAGTCTCTGGTAAACTTTTTTCCCCTCTTAGGAGTTCAGAAGCCTGACCATAGGCAAGTTCAGATAGCATATTATTGGTCCAGTGAGTCACGCTTCAGCACATTCAAACCAGGACAAATTTATTGAGCTCAAAAATGAGCAACAGATGATAAAAGCCTGTTTGTATGCTTGTAATCTGCTTTCTCATTTTTCTCTCCAACTGATGTGGGTTAGTATGCTATGAGCTTTAGGACAGCACGCATTTTCATTTCAAGCCTTTGAAGTGTCACTTCTATCAGAGCAGCCAGATTTGTGTTGACATGTAAGAGCTGGTTGGGGACCATGCTTCATCCAGCTCTACTGACGGATCAGATTTTGTGGGGGTTTGGAGGGGCAGTAATCCATGCTGCCCTCTGTATGATAAATCCTTTTTGTTTCTCTCTATGATGAAAGCTAACGGCACATAGTGAGAAAGAGCAGTCAAGGTTTTTTGACGTCTGTCAGTTTTTCCTCCTGGGAAGGGATTACAGCTGCTCAGGAGAGCAAATTAAGATGAAATATATGCAAGAAGAAATTACCTGAAAGTGAATTATTTAAAAGTGTGAATGCAGTTTAAGATAAGGAGCAGTCATCTTTGATGTAATGGGACCTGGGTGCACATCGTGCTGTGTGATGAACAGGCAGCTATATCCAAGCAGAAACTATCAGGGAATGAAAGCTGCTTTTACAATGAACCTCTTTGAGTGTGTCAGTTATCATTATTCTGATATGGTTCAGCTTCATTGTCTCTATCTGAATCCATCCTGTAGCTGCCTCTCAGTCTGCACTGCTACGGATGATGTTGTGTGTTACACTGAATGTATGTGTTTGTGGAGTAAGGGTGTGTGATAAGATGATATTAGAAAATCAAAGATTAGAATGTGTCTACAGGCATCACTTAATGCAGATGGATTGTATGTGTTGTAGCCCTCCCTTTTTGATTTACAAGAAGCAGAAAGCCATGGCTGAAAACGAAACAAAACAGTTAGAATAGTTAGTCTTTTTTCCTCGCCTCCTTCAACAACATGTAAAAGAAACATCATAAATGATCCTGCCATAAAAAAAATGGATTTGTTATTTTTGCCCAACCCAAGTGTAGAGATGACAACACACATGATGCTGTGTGTCAGTATTTACTGTGTGTGGAGTCACATGATGCTGTGTGTCAGTACTGACTAACTGACAGACTGACTGACTGACTGACTGTGTGAAGCTAGGAAGCTCTTTAACTCCTAACACCAGTTAATCAGATTTTACTTAAAACTACTGATTTTCAAAGCAAAAAAAAAAGTATGTCCTATCCCCATCACTGTCCTAAATCCAGGATGGTTAAAAGAAGTTAGCTGTGACTCAAGGTCAAAGGCTGTAAATACTGTAACTCCCCACAGTGTTATTACAGTGTTACTCTATGGTTCATTTCATTTGATGGTACATACATTTTATTTCTGACAAATTCTTCTCAATAAAAGTCATCAGTACTTTTTTGAACAGCTGTTTAAATAATACCCTATTCACAAAAAAGTGAGATTATTATAGGTCATATCGCCCATCCCTAGTGTACAGTAAGTATCTATGGTTTGGATTATCTGGATGATCTGTCAGTTTCCAACCTGTTGGATCTTCTGTCACCTGTGAGACTACAAAACTGTTCAGTCACGGTGTTGCTTTATGCAGTAGTGATGTTAGTAAGTTTGAACTAAAAACAAGTGTGTCAAAATGTCAAAGCATACAAATAAAACATTATTGAAATTCAAAATTCTTTGAAGCCGAGTTAGAGCACGTTTTTGTGCTGCTCCCTCAGCTTTACTCTGTGCCTGAATTTGAATTAAAAGTTTGGAGGTGGACAACTGCTGACTTTCTGCCTCACTTGAACTGATCTCTCTGAAAGCTGCATGCCGTCTGCATGATGTTTTGAACTTCTGTCACAATGAGCAGCACATGTTCACTCTTTATGAAGTGTAGCCTCACAACGAGTTAGAGCACAAATGTGAGCCCCTATTATCACAACACAGACCTTCCTTTCAGACAGTCAATCTTTTACACAACTCCTAGTGTGTGTGTTTGTGTGTGTGTGTGTGTGTGTGTGTGTGTGTGTGTGTGCGCGCGCGTGCATGTGTGCGTGCGTGCGTACATGCGTGCGTGCGTGTGTGTGTGTGTGTGTGTGTGTGTGTGTGTGTGTGTGCCTGAACAGTGTTAAATAGCATAATTAAGATCAGGAGTAAATGAGACTAGTTTGTCACCATGGTAACAAGACAAAGTTAACATGGTCAAGTAATCATCAGCAGCATGTCTTTAACCAATCACATGGTGTGGATCAGACAGTGTTTGTGCTCTGTTCCCATGGTGCATTGCAGCAGTAAGTCCCTGAGTTTCTGTATTTGGGACATAGAAAGGTCGATGACATCACTGTGACACATCTCAGACACAGTGTCAGTATAACACAGGGCTCTGTCCAAGATACACACTGCACACTTACACACTCACAGCTGTATCTCGGTGAGATCTGACATTCCTTTCTTCACTCTTTTTTTATTAATGCTGTCAGATGATGAATGAATCTATCAGATTGATTAAAATGCCCTGTGATGAATTTAACCAATCCTACAACGTTTTAATCCATGAGAAGCATTGTATCACAGGTATGACTCAGTCTGTCTGTTTCACCCTATTTGAAATAAGACCTAAATACGTGCTGTCAACACACAGAGATCCCTCTGTCCCAGTTTTCATGGAAAGAACACCAAACAGACTCACAATTTGATTGTTTTCCCAACAGCTCAGTTTTTGCAGATGAGCTGTCTTGAGTCAATAGGAAACAGTAAAAAAATATTCAACTTAATTATTTTCAGTAATTCTCATAATACTTTTATAATGCAGCAAGTGTGAAGATTATTGTATGTGTTAGTATGTGTTTGTGGTGTGTTTATCAGGGCGGATCTGGAAAAAAATCATGGGGTGGCAACGGGATGGCATAGAGATTGAAGGGGGGCAAAAAAAGACTGATTTAATCACAAGATATCACATGCTACTGCTTAAACAGCCATCCACTATTTCATTGATTCGAATTTTGAAAATTGAAAGTGAGTCCCGGCAGAACTCTGACACCTGACAGCTGACGCGGAAGTGAATAAACACGACTTGAATGGAGTGTCTCCGGTGGTCACACCACACAGTCTACAGAGCAAAAACGCAGCTGTGTGTGTAAACCCACAACACTTTTAAGAATAGTTTCAGGTTGACAGATCTGTTATACTAGCTTAGCGGAAATCTCCTAGTTGCTTTACTTCTAAGTTACCCAAGTTTCCTTACTCTTTCCATTTAATAATAAAACAGTTTCACTATGCGCTCGTGCCAGCCTGGAGCTCTTCTGGATTTGCAGCATTTCTCTATTTGCAGATGTTTTCTGAATATGTGTGTTTTTGGCTCCTTGCAGCACGTTTGATTCATTTGCAGAGCGTTTTAGTCCTTTAATCTGTTCTGGACTTCTGCATATGCTTTTTAATTAGCTGAATATGCTGCACGTTTTTCTTAATGGAAATCGTTCTTTGAACGTTGCTGAGCCTTTAGGTCGGCTATGGCTCATTGGTAGAGTCGGTCGTCTCTCAACCAGAAGGTCAAGGGTTCAATCCCCAGCTCCTGCAGCAACATGTCCGATGTGTCCTTTGGCAAGACACTTAACCCTGAATTGCTCCTGCTGCTTCGTCGGTGGCGTATGAATGGGATTAGTTACTTCTGATGGTCACTTTACAAGGTCATACTGTTTACTTTGCCAACAGTGTGTAAATGGGTTAGAATGGATAGGTGTGACATGCGGTGTAAAAGCGCTTTGAGTAGTCAGAAGACTAGTTAAGCGCTATTCAAGTTCATTCGTTTACTTTGCACTTGTTGTCCACCATACACACGCACGCACGCACGCACGCTCGCACACACACACACACACACACACACACACACACACACACACACACACACACACACACACACACACACACACACACACACACACACGAACACGAACACAAAGGAGACTGACAGGAAAGCAGATCCTTCACAAATTTTACTCTTCATGTGGTGATTACTTCCCAGCATGCACAGCAGCTTAGGGTCTCCCTCACCACACTATGTAACAGCTTCCTTCTGTCTTGATATCTGTTGATCTTTTATCTTTTTTACCTCTGGCATAAAGCTTGGTGTAGAGGCCTCTAGTGATTTAATGACTTTGATCAACTGGGAGAACTTGGAGCCACATGGATTAAAAAGGGTAGCAGCTAACATGGCCAACAACAAGGTGCAGATTGAAAACAGAGAGATTACACAAAGTTAATGTTAATAATTTCCCCTCTTTTGTTCTTTGATTTGAAGTTAGAATGATTTGAGTTTAATAGTCTCCAAATATGAGATGAGCTTCAGTTAGCTTTGCAAACAAACAGCCAGGAGTAATGTACTTCAGAGGGAATATGTTACAGCACTACTTTTACTTATTACCACAGTCCTTTTATCTACTGCAGTAAAGAATGAGTGTTCTTTTGCCAGCAATAAGTCACTGCACCACATTTAGGCTGTGTGTTGATTGCAGAGCAAAGACATGAGAGGAGAAAGAAGAGCCACGTGCAGAAAAAAGACATAACCTCACCCCCAATACATTTCTGCCACCTCTGCAGAGCTGGCACAGTCCCACCTGTTTTGCAGGACTACTGCTCAAACTCACACACACACACACACACACACACACACATACGCACACACACACACACACACACACACACACACACACACACACACACACACACACACAACACACACATTGACACCTGCAGTCTGGTGGTGCTCTGCAGGTAACACATTCTCTGTCCATGCTCTGCATGCTGAAGGTCCATAATTGCCCCATGAAAGCACCTACACCAACTGTGTGTGTGTGATTTTGTGTGTGCCTGCGTCTGGGCGTGCATGTGTGTTATCTTTAGGGATTGGTAGCAGTAATGGGCCTCATTAATCATTCAGCAGGGCTATGAATCTGTATAAAATCATTCAGATGCATGGCTAGAGAAAGTGCTTCAGCAGCACCTTCGTCCTGAGCACTCTGTGTTGTCTGTGTCTCAGTTTGCTTTTATTTAAGATTCATTGTTAAATGTTTAATGCATCATGAGCAACAGCAGCAAACAGCCCACCCAGGGCTTCAGCATACACGTTATCCTCTAAAACAGGAACACACACACAAAGAGAAAAAGTCTCATGTCCTATGAGGAGGTTTGTGTGGCAGGTTGACTGATTAATTATTAAAGACTTTTATTTTTTTTTAAAGAGCCTTCTTTATTCAGAAAGTTACTCTTCAGCTCCCTTCTTGCAGGATGGATCTAACACACACACACGGTTCCTCACACACACTCTTGGGAGCTGCCCAGTACAGCTCAGCCTGACCTGCTGACCTCTAACGGCTCTGTGGAACAGGTTCAGTAGTTCAGGGTTCAGAGCAGCTAATGAGTCAGGTTAGGTTCTGCTTTGTCAGCCTATATTTACCCTGAGGGTTTTGGATTAAATCTGCTGAGATGTACAGTATGCTTTCTTACACACATTTTATATGTGAATGTTTGCATCTCAACATTTCTCAGCATTTATTCAAAGATGGAGGATGTTCCTCTTCCTGTTTGAATGACACAAACATTCAGAATATCAACCAGTTCTGATGAGCTTTCCAACTCCAGGAAATGTTTCTGACTTCTTGTATACGGGATGACCAGTGTTGATTTTTCCACCATCAGATTGTTATACTGTCATTCTAAATCAAACTAAAACACAATAATTTGAAAAAATGGACCAGGGGTCTCATTTATAAAAGTTGACCCCACAAAACGGGGCCTGAAGCTAGCTTAAGCCACTTCTCTCACAAAGCAAATCTGACAGTTCATTGTGTGCACAGGTAAGCAAACTGACAGTGACATGGTGAATTGCTGCCAGACTTTCTTTTGACTGTTCATCATAATGAACATTCAGATCGGCAATTTCATTTATGAATGTGCATGTAGTGAGCCGTTTTCCAGGAGTACCTTTTAATATGAAAAGATATTTAAACATTTTTTTTAAACAAAGTTCACCATATAAAGGGAAGGAGATCGTTAATTTTTAATGATACTGGTGCCATTATTGAGACCCGTTATCGATCCGAGTCTTTTAACGATACAACTATTGATACTTACTGTATGTATTATTTGGTGGAAAGACGATGCAACAATACATTTTAACAGAACTGTTTTATATTTCTTTGAAAACAAACACATTTCGCTCAAAACAACTTTATTTATTCTAGTTTCTCTCCAAAACCTAATTTTTTCTTTACTTCACAATTCATTTGAACATATCATGATATTTTTCTTAACCTTTGCCTAATAGTGATTTTCTGACCCGACCTTTAACACATCATAATGTAAATTTATGTCATCCCGTTTAGTTGGCTAAACTAGCTTTTATCCAGCTTATTTCAACACAAGCTTAAATGTGCATGTTTGTCAATGAGTGTGATTTTAAGATTTTATAAAGATTTCTGTGTTGTAAGAAATACAATCTGGAGAGTAATTCTGGACTGCACTAACACATTAAATATCCACTTATTCAGTCACAGTGCAGACAAAGTTTGCCATGATTAAACCAACAAACTAAAATCTTTCTTTTACAGATCAAGCTACTTTTAATAATATTCTAGGGTGGTAGAGACCGCTGATTGATGTGAGCGCTATAAGGTTAGTGAAGAAATTAGTGTGGGTCCTGTACACATATAAAAACTAAGGGAGTTAATGTATTAACTTAGGTTCGGGAGCAGGACCACGCCCAAACTACACCTCCAATCACCTGATAAGCCTACTTATACTGAGCCATCCCACTCCACACCGTTTGTCTCAGTTCTTCGACGACCCACCCTCCCTTCCCTTCCTCTCATGCACTCAACCTCCTTCCTCATACCTCCATCTTGTTCGTCTAAATTCTAGGTACAGTCTGGGGCCATGATCAGCTCGGGCAGAACTACGCTTGAGACGGTTCCCCCACTCAGAGTCTCCCTCTGCCCTGCAGTCAGTTCATCCTTACAGACCAGCCAACCGACAACATCCTCCTCCATCATAATCATTACCTTAGCATATATTCATTTGTCTCATCATTCATATGATCTATCATTAAATACTGTATCTAAATCGTCTATGGTTGTGGCGTGGTCCTTGCTAGTGAAGTGTATATTAATCAATAGTGGCTGTTTTGGCAGTGCAGGAGGACAGCATGAATGCAGTAGCAGCAGCAGCATCGTGGTGTCACTCAGATTTTTCTGTTCACTCTGCATGCATTCTGTAACTTCATTCACAAACATCTCGATGTCTGTGTTAGAAACTTTATCTTCTTTCTCTTCGCCCGCAATTTTAGGGATTTTGGCTGAAGTTTTTCATCTCTGAAATTCCTGCACTGTTTTATATGCTAGCAATAATCCATTGATACCTGTGTGTGATACCTGCGAGTTACTCAGGCTCAACACATAAATCCAATGAATTTAACTGTTTTTTCAGTGTTGTTGCTCTGCTGTAAAGTGTATACATAATCATCACCTTGGAAAAGAACATGCACACTGTGCTGTTTGTGCTCACTCTGTGTAATAAGCCGACATGTTAATGTGCTGAATTTTAAGTGTTTATCTGGTTGTTGTTTGAAGCAGAGGAATCAGCTCCCTCATTATCACCAAACACGGCAACAATGATCAAAGCAGAGCGTCAGTAGGCCGACACTCGCACAGGGCCTTGCTCCACAGAGAGAGGAATCCTCAACCTCTTCAGAGGCCTTTTCTTCTTATTTTTAGTCTATCATTTAACTGAGTCCTTACAGATTTACACAAGTGTTTCTGACTTATTCTCGTTCTCTCCAATGACTCGCTGGGCAGTCCTTTGATTTATGTTTTCTCTGAAAGTGTCACTTACTATCTGACATAGTAATTTTCATTTACCGCTCTGCTGCTATTGACAGCATTGAAGCTTTACATTCACAAGATGCTTCTTGTGAATATTGAATAGGATAAAATGCATCATATTGCAGGATACCCTATAGTGTACTTTTTTTTTTGCGCTCATTGATCCACATTCTCATTTGCCACATAAGAGATTAACCACGTCACTAATTGTCTTCCAGACTTGGAATAGCAATTCATTCTCTGATAGGAGGACGTGATCCATCCTTTTTCTCATTTATTAAATCTGCATTAAGGTGCCCGTATAACGATATTACACATGCCTGTTTACAAGAAGGCCCACACACTGACAACCCAATGTGTGCAGATTCAACCACCGTAGCAGCCACAATCTACGCATTAGTCTAACCATCTACAAAAAAAACAACGATTTTTACTCTTTTAACTTACCATTTTAAGATTTTCTGTATTCTCCCTTTCATTATATTCCACCAAAACCAAGTCCCCATGATCCAAATCAAGAGAAAGATTTAATCAAAACATATTACATCGATAGAGATCCACGGATTGCTTCAAATTTACCTCTGCTTTTGTGCTGACCTTTTGATGACACCTCATTCAGCCAGTTACGGCCTTTGATAGTATGTGTTGAAAGGAGGTGCCTGCCCCTGTTCTAACGGCCAGTTGCACGCAACTGTGCCGATGACTGACAGTTTTGTAGCCAATGAAATTCTCAAAACGTGAATATACTGCTTCTGTCAATATTTCAGGGTGATTTCTTAATGCACACGCTAGATGATTAATTTAAATTATGAGTGGTTTGATAATTGCTTTAACAGTAATTATAAGGTGATCTTTACATCAAGATAGGATATGTCTATGAGACATTAATTATTTGGAGAAAACAGGGACATCTGTGTAAAACTAGACACATTAGGCATCCCCTTATGCTCTGACGAACAAAACTTTGAACATTCAACAATTTGGGGTCACCCCTAGAAAAATGTAATTGTTTTGTTTTAATTTCACGAGGAGCTTTGGTAGCATTAGAACTACGCCAGCCTTATTACATACTGTGCTCCTATTGCATTTATTTTCTTAAGAAACCTGGTGAGAAGAAGTGATTCATACAAGATAATGATAGTGATGTATCCATAATGTTTAATTTTGCATTAGCCCTTCCTAATGATGTTTTTAATGTATATATTGTATACTTTTCGTGGTCCAACAGAACAGCTACAATAAAATTGTAAATGCTATAATGGAATTACAAATATTCATGTGATGTGCCACTACTGTGTTAGTGTTTTTGTGGACATTATTAAACAGGAGGAAGTCTGTGGGCTTACAATGCTCATAAGGGAATAAGATACTTGTATCAGGGAGAAGAGATCTGTCCTCAAAAAGAGCCAAAACAGCAAACAAATCAAACGCTTCACAAACAGCAGCCTGATGTTCAAACTATGACCATCTCAGCGCCAGTGTGCTGTCAAGTTAGTAGTAACAAAGGTGAAACATCTATAACGACTTCTATTATGAAGAGGGTTACACTTTTCAAATCGAGTCTCTTGAATGGTCTTGATATGTCCAAGCACAGAAAGTACTTACTTAAGTTCAGGAAAACGGTCCAAGTGTAGATAGGTAAAACAATATTTGCAAACTATCATACGTAGTTGCATAGTAAAGCAACTAATGTCTTAAAGAGAAGTCGACCGAACATTGATTGTTTGTTTTACACAGAAATCTAACCCTGGTTTCTTGGATGAGACCCTCCACCTATCTCCAGCACCCGTAATTTCCTATTTTTTCATGTTTTTTCATGACATGATTTACTGTGGAAGTGTTCAAATTTGTATAGTAAAATCTAAAAATGAATTAAATTATCCTTTAAAATTTGCATTTAATTTCCTACATTAAGTTCACATTTTATAAACATTTTAACAGCCATTATAAAATACTCATTTGATCTCTATTCTTATAACTCAATCAATCAAATGAGAGTAGTTTACCGCTTCACTCTCTTCAACTGCATTTTCCCTGACTTACCATTGGCTCAAAACTGGTTATATTATTGAGGACTAGCTGGTCAACGGTCACAGCCGAACAAGCTTAAAAATCGTCCGATTAAAGTCACTAGCCAATCTAGGGCACCTTTAGGTACAGTATGGCAAACAGCCTGTTCAGTGATGAGTGATTAAAAATAATAATTTTAATGACATGCATTAATTATTATTTTAAGAAAAGATATCGTTTTTAAAGTTGAGCACATGCCTCCGCCCCCTTTCCAAAGAGTAAATCTTTATGGCATTTATAGAGCCAATAAAGATTATTTATGTGTGCTATGTGAAGCCGAGGATAGTGAGGCACCAGCTTTACCAAAGTGTGCATTTTTCAGTTTTAAAAGCCGCTATGGTTTCCAGTGGAAAGTTGTTCAAAACTTGTTTAGTAGCCTTGTAGTTGTATACATTTATATACAGTAAGTAGTAAACAAGAGACTGTCAAAGTTTAATGCAATTGTATTACAACATTAATTATAAAGTGGAGTCTACTCTGATAATACAATAATAATAAAACATATAAAATACATATTTTCTTGTGTCAAGTAAAAGTTGGTTTGCATTCGAAAACAGCATAATTTCTGACAGATATTGAAAAAGGCATATCAACATATAAAGGGTTATTATCGGAAAAATGAAATGAAATGTGTAAATTCTTCTCTTTCAGTTACTGATTTGTAAAACCAAGTCTATGATAACACTCTGAACACGTTTTATAAATGTATATAGGTAGTCAACAAGTGACTGTCAAAGTTTATTTCAAATCTTTACATAGAAAGCTCTGTAAAGATTTTCAGGTCATTCCTGTGTCAAAAGATACATTTTTGTGTTGACCCAAAACCAGAGCAACTATAATTGAACATTGTTGGCATGTTGTTGATCAGTGAATGTGTCAGAATACTGGTGGTTTGATCTTAGTTCATTTATTTTCTGTGTCCTCAGATCAGGCATTCAGGTTTTAAACTACCTGTGGTGAGAATGAACATAGAGGAGTCTGTCCATTCTTTATTAAAATCTCTTATTTTCCGATGGCTTCGTTTCTAACTTGTGTAGGGAAATGAGCAGATGGATGCAGCTCTTCAAGACACCACAGTGCCTCTATGAAGGTGGTGAAGATGGGGGGGTGGTAGGCTGGCTGTTTTCAATCTCTGCTGGAGATTGAGATAATTTTTGCACCTTCTGGACTGCAGAAGATGAGACCAGGTGAGGTTGTCAAAAAAGGTGCACACCAGGTGCTCCTGACTCTCTTTTTTGAGAGGAAGTGAAGGTTCTGTTACCACGGTGACAAACAGAATTGTCATGATTTGGTCTGTTTTATTTTGTAGTTTAGAGTTCTTTATATGGTTTTAGTTCTCATTCTTCCCTTGTGTCTTATCTTATTTAGTAATTTCTGATCTTGGTGTTTCCCTTGTGTGTTTTCTAGTTTAATATTTGTTAACTTCGTATCCTAGTGTTTTGTTACGTTCCAGTCATATTCTTGAGTTCTGTGTCTTCAGTGTTTCATGATTTAGTTTGTAGTCTCCTCAGTGTTTCTTGTATGTTACTCCTGCCTGTTTCCCTCTTGTCTTGATTGCCCTGATTGTCCTCACCTGTGTCTTGTGAGTCTCACCTGTGTTTGATTACCCCTGTCTATTTAGTCTCTGTGTTCCTTCCCTCGTGTTGTCAGTTCATTGTTGTTTCCGTGTATAGTAAGTTCATATCAGTCTGTCTCAGTGTTTTTTACCCTCAGTGGGTTTTTCAGTTTGAAGAGTTTTTCATAGGATGTTTGTTTTGCCTTGTGCCTTTTTTTAGTTTAAATAAATAATTTTTAGTTCACCTGCATTTGGGTCCTCATCCTGTTTCGACTCATGACAGAATGAACTGACAACACGAGGGAAGGAACACAGAGACTAAATAGACAGGGGTAATCAAACACAGGTGAGACTCACAAGACACAGGTGAGGACAATCAGGGCAATCAAGACAAGAGGGAAACAGGCAGGAGTAACATACAAGAAACACTGAGGAGACTACAAACTAAATCATGAAACACTGAAGACACAGAACTCAAGAATATGACTGGAACGTAACAAAACACTAGGATACGAAGTTAACAAATATTAAACTAGAAAACACACGAGGGAAACACCAAGATCAGAAATTACTAAATAAGGTAAGACACAAGGGAAACAACACCAGGGAAGAATGAGAACTAAAACCATATAAAGAACTCTAAACTACAAAATAAAACAGACCAAATCATGACAAGAATCTGTGAACAGTTGCTATAACATTTGTTGGGATGACGCTCTGCTCACTGTTAACATGGCCTTGTTGAACTTAGATCAGTGTAACATCACTGAGCATACAATACTGTCCTCTGCTCATGCTACCATAATAACAGCAGGTGTTTGTCCTCACACCTGGCAGGACAGATGGCCCTACTGCTGTTTGCGCTGTCTGCTCTGTTCTCAGGTCAGTCTGTTCACCTGCACCCCCCCACCCACCCCATACACACACAGACACACACACACACACACACACACACTGTTTATGTGAATTACTGTTCATCATTATTATAAGATATGAACGTGTCTCTCTTTGGCAATAAAGTCCTGGCCCTGATAGTAACATGGATGTTTTTCAGTAAAGTGAAACTAATTAAAGCACATGCTCAGATAGAAGCCTCTCTGTGCTTCACACAGAAAAACCTCTTCTTAACCATGTTTAAACAACCCAAAAGGAAATGTTTATTTTATTATCTTGTCCATTTCATTACATTTATAAGTAGTAGGGCTGTAAATCACCAGTTTTATCACAATACAATATTAAATCAGTTATTTGGACAACAATGCGATATTTGTCTTAGTCAAAATGTCTGCCACGATCAGTGTTGGGCACGTTACTTTAAATAAGTAACTAGTTACTACTATAAAAAGTAACTGAGTTACTAACGGAGTTACTGCTTTATAAAAGCAACTAGTTACTGGGGAAAGTAACTCGAGCGTTACTTTTTTGCTTCAATCCTCACATTAATGTTCACATTATTTAGACTACGCATTATTCCGGACTCTCAGGCGGACGGCCTGGAGGTAGGGCACATAGCCAGGACAGTTCGGGAGGGCGGCCAGGAGGCCGGCCCAACACAGAGAACAGTTCAGGTGGGCGGCCCGGAGGCCGACCAGACACGGAGAGCAGATCAGGTGAACGGCACGGAGGCCGACCAGACACAGAGAGCAGATCGGGAGGGCGGCCTGGAGGCCGACCAAACACAGGCATCAACTCGGGTGGGCGGCCTGGAGGCCGACCAGACACAGAGAACAGTCCGGGAGTGTGATCGAGAGGCCGACCAAACAGTGAGAGCAGGTCAGGTGGACGGCCAGGTGGCCGACCAAACACAGGGAACAATCCTGGGGGGCGGCCGGGTGGCCAACCAAACACAGTGAGCTGGTCCGGTGGGCAGCCAGGAAGCCGACCAAACATGGGAGACAGTTCAGGGGGGCGGCCAGGAGGCCGACCAAACACAGAGACCAGCTCAGGGGGAGTCAGCAGGACCTCCGATGATGGCGTAGGAGTCGGCAGGGCCTCTGACGAGGGCTCAGGAAGCTGCGGAGTCTGCGGGACTTCCGACGAGGGCTCAGGAAGCGTCACGGCATCCCAGGGAGACACGAGAGTGGGCAGGACCTCCAACAAGGAAACGGGTGTTGGCAGGCCCTCCCACAGAGACATAGGAGTGGGCAGATCCTCCAACGGAGAAACAGGAGTGGGCACAACCTCCCACGGAGACACGGGAGTGGGCAGATCCTCCCACGGAGACACGGGAGTGGGCAGGACCTCCAACGTGGAAACGGGTGTTGGCAGGGCCTCCCATGGAGACACAGAAGTCGGCCGGACCGCCGAGGGTACGTCAGGAGTCGGCCGGACTGCCAAGGGGACGTCAGGAGTCGGCCGGACCGCCGAGGGGACGTCAGGAGTCGGCCGGAGGGACGTCAGGAATCGGCCGGACCGCCGAGGGGACGTCAGGAGTCGGCCGGACCGCCGATGGGACGTCAGGAGGGACGTCAGGAATAGGCCGGACCGCCTAGGGGACGTCAGGAGTCGGCCGGACCGCCGAGGGGACGTCAGGAGTCGGCCGGACCGCCGATGGGACGTCAGGAGGGACGTCAGGAATAGGCCGGACCGCCTAGGGGACGTCAGGAGTCGGCCGGACCGCCGACAGGGAATCCGGAGAAATCCCCCTCTCTTCAACAGGGGTACTACGGAGCTCAGCAGTCACAGGCAGCAGACGGCGCTCTGCAGGGACGCAGTGAGGCTGAGGCTCCAAGGCACAGGGAGGCTGAGGCCCTGGGGAGCACAGGGGCAGAATCACTGGGGAACTGGGCAGCGAAGACTCTGGTGAGCTGGGCAGCGAAGACTCTGGTGAGCTGGGCAGCGAAGACTCTGGTGAGCTGGGCAGCGAAGACTCGGGTGAGCTGGGCAACGAAGACTCGGGTGAGCTGGGCAGCGAAGACTCGGGTGCGCTGGGCAGCGAAGACTCGGATGGGCTGGGAGACTGAGAAGCAGTCGAAACAAAAAAATCTTTGGTCCAGACAGGAATCAAATCCTTTAGCCATGGCTTGGAAGCAACTTTCTTTCGTGCCAAGGATATGGTGGCTCTCCTTATCTCCTCGGAAGGAGTTTGCCGCCAAATGTCTTTAATATAAATTAAATCTGAAATTAAATTAAAAAGTTCGTCCGACTCTGCTGGGTCCATTGTTTGGTCAGTTCATTCTGTCATGACTGGAAACAGGAGGAGGACCCAATTGCAGATATAACGAAAAATGATTTATTTTTAACAAAAAGGCAAAAACTAAAACTCACTGACAAAACAAAGTCCAAAAGGTGAAACAAGTTGCCACGAGGAAACACGGAAAAAACAACAAACCTCCAACACCTACACTGACATAGAACACCGACGAACAACAATGAACTGACACAGAGGGGAAGAAACACAGAGGGTGCATCCGAATTGCAAAGTGCCTACACAATCTGTCAGTAGGCAGTAGGCAGTAGACAGTACCTACTATCCATGCTGTATACTGTTAGTACCTACTATTCAGTAGACAGCACAGTAGGCAGATATTTGTGCCTACTTCATTTTATTCATTCAGGATGGAAGTGGTCATTTGTCGTCATTTGCGTTACCTGAACCGGCCGCCTCCATCCTCGTTTTTTTTTTTGTTTATCTTTATTGAAGAAGAGTAATGCACATATACAGTCAGTAAACAAAAACAAAATCACAATGTAAATCAAGTAAAAAACAGATTAAATAATAAAATAACACACAGTACATACAGGAAAGAAAGTAATATACAGAATATAAAGTAAGATAAACCAATAAAGACGCAGACATAAATCTGTAAATCATTCTTTAAACAGAGGGAGAAAGGTTTTATAATCATGCAGACATTTGTTACATTTTCTGTTCTTAATTAAAAGGAGTGATTTTAGAAGAGGACTTTAACTCTAGATTAAGAATTGATTAAATTAATCCATCCTCGTTTATTTTGATTTGGAGGTGCACGTGAAGTGACGTTTTATGGTTAATTTCGCACAGCATTGTGGGTGGTAAAATACAATTCATTTCCTGATAGCATGCATCCGATCCATACTGCATAAAACCAGGAAGTTAGTATCCATGCTGCAATGTTCAGTATACTGAGGTGGACACAAAAAATGCATACTGAATGACCACGAGAGTTCAGTCTACTGAAACTCCCTACTGAATAGTACGCACTGCATACTGAACTGTGGCTATTTGGAAAGGGCCAGAGACTAAATAGACAGGGGGTAATCAGACACAGGTGAGACTAATGAGACAGGTGAAACTAACAAGACACAGGTGAGGACACTCAGGGCAATCAGAACAGGAGGGAAACACAGAGGCAGGAATGAACACAAGACAAGACACACTGAGGACAACTACAAAGTAAATCATGAAACACTAAAGACAAATCTAGGAAACACAAGAGAAACACCAAGATCAGGAATTACAAAATAAAACAGGTAACACTGAAACCAAACTAGAAAACATAAACACACACAAGGGAAACAAGCAACACGAGGATAGAAATTAAAACATGAACCTAAACTCAGAAATACAAAACCAAAGACCAAAACCATGACAGCAACGTTCTTTCTCCCAGGATGCTGCTGTGCTGACGTTAGCGTTATCTTGCCTGTCTGTTGTCGGCTGTTTCACATAAAGAAAGGAATAACGAGTGCTTTTTAATGTCAGTAACTGTAACGGCGTTATTCAAATAAGGAAAGTAAATAATTCGTTACTAGTTACCGCAAATAGTAGTGGCGTTACAGTAACGCGTTACTTAGTAACGCCAGAGTCCCAACACTGGCCACGATATGATTGAAAGCCACAGCCATTTCACACAATAAGTTACATTTGAACGTTTCTGATATTGAAATGAAAGAGCTGTGTTTCAATGTAAAGTAATGCATTTTTCATGTTTTAATGCAAATATTTTTATCATTAAAACAAGACCCTGATTACCTTTAAGTTATTAACATAACTTTGCTTATTTGTGTTTCACCATGTTAAATTTTAACCACTAAACATTTTAAGCTCCAAACATTTAAAGCACCAAACATTATTTTTTTCAGAACCAAACATTTCTTTTTAAGCATGAAACATTTCTTTTGTAAGCACCCAAAAAAAGTTTTAAGTATCAAACTTTAAAAGCACCAAACATTTTATTTTGCTGAAATCTGATCAATTGTACTGCACCAATTTTATGCCTTTTCTGCACCTTAATCATAATATAGTATGTCCTCTTTTGCTTATTATAACATTTCTTTTGAATTCCTTTAACCACATGTGGAGTTGAATAGTTATTGTGTTTCTGCATTTTTTAGCCCCTTTATACTTAAAGGTAGGGTAGGTAATTTCCTCCAGAAACACTATTTAAGATTTTGGTTGAAACTGTCTTTAGGTCCTAACAGAAATTAATAATTCATGTGCTCTGAAAAAGAAACAAAGAAAATCTGTCATCTGTAGCAGTTGTAAACCCGTAAAAACTTCGACCAATGTCTGCACTCAGTTCGAGTTTTATAAACCAATCATGCCTCCCTGTCTCCCTGCTCGTTCTCTACCCTATGAATGCACAAGCCCACACTCAAAGCATGAGCTGAAATCCGCTTCTGGACCAATGGCGCTAGTGCATGTAAGTGAGGGGCACGGCTTTTGAGGGAGCACAGAGGGGAGGGAGTGGGTGAAGACGGAGCACGGAGAGAATGCTACTTTCAAAATCATGCTAGTTTTCGAAAATTACCTACCCTAGCTTTAAGTAAGCATAATGTTTTGTTTAGATTTGAATTACATCATGGGATCTTAAAGAGATTAAAACAGTGACACACAGAATTTACCTTATTTTTGTTTTAGTGGATACTTGATTTTGATAGATAGAAGGGTTGGGACAAAGTTATTATGTTGACAGACACAGAACGCCCTCAAAGAGCAAGAGAAAGAGACAGAGAGAGCTGCTGTCCCACTAAGATCACTTCAAGCAACTTCTATTTCAAAGATATATTTAACATGAAACGTCTCGCTTTACAAAAAGAAGGATGCAGAGCCTGTATCAAACTTGTACTTTAGAGAAGAGAAGATAGCAAGGGGAAATCATTTCTCATCTTTTTTGTTTAGGATCTTAGATGGTGATCTTGTATGGATAAAAAAAGAAAAATGCAAACATGATCAGTGAATAATGCTGGTCAAGCCCGCCCATGTTGCTTATGTCCAAAATATCTCCTCGCAGCTTTCTTTTTCCCAAGAGAGGAGTGAATAGTCTCTTCTTTACTTTTTTACTTGGCTACTTAAGTTTTAGGTTCAGGTTATTTTATTTGTACCCGTTGGGAGATTTGTTTTGATTTGATTGTGACATCCATCATGTCTCACAAAATATTAAACTACAGTAGCAGGGAGGTGTCAAAAATGCTTTGCAAAACGTAAAAACACAACTGATTCACATTGAAGAGAAATGCCAACTCCACAACACAAATGCAAAAGAGACACAGCGCAAATGCAAAAGAGCAAAAATCACACAAATGAAAGCCCAAATAACAGAACCTAATACATTTGTAATTCCTGAACTCACATGTTCTAATGTGCTTGTCATGCTATTTACGATGCAGGTCGGGGATGATACTAGCACACTACTGATACCCTAATGTAAAGTCCAAAATAACACAATTTAGCAGCTAATCACTACTAATAAAAAAAACAAAAAGCAATTCTTTGTTGCTGTTGTTTCTAACCTGTGGCGTTTTTTAACCCTTTAGAGAGGTCTGGGTGTCTGTCACTGAAGTGCTTAAAGCGTTAGCATGCTGGTGCAGGACTGATTTGGAGCACCTTTTTGGATACATGTTCTATAAGCCAGTAGTAGTGCTGAACGATATGTGGCTTTAATATCACAATTGCGATGTGCGCATGTGCAGGCAATCATGTGACCTGAAGCACTTCATGTTGCCACTTTTCTGTAGTTTGACAAAACAAAAAATGTGTCTTGCATCACATTCAGTGATCACAGAACTGACAGTTTTGCATGCAGTCTGTGTCCCAGGATATTAAGAGTACACATACAGGATACGCTGCTGCTGTCACATACCCTATTAACTCAAGGCAGACTCTTTAAAATAAGTTTATTCCCGCTATCAGCTGCATGGACAACTCTGTGTAAACATATACGGACGGTTAACAGAGCAGATAATTGTTTACTTTTAACAGCTCCACTTGAAGCGCACAGTGAAGTGTTGTGTGAGTCACAGGCAGCTCAAGACGTTGAGCGTTTGTCTAATCAGAAGTAATAATCAACGTGCACACCATGCAACCTAAACATAACTGAAATGTTTATTAAACAAAAAGGCAAACCAAACTTACTAAATCGAAATCCAAAAAAGTCCAAAAGAAGAAAGCAAACCACGAGAAAACCACACAGGAGCACAAGGAAAAAACTGCCATCAGACATGGGGAAAATGCAACACACTAGAACATAGAGAAACACAATTGTACAGATTTCATTGACATGAAGTATTAGAAGTAATGAAAGGGGAGGTAATGCCATTTATTAGAGCTGTGATCTTTGGGTGTTATCAATCTGGCTTTCATCAGAAACCATATACAGACAATATGGTTATAATTTTTTGTGATCTCCATGTATAAACATTATGGATATGGGGGTGAGCCACAAACTTGGATCTTCTCAGATACAGCATATGAGGAGTAGTGGATCAATGAAGGCAGCAGAGAGAGAAACAGTTGGAAATGAAAGTTGTAATAGAAAGACCATCAGAAGATTTGAATGTATAAGTACACATTGTCAGGAGACTGAGCAGAGAGAGACCATGAATAATAGACACTGGACAGAGTCAGTCTTTCATCTTCTGTTATAAGGATAATTGTTGTAATAAAAATATCATATTTTTATTTACATTCCCTCAAACCATGCAGGAACAGTGATTGAAACCGAAATCCCATCTGTATGGAGATAATAATGCATGCATATAATGCATTTCATTATACAGCTGCGTGTGTGTGTGTGTGCGTGTGTGTGTGTGTGTGTGTGTGCGCGCGCGTGTGTGTGTGTGTGTGTGTGTGTGTGTTTGTGTGTGCGTGTGTGTGTGTGTGTGCGTGCGTGCGTGCGTGCGTGTGTGTGTGTGCCCATGTGAGTGTATTTGTGTTTGTGTTGTATTTCATCCTGTGAATATTGTCTTTTCTGATTAATGTCTCTGCTGGGACAGAAAACCAGGACACCTCAGATCTACGGCAGTGTGTGTGTGTGTGTGTGTGTGTGTGTGTGTGTGTGTGTGTGTGTGTGTGTGTGTGTGTGTGTGTGTGTGTGTGTGTGTGTGTGTGCGCGCGTGCGTGTGTGTGTGCTGACAGCAGCAGAATGCTGTGGTCTGTCTGATGGATGCAGAGCATTAACCTGACGGCTGCATGTCTCATTGTGATGGTGTTTAAAGGTGCAGGGTGCAGGAGCATTCTCCCTCCTGCAGAGCTGCAGAATAAACAGTGTGCTCCCTGAGAGTCACATTCCATCTGTAAGAGATTTATTACATTGGGACTTCAAGGGGACTTCAGTTTGAAGGAAATGTTTGCTAAACTGTGATGGGAATTCAATGTCACCTTATTCAAAGAGTGAAACTGCAGAAAAGCTTCAGATGAGCCAAACTTAAGAGTTGACCTACAAAGTTATTTAACAGCAGAGAGCAAGGACATTGAAGTAAAGTGAACAACCTGCTTGTGAAATCAGTCTCTAAATACTTTCATTTACCTTTGATGTAAGCCGTTTTATCCAACACACACACACACACACACACACACACACACACACACACACACACACACACACACACACACACACACACACACACACACAGCCGTAGATCTGAGGTGTAGCTGAGTAGAGTTGTCCGTCTTTCAATCGAAAAGTCACTAACACTGTCAGATTTGCCACTCTGATATAACAAAATTATGAATTGCTGCCATGTGCCAAGGGAGGCTAATGGGGATCCCACTAAACAATAAAACAATAGGAAATCAAGAAACAATTTTGATGTAAAGTAGCAGTTGGAATGAGCATGACACAGACATTAGAATGTAAACAGCAGGTTCAGTCAGGATATTCCTAATCAACTCTTAAAATTGTTGGATTTTCTTTCTAACACATGTAGGACGTGCTGATATTGTTCATGTTTTGCATCATTCTGGGTAAGCAAATAGCACATTCCGAGTATTTCTCTATGTTTGTGACACGTGGACTCTTCCTGTTTACAGTCTCTGAAGTTTGCAGCTTAGGGTTAATCTCAATATTTAAAGCTTCATGTAAATAGGAATATTAGACATCATCAAATTAAGTGCAGGATAACAATATCATAATTGCATTACTTTCAGACTATCGAGTCACACCTGAAGACTTAATTTTACCCAGTGGTGACTGCAGGGGAGCAGGAGGATTTTACAATCCTGTTTCTGATGCTCTGTTGTTTTTCCCTAATCTTTGACTGACAAGAAGTGCAGCTGCATGCTGGTGCTAGGCTATGCTATGATGGGTTCCCTGGTAGATTTTTCCTTCAGACGATCACAAAAGTGGAGGTTGAAGAAAAAAATACTGAGAGAATCACATTTCCTGCTTTAGATTTCGATGATCATATTACAATCTCATTCAACAATTTTTTCAATTTGGAATCTAAATTGTGAAAAGATTTTACAAAATGCTCTGTTTATGCCTTTCACTGACATAATCTGGTTTTGTGTGGAACCTCAGGGTTAGCTGCTCTAAGGTCAGACATCAACTGTACGACTGTATTAATGTCAGTGTTTCCCCCAGGAAATTCACCAGTTAAGGTGGTAGTTTGCTTGTCGGTGAAGGGTAAATTAAATAAATACCCCAAAAAACTACAACTAATCATCAACTATGTATTTACACAAGTAACATGTACTGTACAAAAAATAAATACAATTTCTAAGTGCTTTCAAATATCTGAGTACAACTTACTGTATATGAAAAGCTAAATCATTTCAATTGGTATCATTTGGTATTTCTTACCAAACCAGAAGGGAAGCCTGTTAAAGGGCTGAGCTAGTATTCCTAGAACTGGACTAACATCCAGTAACTGGACATACTGTATCGCTCTGCAACAAAGTGTGTTTGTCTAAATTTGCAGCTACAGACTACAGCAGGCTGTTACATAACTGACAATACCTTTCTGATTGTTGTCATCCGAAACCACAATCTGATACCTGTATGAAAAAGAGAAGGGACGTTAAAGATTTTTTCTACAACGGTAGTTAAAGCGGAGGGCGCAAGTTGTTAAAGCAGCCGCCTTAACTGTAAAGTGCTGCGGGAATACTGCATGTGTTGGTGGAATGTCAATTTAAACTGTGTGAGTGAACTGTTTACCACACACAACCAAAGCTCACAAATAATGTGCTCAAACTACAGTCCGATTGTCTAGCATAGCATGAGAGCACCTTACAACAAAACTCTTATAGATGACAGTCTGAGAAGTCCAGTTTCAGAAGTAGGTTGCTACAATGCTAACAGAGCAACAGTGCTGTGTGCTCAAAGTCCAAACAACAAAAGGCACTGGTGTGTCCCCATGCTGCTTTAAGACACTGTCTGCCATTTTGTGCTGGCGTGATCTGGAAAAGAAAAGCCTTGAAGTTGGGGAATCGGCTATAAGTATCAATCAATCAATCAATCAATCTTTATTTGTATAGCGCCAATTCATAACAAGTGTTATCTTAAGACGCTTTACAAAAAGCAGGTAGAAGACCTTACTCTTTGTCTATAAATATTACAAAAGAGCAGGTAAAAAGACCATGCTCATTGTTATGTTACAAAAAGCAGGTAAAAGACCTTACTTATTGCTATATTACAAGGACCCAGCTTAATCCATCATGAGCACTTTAGCAAAGCAGCAAAAGTTACATTGGTAAGAAAAAAACTGCCTTATTAAAAGGCACAAATCTTCAGCGTGATCCCAGGCTCATGAAGAAACAGCCTTCACAGCCTAGACTGCGCCGGGCTTGGAAAGGGATAGGGGAAGATGGGATAAGATGCAGGAAGAGGGATAGGGAACAAGGGAAAAAGGGGGGGGAGGGGGGTGTTGTCCAGGTAGACCGTCCACCTACGATCCCGAAGGGAGGGGGGGAGGGTTGTTTTGGCAGGCCGTCCACCAACGATCCCGTGGAGCCTAAGAGAGCTCAGCAGGAGCAACAATCCCGAGGAACCTAAGAGAGCTCAGGAGCTCCCAGAAGAAGATGTGGTTATTAACTGGGATTTACAGGTAGTGACATGCAGTAATGTCATATGAATGCAGAAAGAGAGAGAGAGAAATAGGGAGAGAGAGCAGGGGATAAGAGCTCAAGGTGCCAGTTCCCCCGGTAGTCTAGGCCTATAGCAGCATAACTATGAGCTGGTCTATACCTGTGCCAGCCCTAACTATAAGATTTATCAAAAAGTTTTAAGTCTATTCTTGAAAGTACATAGTGTGTCTGCCCCCCGGACCCCATTTGTATGATGATTCCAGAGGAGTGGCGCCTGATAACTGAAGGCTCTACCTCCCATAGTACATTTAGAGACTGTAGGTACCACGAGCAGGCCTGCATTATGGGAGCGTAATGTTCTCGACGGGTAGTAAGGCACTAATAACTCTTTAAGATAAGATTGAATCAAGAGTAACTCTCAGCGAATTCCACCGCACTATCAACAAAGTGATCCAGCTGAGAGGGACTAAAGTTATTATAAGAGTTTTCAACTGGGTTAGAGCATGGTACTGAATCAAAAGCAGCTGAAATAGCTTCCTTAAATTTAGCTACAGCACTATCAGATACATTTCTAGAGAGCACATTTTTATTAAGCAGAGTTAATTCTGGTAAGAGAAAGTCAAAAGTTATTAAGAAATGATCTGATAGAAGAGGATTTTCTAGGAAAACTGTCAAGTTATTAATTTCAATGCCATAAGCTAGAACAAGGTCCAGGGTGTGGTTAAAACGATGAGTAGGTTTGTCTACACCCTGGGTGAAACCAATAGAGTCTAATAATGACATGAAAGCTGTGCTAAGGCTATCATTATCAACATCCACATGGATATTGAAGTCACCTACAACAATTATTCTATCACTGCTAAGGACTACGTTTGATAGAAATTCTGCAAATTCAGATAGGAATTCAGAATACGGGCCAGGAGGGCGGTAAACTACAACAACTAGAACTGGCTGAAAGGTTCTAGAGACTGGGTGTGAAAGACTAAGCACAAGGCTTTCAAAAGAAGTATAATTCAGCTTTGGTTGATGGTTAATTACAAGACTAGAATTAAAAATAGCTGCTACTCCACCACCTCGGCCAGTGTCGCGAGGTATATGAGTATTAAAATGACTGGGAGGGGTGGATTCATTTAAATTAACATATTCATCCTGAGACAGCCAGGTTTCTGTTAAACAAAGTAGATCAATACGATTTTCTGATATCAGATCATTTACTAAAAGAGATTTAGATGCTAAGGATCTAATGTTTAATAGTCAGCATTTTTTTGCAAAATCGTATTCGTAGTTTTAATTTTAATTACATTTTTATGATTTACGCCTTTTTTATTTACGTTTGAATTGCTTATAACGACGGGTCTGGGCCGGGAAACAGACACAGCATCTATATTAAAAGTAAAATTACAGTTATAAGTAGAGTTACAGTTAGATTTACAGTCATAATTACAGCTATAGTGGCAGGTAAACTGATCTAGAGGAAACGCAGAGAAGCGTGTAAAACTGCAGCTCTGCCTCCTGGTCTGAACTCTGATGAGTTGTTGTCAAGGTTTGGGACTAATAAAATTTGCTACGTTTCTAGATAATAGAGCTGCACCGTCCAAAGTAGGATGGATGCCGTCTCTAGCTAGCAGACCAGGTTTTCCCCAGAAAGACTGCCAGTTATCTATGAAGCCCACACCGTTTGCTGGACACCACCTCGACAGCCAGCGGTTGAGTGAAGACATGCGGCTATACATGTCATCACTGGTCAAGTTTGGGAGGGGACCAGAGAAAACTACGGAGTCCGACATTGTCCCTGCAAAACTACACACCGACTCCACATTAACCTTAGTGATTTCCGACTGGCGTAGTCGGGAGTCATTAGTGCCGACATGAATTACAATTATATCAAATCTACGTTTAGTCTTTGTCAGCAGCTTTAAGTGAGATGTGATGTCGCCCGCTCTGGCCCCGGGTATACACCTAGTAACTTTGCCCGCTGACTTCGCTAACTTCACGTTTCTGACTATGGAGTCTCCGATTATCAGAGTTTTTGTCTCGGCGGGTGTGTCGCTGAGTGGGGAAAATTTGTTTGAAACGTGAAGTGGTTGGTGGTGAACCGTGGGCTTCGTTTTACGCTTCCCTCGAACAGTAACCCAGCCACTGCCTCCCGGCTGCTCGGGAGCTACCGGGGGGGATGTAACGCTATGTCGGCCCGCACCGGCTACAGGTGGCTGGCTAACTACTGCTGCGTACGATAGCTGTGGCTGTGACTCAATTGTGCGGAGCCGGCTCTCTAACTCAGACACCCTCGCCTCCAGAGCTATGAATAAACTACATTTAATACATAAACCATTACCAGTAAAGGAGGACGAGGAGTAACTAAACATCTGACACACAGAGCAGGAGAGAGCAGGAGAGAGAGAGGCAGGAAAAGAAGCCATCGTAGGTTAAGCTAAATGCAAAGCTAGACTAAGAGTAGGTAGTTAAAATAAACAAAACTGTTTAGCAGATAAGTCGCTAGAGAGCAAGAGTGCTTGTTGATTACTTCTACTTGTCTAAGTGTGCAGTGATTTAGAAACAACAGTTGTAAGAAACTATACAAGTTAAACAATTAAGCTTTAGCTCTATCGATCAGCACAGTGGCAACAGGACAGGAAGTGATGCAATACGCTCACCGTAGTACGTCAGCATGTCAGCAGAAAGAGACCGTAGGGTAACCAAAATTTCGGACAGAAATTCATCCGGTCAGGAGCAGCTGATTAGGCCATTATCAACTCTTCTGCCCCCTGTACTCTGCACGGCAAATTACACGGGATGGAGCTGCCAATTTTCATGACTTTAAAAGTCAGCTCCACCATTTTGGCAGAAACAGCCTCTATTGTCGCCTGGCCAAAGAGTCCTAAAGCCATGCCGTAACCATAAGCATAAAAATGATGTTCATCCTAACAGATGTCTTATCAGTGACACACACTATAAACTTTCCTGTCTCATACTTTGAACAGATTCAAACTTATGACATTAAATTGTGAATAAAATGATTATTAGAGAGGACTCTGTTAGACTGATGTGTGTTTGTTGTCACAGATAAAAAGAGAGCATGAATGAAAACTTTTCTGCTTTTCTCCTGTGCAGCTACAGACAGCAGCATCCAGCTGACCTGGCACACAGTCACATTGCTTTATGTGTCAAACACTGTGGTCTGTCACAAACACACACACACAAACACACACCCACACACACTCTCTCTCTGACTCTCGCTCTATCTCTATCTCTCTCTCCCACTCTGCTTTGCTGCCCATGTCCCCACCTCCCAGACTGCATTGCAGCATCAAGCGTGACTTCTGTTCAGTTTCAACTTTTGGGTTTGCACGGAAATATGCAACACAGAGTGAGTGTATGTGTGTGTGTGTGTGTGTGTGTGTGTGTGTGTGTGTGTGTGTGTGTGTTTGTGTGTGTGCGTGTGTGTGTGTGTGTGTGTGTGTGTGTGTGTGTGTGTGTGTGTGTGTGTGTGTGTGTGTGTGTGTGTGTGTGTGTGTGTGTGTGTGTGTGTGTGTGTGTGTGTGTGTGTGTGTGTGTGTGTGTGTGTGTGTGTGTGTTAGTGTTTGTGTGTATCAGAAAGAGCCTGAGTAAAACATCTACATATTTGGATTAGATAATAGGTATTTCGGATAACCTTCCTTCTCTTTTACCATTGATACACCTTTTTCTCCATAGAATAGCCTTTATTGAATCTTTGAAAGCCGTTGGATTGAGCCTTCCTGGAGGTGAAGTATAAATCATACATGGGTCTGCTGGTGGCTGATCAAATTTACTGGCGGGGGCACGCGGTAATAAAGCAGGGTCAGCGGACCGAGCGAGAAATGCTGAGACTTGGAAACAGAGCGATTTATAGGCCCATAAGTCAGAGCAAAGCCAGAGAGAAGCAGGAGGAAGGGAAGACAGATTGCTACAGGGACGAAGAAAAAACAAGGGGAGGAGGGGGACAATATGCAGTCGCCTTCAGCTAGCAGGAGGCGTCCTGCTGAGTCCCAACCTTAAACGAGGAAAGGTTGGACCTAAATGAAAAAAGGCTACTCCATGCCTCAAAAAAATAATTTAATTGATCACATTGTTCCTCATTTTGGCTCTAAAATGATCCACTGAAAACGGACTTGTTTTTTCATTTGCATTTTTCAAAAAAGGTTCTTGTTCAGACGACAACATTTTGATATCAACCTCCGTGCACACAGATCCACAAAACAACTAAAACAATCTATACATGCAAGGCCAGTAGTTGGTGGTGTGACTTTGTAAAGAACAACAAATGTATGGGCACATACTCTCCTCTCAAGAGTGGTGAGGTGTAAACATACAAAAAATGGCTAATAGCTAATCACCTTTTTGCTGCCCTTCGCTGGTGTATATTTGAATTCAGTATGGCGCATGTATGAAATGTGTCTCTGCTGATCTAAGTGATGGTGCAGTAAATCTACAATTTGCAGGAAAAGTGTTGTTGAATTCAGTAGGTAAGCTGCCCAGACTTGGGAGCTCAGGAGTCAGTCGTTGTTGTAGTCCACCTACTTGTGCAATGCTATTGACTGGAACCGTAATACACGTGTGAAATGTCTTAGTTATTCAAATTGGATAATGCCAGTTTACACAATGACAGAGACGGTGGCATTTTCAAAAGTTTGCATTCTGAAACCCGTTTTCAAAACCCTACATTTCCAGGCACCTTAAACACTGTAGTCGTGTAAATCTATTTAAGGTTACCGTTTTTGGATAAAACCATTGTTGTGTAAACATGGCTAAAGATTGTTGTCAGGGGAATATCACAAAGAGTATGGTCTTTTACCTGCACTTTATTATATATGATATTGCACTATACAAATAAAGATTGATCGATCGATTGATTGATTGATGATTGATTGATTGAGATTGATTGAATCTTTTGAAAAATGGAAACCAGAGCCAAATTTCATGACTTTGTGTTTTAGGATATAGGTTGTACTAATGTTTGGTATCCCAAAAAAATCTTCACCATTTTAATCTTCTTTAGTGATCACAACTCAAGAGACAATGGACGTAAAATCCATGGAGGGATATCTTTCAAGTAAATGAAACATATTTGTGAAAAAAATAGCTAGAGTCAGACAACAGCTTTGTAAGCGTTAAGCCACTCACCAGTTTATATCACCAAATGCTTGGATTAACTCTAAAATATAGACTTCAGTGTTACCAGATCTCGCGAGAGAAACAAGCAACCAGCTCTATGGAAACAAGCCCCAAAAAAGCGACTTGGCTCCTCAAATAAATAAAATGAAGCCCAACAGGTTACCTAACGTACCACATTGTCTAAAATAGAGGCCACTTGATAACAATATGTATATATATATATATATATACATTTGTTCATGCATCATGCATAAGCAACAGTAAATTGACAGTGAACGCAGTTAACATAAAAACTTTGAATAACTTAAATTTTTAAACTCTTCAGGTCGGATCCAGTCCTTCAATGCACTCTCTTTCTGCCACTCTTTATGATATTTTTTTCCATATTTTCCCCACTCATTCCCGGGCATTGTCACTCTGTCGCTCTGTAAGGTGTAGTTGTGCGTGTGTGTGGTGGTGTGGGCTTGGCGGATAAGGCGAGCGTGGTGACCAAGGAAACGGGGTTCTGGACAGATCCTGGAAAAGGACAAACTAACTATCGTGATCATGTTTTGTTTTATTGTGGAGAGCTGGGAGAGAATCAGTAGGGGTTCATACAGGGAGCAAAGCAAGCCCAAATAAGCAACTACACTTAAGAAAACAAGCAGAAACATTAATCTTTTGGTCTCTTGGGCAGAATTTTTATTTTTTATTTTTTTATTCAGATGGTAAGTACAATGTGTTGCCAGAGGGGGCTCACTTCCACTCTGTTTGTTACACACATGCACACACAGCTCAAACTTCTCAGTTGAACATCAGTGCTTAAACATTTAATCAAAAGGAGTTGTTAAAGGGATACTTCACCCGTTGAAACATGAATCTGTATTGACATTGGGTCATATATGTAGTAGAAATGTGAAATAAATTGTTGGTGCCTTCTTGACCGAGAAAAGGCAGAAAGACAGCTCCCGTTCCTCCATCAGCCTCAACTGCTCGCTGCTATATTGCTCGAGATAGCCACGAACATCTGGTTCGACCACAAAACCTTCAAAATCCCCTTCATCCATATCAGTTTGAAGTTGAAACATACTTTTTTCGCTATTCTTGTTTCTTATCAGCTTTCTCCACAGAGCCTGTTAGCATAGCTTCCTAGCAAGATGGCGGACGTTAAGTTTCGATTCTGGCAGTGAGTTCCCGCCCACTGATCTGTAATAGGTATGTAGCTTCAGTGGTCGAAAATATGAGGAACTAGCGATGTAGTTTCACCCCTGCTAACCAAAACAGCCTCCGATGCTCCTTTTCAGAAAAGAAATAAGGAGCTTTCCCGTCTCAGGGGAAAATGAGCGCTGGATGCACAACCATTCAAAAATACTACCAGGTTTCTAATGATACAAAGCCTAATGCAAATGGGGGAAGTATCCCTTTAAGGGGACACCAAAGTGGCGTCTTTAAACCACGTGGTTGCCAGAAGACAAAGACATGCTCACCATCAACCGCTACCATGCCTGTCCCACCTTCCTTCTTGTGTTTATTAATATTAACTCTATTTTTATGTAAACCATCATTCACTGTGTTGACCTCACAGCAGTAGCTGTGGACTGCTTCCTCACACATTTGTAAACATATTTCTGCCAACTTTGTAGTTAAATCTCATTCTGCATCAGTAGATACTTAAGACAAACTATTTCTTTTATATCAATCCAAATTTCCAGATTCCTTAAGTCTTTTAGTTTTAAGTTCTAAAACATATTCTGCTTCTATAAGACTGTGATTGTCCTCATATAAATAGCCTGAGGAGAGTTTTAATATCTTGCTGGCAACACTGAAGAATGTGTGGTATTGTCACTGTTTAATACAAAGAAGTGGTATAGATTGAGTTGATGGCTCTCACAACAGATACATCCATGCATGCCGCAGGAACTACTGTTTTACATTTCTCTTAATATCCAGAGGCATCTAACATGACATACATGACTGCTTATGCCTCCAGAGACAAAGGAGCCAGTCAGCTGCCTACTCAGAGGAAACCCAAGTTTCATTCTCAGCACTCATGGGTCATCATACACAGAAATCACACAGCACGGCAGTCAGGTGCTTTCCTCTTAAGAGTCTCCCTTCGCAAATTACAATGTTCTAAGTCAGAGCATACACTGCTGTACATTGCTGTCAGTGACAGACTGGCCATCTGGAACTTGACCAACACAAGGAGGGCCACTCAAATGGTAATGACAGTAATGGTAAAATAATGAAAATGTTGAATATGTAAATCATTAAAATAATCTGGTGTTTCATAATTGTTATTCTTATACTTTTATGTAGGCAGCACAATGCATCAGAGCAGTGTGTTTTAAAGTCTTGGAAAGTGAACCATCCCTGTAAGAACACAATAAAACCCCACACCTTCAATCATTAAAAATGACTTTAAAGGAAACCAAATTTAACCAAAGTGAAATGTTCTGTTAATCATTTTTCAAAGTAACGTCCTTATTAAAAATTAATTAAAATTGTAATGCCTATAATTAACGGTTAACAGATTAACAGAGCTACACCACGTATACCTGTCAGTCAGGTCAGCCACGTGCCTTACTGTATAATGACTAACTCATATCCTTTATTAAAATCAAATCAGATGAGTTATAAAAAAAAGTTCACCCCCGTACAGTGTGAGCCAATGAAGACATAAAATAAGACCAAAATCATTTTTCTTCCAGGCTGTAAACATGTGAATTTCTGCTGTCAAAATGGACATTTTTATATAGGGTGTGTAAGCGACTTCTGTGTCTTTTGGAGCCAGCCTGGCAGGTTCTTGCACTTCTGCATTGGCTTCATTTTTCAACACCAGAGGTTGCCGCTTGGTTTCAACTAATTTTGCACATTCACTTTCTTCTGCAATTTAATTGAAAATAAAGCCTCAAATCATTGCAACTTTTATCACAGCTTTTTTTAAGCTACAAAATGAGGCATTTTAGGCTGCAACAATCACAAAAAGGCTGTAAAATTCCTAGAGGGACTGGATTATGTTTTATGGTGTTTATAGCAGTTACATAGCAGCTCTAAGCTTAACATTGACATTATAACAGTGATAATAAAAGTAAGACTGACATAGTTGTAGCAGCAGGGAGTCTGGAGGAACCTACGAGACAAGGGAGCTCAGGAACTCCCAGGAAGATATATGGTTTGAAATGTTAATGCAACATGAAGATTCAAAGTTAGCTAATTGCATTAATACAACCGAAAAACTCATATATAGAAAGAGAAGGGGAGAGAAAGAGACAGGAGCTCAGGGTGAAGGCCCCTTGGCTAAGCCTATACAGCATGAATAGAATCTGCATTAGCCAGCTAAAACTAAAAGCTTTATGAAAAAAAAAAGTTATGAGCCTACTCTAAAACCTCCAAGACCCTGACTGGTAGATGATTCGAAGGAGTAGGGCCTGATAACTGAAGGCTGTATCTCCCATACTACTTTAAGAGACTGTAGGTACCACAAGCTGCATTCTAAGAGCATAATGTTCTAGATGGGTAATACAGCACTATGAGCTCTTTAAGACACTAGTGCAGTGCCCGTTCAGAATGTGCTTGTTGGTAATGTGTTTGGTCAGGAAGGACTAGGTGCAATGTGTAGTGTTGTGCTCAGCGAAACAACTTCACATGCGATATAGCACATCTTTAGGCGTTGGAAAATACACCTGCCATGACATAGTTGTCTCTTCTAGCAATAGCAAAGGCTATTTGTCATGACAGCACAGATGACTGGGGTTGCTAAGATTTAGGTGCAGTGATTCAACATTAGTCTTGGACTGCATTACAGATATGACATTATGGAGGGTTATCTTACATACATAGGCTAACATTTAACGTCATTGCGCGCATACACGTATAAGTTACATGATTCTGTTTAGAAAAGAGGACAGCTGTAAGGAAAACGTTAACGTTATGTTGCTAACGTTAACGTTAAATAACAGCTAAGCAAAGGGGAATCACACTAAATGCCATACACACAAAATGCCATTCGGGCCTAGTACGGTGTTATGTTAGCAAACAAAGTTACACAACATTGGCCGAGTGATTTCCTCCTGGCCAAATGATTTCATCCGGCTTTTGTTAAAGACGGTTAGCTAACGTTAGCGTAAATTCAAAAGCTTGGCAGACTAACGTTAAATATTCAAAGGGAAAATGGGACGGTATGTATAGTCAAACAGAAAGCCGGTGAGTATTTACTAAAGATAGTGTCCATTTAGCAAAACAAAATGGTAACATTAAACTTACGTAATAAGTTGAAGTATCGTTGCATGTGTGTCCTGTCCAGTCAACTCAGTGACGCAAAGAACACTGGCCGAATGTCTCGGTTAACGAATCTTTTGTACAAATCTTTTACTGAACTGATTGTAATGACTCAGTACACTGAAAAGAACCGCTTTGCCCTCCACTACTTTCTGTGCGTGCGCTGTGCGTGTTGATTCAGAATCAGTACACTGAAAATAACTGCTCTGCCCTCCACTACTCTCTGCGCGTGCGCTGTGCTTGTTGTTTCCACTCGTCTGGTGTTTCCGGTAGGGTACGTTTCAGTAGGATTTCGCCATAGCAAAACTAAAAAAAATATTTTAGCTCATCCTAACTTCACAATCAGCACTGCACTTCCTTTGGTCCTCAGCAACACACCAGCCAAGTGTGACGTCGATTGGATGAATGGTTGTCGAGAAACTCGACTAACAAACACACAGACAGACAGACAGACAGACAGACAGACAGACAGACAGACAGACAGACAGACAGACAGACAGACAGACAGACAGACAGACAGACAGACAGACAGACAGACAGACAGACAGACAGACAGACAGACAGACAGACAGACAGACAGACAGACAGACAGGCACAGAGATTCCTGGATTTATAGATAGATGATGGGGATGTCCTAGGGAAGGTAATGACTCATTTATTTTCCTGAGGGTCGTCAGTAAATGTCCTGCAGCATTTTGGAGCTGAATCGTTAGAGACTTATTGGGGCAGCCTGAATCGCAATAAGTCAACTTAGAGGTAACAAATGCATCAAATAATTCTTCTGCATTATTTTTAGGCTGGATGTGCCTGACATTTGTAATATAGCTAAAATGAAAAAAAGGCTGCCCTTGAAATTTGTTTAATGTGGGAGTTGAAAGACATATGCTTATCAAATACAACTCCCAGATTCTTAAAGGGATACTTCACCCATTTGCATTAGACTTTGTATCATTAGAAACCTGGTAGTATTTTTGAATGGTCGTGCATCCCGCCCTCATTTTCCGCTGAGACGGGAAAGCTCCGTATTTCTTGTCTGAAAAGCAGCCTCCGATGATGCAAAAATCGTCATTTTGCGTCATCGGAGGCTGCTTTGATTAGAAGGGGTGAAACTACATTGCTAGTTCTTCATGTTTTCGACCCACTGAAGCTACTGACCTATTACAGATCAGTGAGTGGGACCTCACTGCCAGAATCTAAGCACAATAATTGTACCATGTCCCTTCCTTTAAAACACCTTTAACTGTGATTGTCTTTTAAGATCACCACCAGTTTTAGCTTTATGTATTTATTTATTATCTTCTTTCAAGATCTCAAACATCTTTATGTTTTACATATTCGTTTAAAATCTCAAATATTTATACTTCTAATTTTAAACACCTGCTTTTTAGGTCCCAAATATCCTAAGCTGTATTTATAATGTTGTTTGAATATAGTTTCTGTCTTTTTAAACTTTTAACACTCTGAACAACACTCAGCACATCATTCTCATGTCTGTTTAAGAGTTATTTTAGAAATCAATAATTCATAATTTTGCATCATTCAGGGGCACCACCTTTTACAAATCAACATTTGTTAAAAGTAAGCTCATTTTCTTACTGTCAAGTTCTCAAATGTATTGATTGGAAGACAACGACTTTGGTGGTAAATAATGTCTTTTTATTTTAACAAAATTGTTACAAATGAATGAATAAATAAGGGAATAACGAACAAAAGACAAAACAGACTGCTGCTTTTCTAGTCCTCTGACCACTCACACACTCAGACACTGTTGGATAATGACAATGTTACTGTAGGAGCTGGGATTGAACTGGGATAGATATTACAGACTCAACCACTGAACCACAGCTGCCTGAAAAGACATGCCTGCTGGTTTTGAGTAAAAATTTGCAAAATTCACACATTTATGCTGTAAACATGCCAGTGCAGACATCCGAGGTGTCTGAATGGTTATTAGAGAATACCATTTTGTGGCAGTAAAGGGTCTTCCCCACTTAGATTGTGTTAAATTGTTGTATGTAGGAAACTACAGTGTTGATTGTTTTGGCGTGTGTACTGTGTTCTACAGTATTTAATAAGTGTGAATGTGTCTAGCCTTTTTTATGGAAGGATTATGGGATGGTGTCAGGTTTATAATAAACATGTTTCGCTGCAAAAGTTAGTGTGCCCGTCACATCATTATTGTGTAAGCATGTGAAGACAGTTTTTGGTTACAAGAAAACCTGATGAAGAACAGTGACGAGGTATTTGTATAGCTTTATGCCCTCATCACTGTCTTACTGACCTCTGATCAAGGGCAAATCCTTCCTGTGTTGCGTGACAAGATGGTGATGGGGCTGTGACTAAGTGCTGCAGTAACGGGGGGACAGCAGTGGTGATGATGACAGTGATGATGGTGATGTCTCTGACATGTCACTGCTGTCCTCATCACAAAGCTGAACTCAGAGCAGGCCGTACGGCTGCTCTTGCTGGACTACTGATTGGACAGATCAATGAAATACAACATGGATCACAGGAACAGAGTCCAGCAGTCACACACAGTTTTGTCTTCTGAATGGTGTGTGAGTATAGTGTCAGTGTTTGTAAGTAGATCCATCATGATCAGAGGCCATTGGAGGCTGTCAGCTCTCTGTAACCCCCTACTCTATTTTTCTCTCCTCCCTGTCTGTCAGTTTCTATAATTCGGTTTAAAGATCAAGTGGATGTATTTTCTGATGATATTAGAGGAGTAAGCTTAAAGAAATGTGCTTGTCAATTATGAGTGTACAGGAGATACCGGTCACCTCGGCCCCTTTAAGGAGAAATCAGTGGTATTGCAAGCACTGATTACACCGTATACAGGGCTATTTGTACCATGTCATTTATCTAAGAAAAAAAAAATCAATGATGATGACTGTATTTTTTATAAAATTTTCAGCCATTTACATCTTAAGCCACTTTTTTTTTTAGGACTACTTTGTGATGCACCAAGAATGTCTTTGTGCACCAGTTTGAGACAATTCAAGCAAAATCTGTTTCATGATTATTTGTCTGAAACAGCACAGTAATAGCTGTAGAGTTTGTTATTCTAGCTCAGTTTTCTTCTTCAACAGCTGGCAATGCATAGTTTGATAAAGTAAACATATCGTAAGGAAACATCAAGTAAGACATGCACATCCCTAAGTGGGTACTGGATCCAAAAACAAATAGGTATAAAGAAGCAAAAAAAGACTTTTTACAAACAGGTGATGTTTCGAACCAAATTTCTCCTATTAAATCCTTGAACGGGAGCTCCTTGCTTGGCGGATCTGTTTTGCTTCTTAAGGACCATGGGTTGTGTCATTATCAGTGTTGGAACTAACGCGTACTAAGTAACACTTTACTTAGTACTTTGCAGATTTGATAACGCTGTTATAATTACTGATATCGAGCACTCGTTACTTGTTTCTTTATGTAAAAAAGGCCGACAACAAGCGTGCAAGGTCACACTAACATCAGCACAGCAGCATCCTGGGAGACAGAACGTTGTGTGCTGTAAACAAAGATAGGTGATCATTGAGCCATTAGCTTTCTGTCTTGGAAATACCGTCATATTGTTCCCTGCTTGAGTTAAACGACAAGAATATAGTGGTGAGTTGTCGTCTATGTGCAGGAATGAAAACTTCACTCACAAGAATGAAGCACCGCGCTAAACAACAACACGCTTTTAGAGAGCCCAGTGCTGCAGACACCGGAGACCCGGGTGCAGCTCACATTAGCTCGTCAGACCAAGGAGGAGACACCCCTCACAAACAGCCGGATTGATTTAAAACAACGCCTGCGATTAGATTAGATCTCTGTTGCCTTCAGAGATCTAATTAGCAAAATAGAAAATGACTACAGTGTTATTTGAAATATGTGAGTTGTCACAGCTCAGTTCTGCCACAGCAACACCTCATGATGTGAACATAAATATGAGGATTGAAGCAAAAAAAGTAACGCTAAAGTTACCTTTACCAAGTAACTAGTTACTTTACGAAAGCAGTAACTCCATTAGTAATGACCAACACTGGTCATTATGCAATAAAATAACCCAGTATAAGCTGAAAACTTTGAAGACAATTTTCCTTTAGTCTGGTTTTCCAAATTAATGTGAGATCTGTAAATCACCAGCACTCTTGGCTCTCTGGGTTCGTGGATATTGTGCTCAGAGTTTAAAAAGCGCCAAAGCGCTAAAAAATTTCTAAATATAGCACAGTATGACATCGTCATTTATTTAAGGTGGGTTTTTCACAAAATTAGCTCAATTATGTCTAATAATTGGCTGTCTGCAGTGATGTATAGCCTAGCGTCCGTTCCGGCACTCTGGGCAAAGCTGATCAGTAATTAATCCCATTCATATGCATTCATACGCCACTGGAGCAATTCGGGGTTAAGTGTCTTGCCCAAGGACACATTGGACATGTTGCTGCAGTAACTGGGGATCGAACCCTCGACCTTCCCGTGTAGAGACAACAACTCTACCAACTCAGCCACAGCCGCCCCTGGGTTTGGATCACTCTGCTCTAACCCCATGATAATTTTAAAGACTTTTACGACTTTATGTCTGTGTTGATATCACCACAGTGTAGTTCCTTCTCCCTGAGCTGTGTCTGGATAAACTTTCCTGATGATTCCAGTTACTTAAGGCTGACCAGTAGGATCAGTACCAGGATTTCTCTGATGGACACCAACTACTTGTGTTCTGTTTCAGCTGTTAAGCTCCTGTCCATCTGTCTACACTCAGTGTTAGTTTTAATATATTTACCTAATGTTCTATTTAGTCACACTTGACTGAAATCTGTCATACTACAGCACTATAAACCAAGATTAACAGATTGTGTTGTGGTGTCACCTGGCATGAATTTCTATTGCTCCATGGACTATATATGCTGTTTGAAAAGTTTGCTTTTTTTTGTCATTAAGATTATTGCAGCGGTAAATGCCATGAGAGTAATCAATCGTTTTTCAGACCAGTGAAGTGGATTTTTTGTGTGTTTGGCCAGTGAATGAACAGTTCAGCTGAAAAATAAGGAAATGGACAAAAAACAAGATAATGATGGTGCTGTGGTGGAAGGAGAAGTTTGTCCTTTACAAAGTTGGTTCAAACATGCCATGGTTTCATCTCTAAAGGGTCCAGGAGGTGATATTTGATACTCTAGAGTTTTTGGAAGGAGTAAGCTCTTGCAGAGAGGTTAAGCCTGATGTTTATTTTTGCATTTTTCTGCTCCTCCCCTCTACATTCCAAAACTTCCAAACAGCCCATTTTACATGAGCGGTAATTATGTTGGAGTACAAAGAGTTGGAAGAGAAAGCTAAGTTTAAGGAATGGGATTGATGAATGTGGGAATATTAGCTAAAGAGAGATAGAGCAGAGGTGGGGCGAGATAAGGGCAGTTCACTTTGAAACATCCCTGCCTGTCTCTGTGCTCTTGTTTAGCCCTACCCTCCCCACAACATGTTACATGTGGTGCTTTCAGACTTGCACAAAAGTCCTTAGACATTCCTTAAGTTATTAAGGGGAGCTGCATTTGTGACCCCAAACAGATACGTTTTTCATCTGACTTTACTCAAAAAAATGTCTTGCCAGCCCCTTAGTCTGTGTGAAGTCGGGTATAGCTGATGTGAGAACGCAAGTACACTCTAAAGACATATATGTTATATTTAACAAAACACTTGTTAAATTTTAAATTGATCAAATTAAGCTGCACATTTACAGTGGTTTATAATTGAGATTTATTTGTGTTTTAAAATCGGATCATATTAATATAAAGAAAAGGAAAATGTATAGAACAGAAGCAGCTCAATACCTGTTTTTGTAACTGGCAAGTCGGGCCATTTTTCCACTGCATCTGCTACATCCCAACCCTCCCTGACACAGTAGATGTCAGCCACTGTGTACAAGCAAGGGGCTCAGGGGCTCTGAAGCATTGTGCCTTTAAAGACACAATTTATTTAGATTTAAAGGCAATATCCTAGCCCCGGACTCTATGGCTTTCCGCGTCATTCTTTTTACATCATGTATAGCCACCCTCCTGTCCGATGGGTAAAGTCTCACGCTGTGAGGTGCATGTGTGAACAAGCAAGTCAGGAAGATTTCAGGGACAGCCTGCCTTGAAATTTTCAGGAGTGCATGTGTGATAATGGCTATAGGCAGACACACTTTCACAAACATGTTATATTCTTACCAAACTTGTTAAAAATTCAAAGCCAAGTTTTCTCGATAATGAGGGCTGTCCACATTGTGTACCCGTGCTTGTGCTTGTGCATAACTGTACTGTGCTTCGGCACACCTCTTCGAAGTGTGCCTGGGCAAAGGAATTGTACTGTGATTGAGCACGGATCGGAGCACTCACACTGGTCAAATGAAATGGACTTTAAGGGTGAAGCGTTCTTAGGCACAGTACAGATTGCATAGTGTGAGTGTGCCCTCAGTGTCTCTGCTGGAGGCATCATACTGCTTCTCCTTTCAGGCTGCTCAGCTCATTTGGTCTCTGTGCTGGATGTTTGGCCCTCAGTCTGACCTAAGGAGAGACTACAAGCTGCTGCTCATCATTGCACGCTCACTGACGCCCGCTGAGGGAGGTGGAGCTTCTTGAGTTATAGGGAAACAGAAAGGAATGTTTCACAAGTTCTTCTCCGATGGATAAGCTGATAACTGAGATTTCCAGCTGTAGCATTCCTCTGCAATCATCTCACATCTCACATCGACTCTGTCTCCCTCAAGATATCTGACCCCAGTGACTGGACGAGGCCATAATGCTGATTCTGCACAGTGACTGCACACACACCCACATGCTCTGTTGGTGAAAGTTTAGGTAATGTGTCTGCAGCTGAAGAAGAAAAAAAGGAATGATGCATTCACTGCCCCCCACCCCCACCCTCTCTGTCTGATCTCTGCTGATGGAGTTGTGTTTCTGGGGCTCCTCTGGTGTGTTTGTTCTTCCTCCCTTCCCCCCACCCACTGATGTCCTTATTCAAAGCCTTTACTCGCCCCCACCCTCTCATTTAGCATTCATGATTAATCTATATTTCCTTTATTCTTCTGCCTGTGCTATTACAGCTTTAGATTAAATCAACCTTTGGTATGATCCAAGCTTTTTTTTAAGACAACCGCACAGCTCATATACAACAAGTCCTTCTAATGTAAGTGCTCTGCAGAGATTCACTTTCATATAGCTTTGTCTCCTCTCATGTGCCGATCTCACCTCACCTGTCCTCTTCATCATCCACCCTATTCCTCTCCTCTGAGAGCTGCAGAGGGACAGTCACCATAAAGTAGAGCGCGGACATTTCACTTCCTGCTGCTGAAGGAAAATCCATTTACTTTAGACTCCAAACTTGTCTCCAGCTAAAAGGCCTGATGCATTGATTACAGTCCCAGTACAGTATATCCTAAGTGCTTTGATAGACCCACCCCCCATTCTGCCTCCAGAGTACAATGAAAATAAATCAGGGATGTATTTAATCACAGAAGGAAGTGAGGAAGGAAATGAGGACAGGAAGAGATTTAGTTGAAAAGAAAATAGGTGGGACCAATGAGGATATTAGAACTTAACAGGAAACATGGACATTTAATGAAACTCATTTTTTTCAATTTCTTAATTTTCCCGCACATTCTTTCATCTCTGGCTGATGTGTCCCTTGCGGCAGTTTCACTTGATCTTACTCAGCTTTGATACATCTCTTTGGCTGGTGAAACTAAAAACTAAAGCATTGTCCTCTCAGTTTTTCTGCCGATAATCAATACTGTAAGTCTTCTGAGGTGATTAAAGCTTTTTCCACTGTGAGATAAACACAAAAACGTTTCTTTTTTTTTTTTTTGAAGCTTTCATCTTATTGGGGCTACTGCTATGTTGGCAAAATATCATCCTCTGCACGCTAGAAGTGCAGAGACTTTTGTAAAATAGTCTTTATAAAAGTAGAAGTAGCTGCTGTAACTTGTCTCCTGTATTAAAGTTCTACAGTCAAGGCTCAGAAATGTTCAGTGTAAATCAGGTGATCGGGAATGTTTAGTTTAGTTTAGTTTAGTTTATTAGTTTATTTGAATCAGTGACATTGTACAAAAAAACATTAGTCTCAGAAGAGAAGAGATGCTTTGTACCAGATTTAGCTAACTAGTTAATTTCCATCTGTTGTCCCTGGGAAGGTGATGGCAAGAGTTAAAATACAAATCAACTAGTCATGCACGCACGCACGCACGCACGCACACAAACACACACACACGCACACATTTCATATGTCTCTGTGCTATGATTCTACTGTTTGTTGTCAGCCATGTTTGCTGCTTCAGGGGTGAAGAGTGCTTAGGCACGGTACGAATTGCCTAGTGTGAGTGCTCCCTCAGACCTCTCCGCATTTTTTACATAATCCATGGTACGCCGCTATCTGTCAGCTCACTAGAAAGCTGATAGCTTCCTCTCTAGCGAATTGCTTTTGTTTTCACAACTGCAAGCCTGTGTCAAGTTGAACACAGTAGATCGACCAGGACAAGAGGTCAGACAAAGGAACGCACATCCAAATATAAAATAAAAAACAACATACAGGCGCCCGATCTCTCATCACTTCATCAACATTTCATCAAAACAGGCACCAAATGAACAACAAATCAACCTTGTAATTTTTTTTTTTTTTTTATTCCCTAGAAATCTGTAATGGGATATTCAAGGATACACAAGAGCAGACTTCACAGAAGTCTTTTTACTGACAGACACGCCCACTTATCGGATATCACTCATTGATTGGACGCTGCTGCAGACTTAAATTAAACTTCTCAACAACACCAGAGTTTAATAACGATGACAAGACTATACACATCCGTCAGTTTCTAAAGAGTGGGTATGTGATAAGCTGTGATTAAAATAAGTTTTTGACATGAGGATTAAGAATGATATATTCATTCAGAAAAGGGTTAACAAATTACTCCTTCATTTTTATAATAGAAATATTTCTTATCGTGGTCGGTTAATTTCCCTGTTTGATTTAATTATGAAGAGAATTCAATTCAGAGAGAGTGAGAGTCTGTAAGAAACACGTCTGATGAATGATCAGGTGAATGATCAGGTTTGGTAATTGTTTTATAGTTTCAATATTTTACTGAAATTAAATCCCTGCTGTCTTGGCCAGGACTCCCTTGTAAAATTGTTTTTGTATCTCAATGAGAAAACCTGGTCAAATAAAGGTTATATTGAAAAAGGAAATCAATCAGAGTCCTCATGATGGGTCCTAGTGCGCGTGTCCTATACAGAGGCTATAGTCCTCCAAGCGGGCGGCCAGGGTTCGAATCAAACCAGAGGCTTCTTTCTCGCATGCCATTCCCAACTCTCTCTAATCCTGATTTCTGACTATCCACTGTCCTATCTCGAAATAAATGCATAAAATCCAAAAAATAAACCTTGTTTTTAAAAATGGATGAAAAAAAATTGAGACTGCTCATCTCAGATGTTGACCACAATAAGTTTAAATATGTCAATTTCCCCAAACTGAATTATTCTAAAAGAAAGTTTTGTTTTAAATATCCAAACTTTTGTTTGCGCACTCATTTTGGTTTACAAACTTTTCACAGCATGGGCCAACCCCCTGCAGATTGTTGTCATGTTTCTCTCTAACGCTTTGTCAGACATCACATCTCCCTGCCACATAGTCACATATTGTTTCTTAAATATTAAATGGCTGACAAATAAAGTAGACATGTTGTAATGAAATGGATATCTTTTATTGCACTTGCCAGTTGAAGTGCAGATTTTAGATATTTGTGATGCTCTTAGCACAAAGTTAAAGCACTTACCACTCAGGGGACTCATACCTCAGTGTGCAATACTGAAAAGGAATAACAGTCATCAGACCACTGGTCATTGAGATGCCGACAATCACTACGTTTACATAATGTTGAAGAAAATACATGAAAAAGTTGGGTTTTGTTTTTGTTAGTCCAACTTAAACTGGGTCCGTATTTACAAAGCCTCCTATACTAAGAGTTGCTCCTAGTAACAACATTCTAAGAAAATTCTTAGAATCAAGACATTTTCTAAGAATTTCCCCTCAAAGTTAAGACTAGATCCTTTTAAAGATGAAATTTATTCACAGTGTCTATAGGCGCATTCACACATACTCGGTGCGAGTCGCGGTCCGTCTGCGCCACGGTTTTGTTCCGTCGGACAGCGTGCGCCCATTCTCACTGGATCCGTTTCTGGAATGTCAGCCCAGCGAAGCGCACCCATGATCAGCTGTACACACATCACGGGAGAACTACAAGATCACGCGGGGAATAAAGAGAAAAACATGAAGACAACATGTGTCTTTGTCTTTCTGAGGATGATTTGTTGATAGTTTGGTGCCTGTTTTGACATTACGTTGATAAAGTGATGAAAATACGATCGCGAGTCCGTATATTGTGTTTCATTTTGAAATTGACTGGATGTTCTGTGCGTTTCCTTGTCTGGCTTCCTGTCCGGGTTGTGTTATCTGTCAAGCTTGACATGTGTCTGCAGCGTATCCGTCGACAATAGACCTGCAGCGTATTTGAAATGGAGCAGAGCGACATGGCGCTGGTGGCAAGCTCCGGAGACGGACCGCAGCGCCCGCTGTGCGAACACAATGATTGACTACGGCGTATTGCGCTGCGCTGACGGACCGCGGCGCGATGTGTGAATGCGCCTTTAGCCCTTAAAAGAGCTCCTAAGGTGTAAAACTGTTAGGAGAAGTGAGGTGGACTTCTAACAGGCTTAAGAGTTTCTCAAGCTGAGGAGAAAATGGAGAAATGTTTATCAAACACAACATGAAGAGTGTTTTTGAATCATAGTCGGGCCCAACAGACAAATGATTTTTGCAGACATTTCAATCCATCTCTGACTTTTTTCAGTACAAATTGAGACATGCATGTTGAGTTTCACTACATGTAGTTACCTCCACAGGTGCATCCAATCACTAATTAAGACCCTTCACATGTTGATGTAACTATCAGCATGTGAAGAAGCTGCTGCACAAGTTGGCATGTTATTTCAAACATCTTGTAGGCTCCATAATTTTAAAGTATGGCTTGCATATTATCACACAGATGATAATTTCAAAGTGTTTATAATTACACAATGTCTGACTAGATTCTATGTTTGACTTTTTTTCTCAATTGTTTTTTAGATTAACCACAGCTTCTGAAAAAAGTTGTCATACCTAGCAACGGGGTCCTCACTAAGATAAAAGTTTCTGTCTATTCCTTGCTCAGAGTTACTCTAAGAATGTTCCTAAATCCCTCTTAAGCTAAAAATCCTTGCAAGGTTTTTTTAAGCTAAGTTAGGAGCTTTCTGAGAGAATGTTTGTTAATACGGGCCCTGGACTTTTAAAATGCATGTTAACATGTTAGTCTGACTGAAATTGTACTTAGTGAATTTCTCGACGTTGGACTAACACACCTAGATAATGCAATTGGGGGTCAATTTACTCTGGCATGTATACACCTCAATCAGGCCCAGACTGGCCTAGGCGTTCTGAGCATCCATAGTTCCTATATGCAGGGCTTTAACCGCAAAGTCAAACAGCATAAATGCGTAGAAGAAAATAAGACAAAGGTATCATCGTGCCAAGTGCTAAAGCAAGAAGCACACATTTTTGGCCAGAAAGGAGACACAGTTTATATTGTGTCATGTGAATGAGATAAGTAGATGGGTGAAAGGAAAACCCAGGATGGCGACTGTTGATTGTTTGGTATGGGAAGTTATAGTTTGACTGGAAGAAGGTCAATAGAAACTAGGCGGCTGTGGCTCAGTTGGTAGAGTCGGTAGTCTCTCGACTGGAAGGTCCGGGATTGATCCCAAACTCTTGCAGCCACATGTCCGATCTGTCCAACGGCAAGACACTTAACCCTAAGTTGCTCCTGTGGTGTACGAATGTGTATAAATGGGATAAGTTACTTCTGATGGACACTTAACATAGCATCCTTTGCCATCAGTGTGTAAAAGAGGGTGAATGTGTAGGTGTGACCTGCGGTGTAAAAGCGCTTTGAGTAGTCAGAACACTAGAAAAATGCTATACAAGCTCAAGTCCATTTACCATTTACCATAACTAGCTGAAAGGGGACATATCGCCTGTTCCTGAAACTTACTGTGATAAGTAACGAAACAGTGAAAGCATCATGTGTTACATCTAACACATGAGATAGACACTATCTATCATATAGGCTGCCTATATGAAAAAAAACCTTAAACTAACCTGTAATTAAACACAGCTGTGTTAAATACTTGACTCTGATTGGCTGATTCTAAGGTCTGCTATTTACTCTACAAGCCATCAAAACTGTGTTGAATTAACTGTTATTCATCCTGACCAGAAACAAGTCCAGGACATGAATGCTTCTCCATTGTTCTATTGAAATAGTCCCATCATTTTTATTAAAGGTTAATTAATTAAAAAGGTAATTGTGGGGCTTTTTTTATGGGACAACTGATGAAAAGCAGGTAATGTTGGGAGGAGGGAGAGGGGTAGACCTGCGGATCAAAGGGCTGAGGCTGGAAGTTGAACCTGTGGACCTAAGCCTCCACTGTACTATCTCAGCTAAAGCCAATTGGCACCTTTTCACTACAGCATGAAGGAACTAATATAGTGTCTCTGTTCGAAACTAAACACATCCTGTTTAGCTATGTTGCATTCACTTTCAGCTTCACAGTAAACTAATACTGTTCATCGGTAGTATATTACAGTGAGCATGCATTGATTGTGGGGGACTTGGGAAAACCCTTCCCACCCTGCAGAGTACACTTCCTGTCCTGCTGTCTGCTCAGTGTGGGGAGGACAATGTCCAGATAACCTCAGCGTACTCCATCTGCTGATATAAGGCTGCCAGAAGGAATGTGTATGTGGGAGTGGCTGATAAAAAACTGAATTCATGAACTTTCTGAAAACAGTGTGTGTGTGTGTGTGTGTGTGTGTGTGTGTGTGTGTGTGTGTGTGTGTGTGTGTGTGTGCGTGTGCGTGTGCGTGCGTGCGTGTCAGTGTCAATGGTAAAACGATACGTGGTAAATGAACTCGAGCTTTTATAACAGCTGAGAGACCACTGACTGTACCACTGAACCACAGCCGCCTGTGAAGTAAAGTAAAGGTTTTAATGTCTGAATGAATTAATAAATAATTACTGTCTGTGTCCAGGTGAAGGATTGCAGTGACATTTTCTAACATCAGAGAAGAGGGATAGATACTTCACATGCAGGAGCCTCAGTGTGATGCAGTCATCTCACCCTCCACAGACACACACCCACAGAAGAAGCACTTCACTTCAGTGTTTTATACTCTTGTGTAAGATCTAAAAGCCTTCATGTGTCTCTCTTGGCTCATTTGAATCTAATAATGGGAAGTAAACAGACAACTTGATTTACAGCTGAATTGTGCTAGGGAAGATGCCTTTTATAAACATGTTTTTTTTCTTTCTGCATCAAGTGTTTTCTTTACATTTTCACAGTTTCTCACATACATCAATGTTTTTTAAGTTTTCTCAGATGTCTCCAAAACCCAAACGACTCAAGATTAACCAAACCACTCAGCACTGAAGCAGAAAGACAAGAGTTATACAGTGTATTTAAGCTTTGCCACCACTTCAGAAGTGTATCTGAAGTTGTGGCAGGATCATATTTCATAGTAGGCACGAGAACAATCTGCTTGCGTGTAGCAAAATCAGAAATACTTTATTAATCCCCCAGGGGAAATCTGGGCATTACAGTTGCTTTTATACACAATATAGCTGTGGGAGTGGAATATAAATACAATTGTGAAAAAAAACAATTGTCAAAATGAAATAAAGCAATAAGTAAAACAAGCATGGAGTTGAAGAAACAAAGCAACACAAAACACATAAATGAAGAGAAGAGATAAGAATATAACAACAGTAGTCTCAGTATTGCACATTGTACACACTGCACAACGGTGAAGATTCAGATTGTAATGTGTAAAATAACTGATAAATAATTGAGGAGTTTACTGTGTTTAAGTGTGACATAGTCCAAGGCCATACAAAGTATTCTGCCCTCCCTGAGCGTTGGTGTTTAGCTTGGCAGATAAACATTTCTTTGTAAAATGAGAGAATGCTTCTTCTTGGTTTGGCCGAAAACAATGTTTTTCACATGAAATACTAGAGCAACAACATAATATACATTCCTAATTACAGGCATATATTCTTATTGCTATGAAAAATGAACTTGAAACTGCTAACTCATGACATGTTTAGGCCTAACTGTAGGGGGTTTAAACACAAACAGGCTTTGTTCAGACAGGGTAAACCAACATAAAGCCCCCAAGGTTTAATCATTTTTAACCTTGTAGTTAATTGCATTATCACCAATTATATACACAAAGGGTATTTTACTGACTTCACAACAAGATAGTAGAGGCAGCAGCAGTGAAAGCTAAGCTCCCTTGGAAGCTTTTCTCGATAGAGAGTTTACTTTCACTTAAAACGAGCATTGACCCTTAAGCTGTCACACCAACACTATTCACATTTGAAGGAGCTCAAAGAAACTGGAACATAATTTGTCTCTGTATTTGTCACATGGTGACAGGTAGAAAGACCAGCACACATACAGGTTTTTTATTTCCCTGCTGTCCCCACATGATGAGGACAGTTTCAGAGTAGTTTTCTGTTGCTCAGGTTGAGACACAAATAAAGCATTAGGCTGGGAGGTGTTTCCTCCTCTCAGGACAGGCCAGGAAGCTGTAGCAGAATACATGAAGGATGATTCATTGTGAGTGCCTGTTCCTCTACTCCTCCCCAAGTGTTAGAGGCTGCAGAGAAATGACTGCATGCTTCTCAGAGCAGCTAATGTGAAGAGAGACAGGTACAGCAGCAGGGTGGAGACACGTCGCATAACATACTGTAATACTTTCAGCAAGCATTTACAACTTTTTAATCTTTTCACGTTTATTCAGCTCCAGCTTATAAAAACTGTAATTCAAAGAAAGTTTGAAAGAGCTTCTGAATTCATAATTTTGTTGCTGGGATTCTAGGAGTGAGGTCCCACCCACTGATCTGTAATAGGTCTGTAGCTTCAGTGGGTCCCACCACCTATGGGCGGGTTGAAAACATGAGGAACTTGCGATTTAGTTTCAGCTCTTCTAACCAAAGCAGCCTCTGATGACGCAAAATGACGATTTTTGCGTCATCTGAGGCTCCTTTTCAGAAAACAAATACAGAGCTTTCCCATCTCAGGGGAAAATGAGGGCGGGATGCACGACCATTCAAAAATACTACCAGGTTTCTAATGATATAAAGCTTAATGCTAATGGGTAGAGATGCACCGATCCAATCCTGGTATCGGATATCGGTCCGATCCTGACCCAAAAAGCTGGATCGGGGATCGGTGACAATGTTCCTATCCATGGAGCCGATCCTCAAAGCTGAGCTATTCAATTGAGTTCTGTGCTGCTGTGTTTACACCAACCACGCGCCCCTACTACGTCATCATCAGTGCGCCGGCAGCTTTGAGCGAGACGGAGAGCTAACCGGAGATAACATAGCATGGAGAAGGCTACAACCAAAGGCTCGGCAGTTTGGAGATATTTTACACCATCAACTTCAACAGCGAATCGCAATACATGTAAAGCTAAAGTTTCAAGGGGTGGTGGTAGCGCTGCAAAGTATACGTGTGCATTGTGTGTTCGCTCCGGCTCCTTGCACCCTCGTCCGTCAACAGCCACTGGCTGCGTTCTCTGTTTGCTGCACGGAGAGCACAGCCGGACAGCTGGAGTGCCGAGACAGAGGAATTCCAGCGGTAAATTTACAGATTAATGCGAGATAATACGAAGTATGTGGTATAAAACTCTATATAAACCTTATAAACACATCAACGTCATTTTTTCTGAACCGTCAAAACGGAGTGTTTTATTCTGAAAATTAACCGGAGGCTTTAATGTCGTGTCGGTGTCTGACATCCCGCTTGTGCTTTTCTGTGCTTTTGATGCGTCGTGCTCCGGCATCAGGCAAAAATAGAAGCCTTGCATATCTGCTCCGGAGGACTTCGGACTGCCGGAGCTGAGATGCAGCGCAGCAGAAGCACACACTGTGCAACCACTTACCATCAGAGTTAAAAGATGGAACTGCAATGAGTTTCACCACGGACATCTGGAGCTCTGACGTTTGCCCGTTGTCACTTTTTGTTTAACCAAAGTGCTGGAACATATTTATAATTTTTTTATAATAAATAACTATTCAGTCAGCTTACAAATATGTATTTATTTCATTTTGTGTTTCAATGTTGGAAAACCCTGATTGTGCCTTACATATAATTGATACCCAGTCTCACCCTGTCAGCCTAGAATACAGGTTATTCATTTAATACTTGTATCGGATCGGTACTCGGTATCGGCAGATACTCCAGTCCTAGTATTGGTATCGGTATCGGAACCTTAAAAGCTGGATCGGTGCATTAACATTGACAGTTCCAAAAACATTTTTAACTCTTCCTTGTAGGGGTTTATTAGTGATGATAAATAATAGTGTCAATTATGTTTTGTAAAACAATCTAAAAGTAAAGTTTTTATGACACTTCTACCCGGAAGAACGACAGGAGTGGAGTTGATTTTTTAAGTTACTTTGGATCCAAAAAACTCTCTATGGCTGTGTGCAGGGACTGCAATCGCCAATACTTACAGTTGAAGGAAGATCTTTTCCTTAAATCAGAACTCCGGAAAAAGGATAAGATTATTGACAGCTTTACATCCATAGCGACAGCACATGGAGACAAAGCATATTTCCTTTATGCAGCCCTCCAACTTTGCTGCCTAGATGACTCTAATTAACCTCTGCCTTCGTGCTACAGCTGGTCCTGTCCTCTGCAGCCACTCTTCCCTTGCTGGCCTGGGTACTGAGCCTGCTCCGAGGGCCCTGCAGCTGGTCCTGTCCTCTGCAGCCACTCTTCCCTTGCTGGCCTGGGTACTGAGCCTGCTCCGAGGGCCCTGCAGCCGAAATAAGTGGCTAATCTCCCGAACTACTGCCAGATGCAGAAGTGGCATGCCAGTCATCCACTGGCTGTGGATCGATGTGTTAAAGTGCTGGGGCTGCAGAATGATCCTGAGATCTGCACTGGAACTTGGCTCCTGGCGCCAGCTCATAGCTCCATACCAAAGCAAAACCAACCCTCCTTATCAGAGGTGGTACAGCATGGCAGGAAGAAACACCTGGTTCTTGGGAGAGTGTCTTCACCACCACTTACTTTCTCCAACTGCTTCATGATCCTGTTGGATGAGACTTCAGTCCCACCTGCTGAGGCAATCCATCTATCCTGGTAGACCCTATGGCTCCTCCAGTCACCGCTGCATCTCCCCAGCCAGTGGCCAGTGCTGACCAGGCTGCATCCCTCGGCTGAGATGAAGCGACGTAGGATGTTGAAGGCGGCCCTTATCAGACGCTCAGAGGGTCTCCCTCAAACTGAGTCTCATCTGGTATGCCCATCTGCGCTCCACCAGCAACAACCATCTCAGCGCAGCGCAGAGTGTAATGTCCAGCTTTGTTAACTTCCCCTCATCATCTCCTCGTCCTGTCAACCCCATCCTCCACTACACACACAGCTCAGATCACTCCCACTTCCTCGCTTAATAATCTGTGCTCTACCCTGCCACCTGAGATTCTCTCTAGCCCTGCCCACTTGTCTTTATACATCTTCTGCCTCCTAGGTCCTCCACTATATCCACTGGAATTGTCCCCTCTTTCAGAATCACTTACAACAGACCAAAACCTGTTTCATGGCTCAACTGCAGGACAATAAAAGCAGAGAATTAATAAATAATAAAACATAAACAGGTAATAAATAAACAGGTATTCAGTGGTATTCAGCCTATAGGTCATTATTTATGTGATATTCACGGTATAAGAGGTAAAGTGTAGCTTAGTGTATATGTAGGTTTGGTTTTTTTTACCAGCAAACTGCATATGTTGGAGTAGCAATATGATGTAAACAGAGCACATCTATTTGATCAGCCTTTTTTTTTCACCTTCACAGCATCACAAAAATCCTGCCTCAAAATAATGCAGACAAATTAGTTAATTTGTGCATTTGTTACCTCTACATTGGACTATTGCAATTTCCTTTTATCAGGCTGCCCCAAGCAGCATCCTCCAGTGTGTGAAATCCTGCAGTTTTTCGAGTGTCCGCTTGACATTGGCTGCAGATACTGTTGGCTGGTTGGGCAATTTATGTAGCAGCCCCCACCAGGGTATAAACTACAGGTGTGAATGTGACATGTAGTGTAAAAATTGCTATGAGTGCTAGCGCTATCTGCACAGGTTTGTGGGAGAAACAGTTGTTAGGGGGGTAAGGGTGTGTGTTAGTTTGTTAAAAAAGGATCTTTAAGTTTGACCTTTGACGTTTCATTAACAGGACATTTAATTCAGTGCTACCGTTACATTTCCTGTTTGTATCAGACTCTCTCTCTCTATCACACACACACACACACACACACACACCTACACACACACACACACACACACACACACACACACACACACACACACACACACACACACACACACACACACACAGTTCTAGTTTGGCTCAGTTGTGTATATCCAGCAGGACATACGAGCCCACACAGTTGATCTGCTTCCAAAGAGAGGAAGAAGAGATAAAAGAGGAAACAATGTGCGGCTATCATCCTCAGTCTCTGGGTAAATCAAGCCCGGTCTGCACAGCCAGTATCACTGTGTGCAGCTGTGCTTGGTGAACTGATACCCCCACTGGATCTTATGTATCCTCTTTGTAGTGTGCAGGACTTTGAATACTGACTGTAGGTGAAATTAACCCATCCATTCACATTGTATTTGTTTACTGTGCCCCCTGTATACTTATTCCCGTATTGACTATTCTTTTGTTTCGATGATAGATCTCCGCAGATTGTTTAACACATTTTCAAAAAACGTTGTGATAAACTGGCCCCACCGTTTGGGCATGTACAATGAATCTATCGAACATGGTGCACTACCACCTACTCTCAATCAAGCCTCAATCTCTCTCTTACTTAACAAGGAGAAGGGACTCCACTGCTTGTGGATCCTACAGACCTTTGTCCCTTCTCAATGTAGATGTCAAAGTGCTAGCAAAGGTGTCGACAGTGCACCTAGAGAAGATCCTTCCTAATATTGTTTCAGTGGAACAGACAGGATTTATTAGAGGTCAGTATTATTTCTTTAAAATATGTTCTCTTATATATCTACTCGGGTCAAAACTCAAACATTCTGAAGTTGTGGTATCTTTAGAGCCAAAAAAAAAGCGTTTGACAGAATAGAACGAGCTCGAGTTTCCCCGCTTTCTCGGATTTTAGTTACCTCTCTTTCTGAAACAGAAAACTCAGGGTTTCCCTCAATTCAGGGTTAAGTGACTCAATGTTTGCACTAAACCTGCTCTCTGAAACGGTTAAATGTTGTTACATACATTTTTGTAGCGCTGCTCTTATGTTTAACATGTGATGCAGTGAAAATTAATCTTAAACCTCCTGTTTCTCCATAGTTTTGCTGGGTGTGCTTACGACATGTGCCCAGACAGAGATGAAAAGGGTCGTCGGAGACAACGCCACACTGCCCTGCCACCATCAGTTCTGGGCGGGGGATGACCCCACTCTGGATATTGAGTGGCTGTTTCTCAAGCCGACCAATAGGCAGAGGGTGGTGAGTGTTTGTCAGTGCAGCAGGGGGAATTTCTTTTTTTTTTCTGATTAAGTGTATTTGTGTAGAGACATTTATGAAGCATAAATGATGCCACATACAGCACTTGTAATTTGCAATGTCTGCTCCAAGAAAGGCCTTTAAGATACAAATAAAACAGCAAATACATAAATGAAAATAACAAATAATCACAAATAAAACAACAACAAATCAATGTAAACAAACAAAAAGCACAAGATCATACATGACTTGCAGGTGAGAAAATTGTTTAAGTCTCACTTTAAAATGATCTCAGTCAGGATCCAGTTGGAGTTTAAATCAATCAATCAAACTTTATTGGTATAGCACTTTTAATACAGGGATGTAGCACAAAGTGCTTTACATACAAATTAATCAAGCAGCAACAACATGACATTTAACATTTAAAAGAGATCTAACATTTAAAAGAGCCATGTTAAGTGTGCTTGGTGATGTTTTGGGAGAATCAGCAGGATGTTTATAAAATATTAAAACAAAATCAGTCAGGATCCAGTTTGAGCTTAAAATGATTACAGTCAGGATCCAGTTTGAGTTTAAAATGAGCCTAGTCAGGATCCAGTTTGAGTTTAAAATGAGCCTAGTCAGGATCTAGTATGAGTTTGAATTTGTTCCTGTAAGGATCAAGTTTGAGTTTAAAATAATATCATTCCAGCTGCAGTATGAGATTAAAGTTATCTCAGGCAGGATCCAATTCGAGTTTTTAACAGTTTAATCAATCAATCAATCTTAGATTGTATTGCACCAATTCATGACAAATTTGATCTCAAAACTAGTGGTGGGCGGATCGATCCAAATATCGATAGTATCAATACCAAGGTGAGTATTGGTATCGGATCGATACTAGCGTGATGAGATCGATACTTTTTGTTGTAGTTTCTCTTCTATAAGTTCAGCAAATCACTCAGATTTCTTCACAGAGTTTGTGTGAGCGCAGCGTCTCTCTCAGTCCTCATGTGCAGCGCTCCTCTCTCTCAGTCCGCTCGCTCACTCAGGTCCACTAGGCCCCTCCCCTCCCCTCCCCTCCTCTCCCCCTCCCCCGCTGCCTGCCAGGCAGTCAGAGCAGAGACGGACTGGTGAGATGGCGGAGAGGATGAGGAGTGCTGTGTGGAGATATTTTACAGCGTCAGACAGAGAAACTGCTAGCTGTGACATATGCAGTAAAGCTTTAAGAACCTGTAACACTACAAACCTGTACAAGCACTTAAAAGCTGTACACCCAAACATAAATGCTGAGCTGCAAAGCAAACGGAGGGAGGAGGAGGGAGCTCCCCAAAAAGTATCGGTATCGGTATCGGTATCGGCAATACTGGCCCTGTAATTACTTGGTATCGGATCGATACCAAAATTTGCAGTATCGCCCACCCCTACTCAAAACACTACAAAAGAGTAGGCCTAGACTGTACTCTTTGTTATACAAACCCCAATTCCAAAAAAGTTAGTAGGTTGTGTAAAATGTGAATAAAAACAGAATAAAGTGATTTTCAGAACAAACCCTTGATGTGGTTGATGGAGAGATGATTTCTCATTATTAGTGACTACACACTGTGGTGTATGCAAAAGGTTAAAAAAGCAGCATCAAAAGCTATGTTGTATCCGTAAATTCTATGACATCTGCACCTTGCAGCATAAATGCAAATGTTATACTCAATATACAAGACCTGGACCTAAACCAGAGCAAGAGACTGCTGTACCAATAATGGAGATTTTATGAACAATACATAAATAAAATACTTTTCTTCATTCAAATAGTTTCGGCAGGAAGTGATAAGTTGACTAAATGCAGGCCATTATGAAGTAAAGATGGACGTGATGTTCAGTTTTTACATGAATCAAAAAGGAATAACCAAAAAAATAAACCAGTGTGGGGCTGTCGTGAAGAGAGTTATGTATAGAGAGAAGAAACTGTCTTCCCATCCTCATCACAAACTGTTTAACCCTGTTTCACCTCTCCCATCAGGTGATCACCTACTTTGCTGGGCGGGTTTTTGACCCAAATGAGGCGGAGCGTGGCCGTGTCGCTTTTGCTGGAGAGTACTTAAAAGGGGATGCGTCCTTGCTGATCAGTGATTTGTCTTTGACTGACTCAGGAGAGTACAGCTGCAAAGTCAAGAATGGTGCACAATACCACTGGAGCACCATAAGCCTCATTGTCCTGGGTAAGGGGCACAAATGGTGCTTTCACACTTGCATGAAACTCCTGAAAACTTCCTAAACCGTTGATATCTTCATGCATCTTCTCCGCTATTTTGTTAATATTTTGATCTTGTGAACGTGTCAACTTCTCATTATAGCGAAGCTTTGTCCACCACTTCCGAGTAGATCTTTGTGGATTGTGTGTATGTGTGATCATTTTCTCAACAGTTAAGCCGTCCAAGCCGCGATGTTGGATGGAGGGGAAACTGTTGGAGGGCGGCGATGTTAGGATGAGCTGTAAATCTGCTGATGGCTCTGACCCCATCCTCTATAAATGGGAGAGGCTCATGGACAAGGGCAAGTATGTTGGCAAGCTGCCTCCACTGGCCCTGTTAGGTGAGTCTATTCACACTCTGCGTCTTAAAAACCATGATTTTTAACATCTATCCATTTGATACAAATACAATTCTACATAAAAAAACAAAGGACATAAAGCCATGTGACCCAAGCACAGCTGTCTGTTTCACCTCATCAGCTCTGTTAGCAGAAAGCTCAGGGTTGTCATGCTGCTGTAGGTGGACTCAGATACACTTCAACAAATACTGGACTGTGTGCTTGGATTAATGCTCTGACATTATTGTTGCTTGTTTGACTCTGAGAAAAACAGATTCTTGATGCTGATAGGATTTTTTGTAACACAGTGTTCTCACTGAAAAAGTGTTTGTTGATTCAAGCACTGATGACTCAGACTTAGACCCGGACTGGAGCTTTTACTGCATACAGACTCGGAAGATAAAGAGGAGAACTCTGACTTTTTTTATTGATAAAGCCTGTGTAATTGTTTTTGTACGTTTTTTATGAGGCCCAAATATTTAATTCAGTTTCCAGTAAAGGCTGACACGTGCTAACGGGCTAACAAGGCCTAAAATGTAAAATTCTGATTAATAACAGGTGGGTAGCAGATATTTTTGAGTTTATTACACACCTGCAGTGATCCCCATTAAGATAGGCGCTGGCACATTTATGCACAATGCACAGTGCTGTAACTTTATGAATAATTTAAATGTCCACATACAATAAGAGGAATATCTAAAATCTTATGTTAATGAATTAGATGTGTTTTTTTACACATCCTAAAGGTCCCACAAAGACAGTCGATGATCATACAGTGAAATAGTTTTTAATGAAACAACAGTCCTCATAAATCCTAAACTCCATCAGAGCTGTCTTTAAAAAGTGTATTTTCAATGCTAAAGTTTATGAGTCCTTCAAGGATAATTTGTTTCTGTCCTGTCAAGTTATTATAGTTAATAACAGTTTTTAATTTCTTTTTTATTTCCCTCGGGATCAATAAAGTATTTATCTATCTATCTATCTATCTATCTATCTATCTATCTATCTATCTATCTATCTATCTATCTATCTATCTATCTATCTATCTATCTATCTATCTATCTATCTATCTATCTATCTATCTATCTATCTATCTATCTATCTATCTATCTATCTATCTATCTATCTATCTATCTATCTATCTATCTATCTATCTATCTATCTATCTATCTATCTATCTATCTATCTATCTATCTATCTATCTATCTATCTATCTATCTATCTATCTATCTATCTATCTATCTATCTATCTATCTTAATTTTGCTGCTGAAATGTAAACATGAATTACTGATAACAACTTCTGTAATCATTTATAGTAAGTATTTGAAGAAGAAATGTATACATTAACACAAATAAATCAGCTGGTAAAATTGCACTGCTCAAAAAATGTTATGATAATTTAATGATAATTTGGATCTGTGCAGCTTAAGCCCCGTTTCGACCAAAGGCCCCCAGAACTAAAAGGTTCAGGGACTTCTCTTCAAGGAACTAAAAGGTTCCTGTGGCCAATGGCTGTCTGCGTTTCCTCCGCTGCCTGAAGTTCTGGGCAGTTTATGCAAATCAGGCTGTATTGCTTTGCAAATGACTTCATTGATTAACAATGGAAAGAAGATGATTGCTGTGTTTAGTGTCATTAAAAGAAAGAGGACTCTAATCAAAATATTAGAAGAATGAACACTGGATACCTCAATCCCCTCATTTCACCAAGACACACCTTTTAGGAAGATAAATTATTTTAACCCCTGCAATGAATTTCTTAAAGTTAATATTAGGGTAAAGTATTTTTTATGATTTTGACATTTGAACTTTAGAACATCTGATTTTTTATTGTGAATACGCAAGATCTGTGTAGGGATCATTTTGAAATTGTATTTTTTGAAAAATATTTGTAGTCACCAAAGTTAGAATATATTTTATTTAGAGGTGTTTTTTTAATGGAGAATAAAGAAAGAAAAAGTACACAAGTCCCTCATTACTTTATACAAACATAAAGTTAGATTATTTCTGTAGAAGTCAAACCAAGTTGTTTTATCTCCATGAATGAGTGAATAATTTAAAATAAACTTAAATAAAAACTAAACAAATTTAAGAGATTAAAAAAAACTATAAAGGTTTTAAATCCAGATTAAACCTCTGACTGTTCTGTTGTTTGCTTTTCTATTTATTTGTAGTTTAGTTAATTTGTTCTTAAAGTCATACATTAGCAGTCTAATCTAATGTGTTTGTACCTTTTTACAATTGTAACAGTCCAACTTTGATTAAAATAAAGGTAGGGTAAAAACAATGGGCTCTCAGCTGCAGTCTTTTAAACACAGTGGGTGATCTAACACCCTGCTGTGACTGACCAATCAGAGCCATTCAGCTCTGCAGGGGCTGCATGGCCTATTGTCAAAAGTCCCTGGACCTTCAGAAAGTACATAACCCCTAGCAGGGTCTTTTTTAGGGGTAAATTTTCACCCCAGAACTACATTTCCACCCTGGTAGATCTGGTGGAAACGCACGTAGTTCCTCAAAAAGACCATAGTTCTGGGGGATAGTTCCTCCAGTCGAAACCGGGCTTTAGACACACAACATAATTAAATGTATATTAAACTGTACTAAACTGGAGAACTGAAGCCCATCTTGGAACTTGGCTTGGACTCAACCTTGACGACTCAGACTTGGACTTCAACTCAGATTCACGTAATGGGTACTCAACTCAGATTCAACTCAGATTATTTTTTGCTGACTCGGACTCAATTCGGTCTTGAGCATTGGGGACTCGAGACTTGATTCAGACTCAAGGTTTGGTTACTCAACTGAAACTATGGGCTGAACACCTTAATTTACATATACAATCTTAAACTTTGTCATGAAAGTCTGTTTTTAACTTTAGTAAAGCTTGGACACCTCTAAAACGTGTTAAGCTCTGAACAACTGATGTGTTTTTTCTGTTATCCCCTAGTTCAAACATTGAACTCAAAACTAATCACAGCTATTTGGAACCACACTAAAAGACAATATTTCAGTCTTATATCCTGTTTTCTCTTTGCTGGTACTCTCAGATCTTAAGAACCCAGAGATTGTAACGTTGAGGAATTTGACCAAAGACAGCACAGGAGTCTATAAGTGCACAGCCAGCAATGATGTTGGCGAGGAGAGCTGCACGGTGGAGGTCAAGATGCACTGTGAGTGGAAAACTTTGCCTATTCAGTGAAACTTATTTTGTGCCAACTGCTTGTTAACACCAGCATCTCACCAACAAATGACTTTCACACAAACAGCCTAAGTCCTACGCTGAATCTGTCATGATTTAGTCTCGTTTAGTTTTTCAGAGTTTAGATTTCCTTTAGTTTCTCAGTCTTCCGTAGTGTGCTTAGTAGTTTTCTGTCTTATTTGGTATTGTCTATCCTAGTGTTGCTTTTTTTCCCTTGTGTGTTAATGTGTCCTAGTGTTGATTGTTCACTTGTTTAGTCTTTAGTGTTTCCTGTTTTAATTTGTAATTTCTTCTCCTTTTGTCTCTGTGTTTTGTTACAATCTTCAGTTCTTTGTGTTTCTTAGGTGTTTCATGATTTAGATTATAGTTGTCTTTACTCCTGCCTGTGTGTTTCGCTCCTGTTGATTGCCCGGATTGTCCTTACCTGTGTCTTGTTAGTCTCACCTGTGTTTGATTACCCCTGTCTATTTAGTCTCAGTGTTCCTTCCCTCGTGTTGTCAGATCATTGTAGTTTGTCAGTGGATGTTGTACAGTATGTCCGTGTTGAAAGTAAGTCCATGTCAGTCGTCCTTGTTATTCCTCGTGCTCTGTGTTTTTTACCCTTTGTGGTTTTTTCTGTTTGGAGATTTTTATAGTTAGTTTTGCCTTTTTGTTTAAAATAAATAGTTTTTGGTTTTCTGCAATTGGGTCCACCTCCTATGTTTTTCCATCCGTTGGTTCTTGACAGAATGACCTGACCAGACAAAATGGACCCAGCAGAAACTTTTGAGAAAATGGATTATTTTTCTAAAATACATTATTTTCAAGACATTTTTCGTTTGGCCAGGAGCACTGCTATGATAGAGCAGTCTCCGTGGACTGGCACCCACCTGGCCATTTTCACTGGAACCCGTGTAGGCCCAAGAAAAAGAAATGGCACCCATCACCCTTTCCTGTCTCCACGACCCAGCACCCCGGCCGATTCCTGACGTCCCCTCGACGGTCCGGCCGACTCCTGACGATGTTCCCTCAGCGACTCCTGTGTCTCTGTTGGAGGATCTGCCCACTCCTGTGTCTCTGTGGGAGGTTCTGCCCACTCCTGTTTCTCTGTGGGAGGATCTACTAACTCCTGTGTCTCTGTGGGAGGATCTGCCCACTCCTGTTTCTTTGTGGGAGGATCTGCCCACTCCTGTTTCTCTGTGGGAGGATCTGCCAACTCCTGTGTCTCTGTGGTAGGATCTGCCCACCCCTATGTCTCCGTGGGAGGCCCTGCCAACACTCGTTTCCTCTTTGGAGGCCCTGCCCACTCCTGCGCCCTCGTCAGAGGCCCTGCCCACTCCTGCGCCCTCGTCAGAGGCCCTGCTGACTCCTGCGCCCTCGTAAGAGGCCCTGCTGAATCCTGCGCCCACGTCAGAGGCCCTGCCTCCCACTGGTCGGCCTCCCGGCCGCCCACCTGACCTGTTCCCCATGTTTGGTCGGGCCCCCGGCCGCCCCCCAGGACTGTTCCCTGTGTTTGGTCGGCCACCCACCTGACCTGCTCTCCAAGGTTGGTCGGCCTCCCGGCCACCCCCTGAGCTGTTTTCCGTGTCTGGTCGGCCTCCAGGTCGCCCTCCTGATCTGTTCTTGTGTTTGGTCGGCCTCCTGGCCACCCTCCTGAACTTTTCTCTGTGCTTTCCTGGCCTTGCACCCTTCCTTCAGGCCGTCCGCCTGAAGGTCCGGAATGACACAGTTGGATAATATGTATCTTTTTCTTTGTTCATAAAAAGTGGTTTCAGGCGCAGCATTTATTGGATGACAATAATTAAATTTTTCTTTGCTATAGTGATTGCAGTCACCTTTTATGGTTTTATTAATGATCCTTAAATTGGTGCCTTCTGATGTACGAGTAGAACGATTGTTTGGTCTCTGGTCTTATTAATGGAACTTCTTTGACGTACAACCAGACCACCACAAAATTGTAATGTAGGATTTATTGGTACACACATGCTACCTGTCAAATTTTTTATTATTTAAGCGATCATTAATTCTGATTATTTTATCTTCGACTATCATTGTAAAACAGATACAAAAAATTATTTGTGTGTCTGTTTGTGTGTGTGTGTGTGTGTGTGTGTGTGTGTGTGCGTGTGTGTGTGTGTGTGTGTGTGTGTGTGTGTGTGTGTGTGTGTGTGTGTAGATGTAAGGGGGATGGGTGTGGTTGCAGGGGCAGTGGTTGGTGTGTCCTTTGGAGTCCTCCTCATAATCCTAATCATCTGGTTGGTGTTCCGCAAAAAGGAAAGGAAGAAATATGAAGAGGAGGAGACCCCAAATGAAATCAGGTACTTGATATAGAGAAATGTTCTCTGCTATCCTTGACCAGACATGGGATCAGGACCTCAGTCCAACTCTTACTTATGATTAAATAGAACACACTTATTTGCGTTGTTTGACCTAAGTAACGTAAATGGTAAAATGGTAAATGGACTTGAGCTTATATAGCGCTTTTCTAGTCTTCAGACTACTCAAAGTGCTTTTACACCGCATGTCACACCTACCCATACACACCCATTCACACACTGATGGCAGTGACTGCTATGTAGTGAGACCATCAGAAGTAACTAATCCCATTCATACACATTCATACGTCGCAGACGAAGCAGCGGGAGCAATTTGGGGTTAAGTGTCTTGCCCAAGGACACATCGGACATGTCACTCACAGGAGCTGGGGATCGAACCCTCGACCTTCCGGTTGAGAGACGATGACTCTACCAATTGAGCCACAGCCGCCCAAACGTGATATGAATAAAGCTTGCACTAGCATTATCACCAGCAGAAAAGAGTCTACATTTTCTGGAAGCTGTATTTAAAGCCTACCAACCCTGACATATCCTGGGGTTGCATTAAAAAGTCCAACCAAAAATCAATTCAGACAATTAAAGAATTTTGGTCACACAATTTGTGAACAGATTTAACAAGGTATGATTTCACAATTTTACAAATCTGCATAATGGAGTTATTTTGGCATTCTTTAAACCTGCTTATTGTAAAGAAATCATAATAAAATCAGTTAAGCTTGGGTTCATAGTGCTGTGCTTAGCCATATTGTAGCAAATACAACTAGAATTATGAGCAATTTAGTGCTGAAATTTCCTTGAGATGTGAAAACAACAATTTTGTATAAAACAAGAATCATCTTTTGCCTTTTGCTTTTGCAAGAAGCAAAATGTCGGAGAGTTTAAACTTGCTCCTCTCGCTGCAAGAAAAAAGTTGTCTAAATGACAAATGAAATGAAAATGCAAATAAAAATATTGGTTAAAAAAAAAAAATATATATATACTGTACATCAACTTGATTATTATCTTGAATTGATCTGAAGCAGACATGAAGACACAACACTATTCCTGGTGGTTATGCAACATTCAAAAAAATATGCAGAAATATGGACAAAAAGAATGCAGACAGGTAAAAGGCTCTGTCCTTATCTATATGCGTATCGGACGTGAAGCATAAATGAACCTTTTATTTTGAATGCACCTCCCAGTCTGTTAGTCTTTGAGTGTGGAGACTGGGATTGGGCCACAATGAGGTTTATATTAACAGTAACATCATGGTGGCTCCGTCCACTTCTTTAATAACACAAAACTTAATCAGTCAATCAATCTTCATTTGTAAAGCACCAATTCAAAACATATATTATTTCAAGACACTCAACACATCAAAAAGCATTAAAATACCTTACTAATTGTTATATTATCTACAAAGACCCAACATTAATCCATCCTGAGCACTAAGCAACATTTAGGCAAGGAAAAACATCCTTTAAGAGGCAGAAACCTTGAGAAAATCAAAAGGACTGATGTTGAACAGCTATCTGTCCCTCGGAAAGTGGGATAGAGCAACCTGTAAGCAGGAAGAAGGTGAAGGATAGAGACAAACAGAGCAACAACAATAACAACAACAACAACAACAATGAATAAGATAGACGTATAGCTACAATGTCAGTTATAAGAGTATAAGTATGTGTTAGCAGTAACAACTTAGTGTGATCAGTCTTGTATTACTGTTAGAAACTGTAATGATGAGGAAACAGGAAGGACTGATTATCTTAATGGTATAGGTTATGTTAATTAAAGTCGGGACCCCCACTTTGCTTTCCAAAAAACAACAACATTATTTTCATTAAGGGAAATTCAATGAAATGAATGTGTAAAAATATTTACAATGTAAGTTTTGCAGATGACAGCACTGTGTTATCTCAAGGGGACAGTGGGGGTCCCCAGTCTCTGGCAATCTTATTTTGGGGGGTCATGAGCTGCAAAGTTAAAGAACCCCTGCCCGAAATGACTGCTTGATATGCTGTCACTACTTCTGTCACAGTCACTGACAGTGCAGGATGCTGGGGGTTAGACCCCATCACTAATGAAGCCAAGTTAAGCTAAGTTATGAATACTAACCTTGAGATTTTGAATGTTTAGTGGTTATAACTGAATATAGCTGCAGTGTATTTTATGCTGTATTTCAGAAAACAGTGATTTGATTAAACATTAAGCTCTCTCTGAAATTAACCACATGTTCCTTTCAGGGAGGATGCTGAGGCTCCTAAAGCCAAACTGATGAAGCCCAATTCCCTCTCCTCGTCCCGCTCAGGCAGCTCTCGCTCAGGCACCTCCTCCACCCAGTCCATGGTGCACAACATGGGGCCCCGGGGTACAAGACCATGTATCCCTGCTGTGGCTGCCCTGAAGGAAAACTGCCAAGCCTCCACCTTCCCTCAGACTCCACCTGCCTACCATCAGACTGTTCCCAAGACTCCTGAACCCCGTTGCACACCCACCCCCACATCTACCTCCAACTCCAAGCCCAGCACTCCACCTAAACTGAGTCCTGGGAACCTGACCCGCATGGGGGCTACTCCTGTCATGATCCCAGCCCAAACCAAGGCATTCCAGACTGTGTAGATAAGAAGGAATCATGCAGAAGACAAGGCAGCCTCAGGAAAGTGCCACCAGTTTAAGATCCAGTTATATTATGGAAATTCATTCTCACCGTTCACAGGCTGATGGAGACCTACAGCAGTTTATGCTAAGTTTACAGGGGCAAGCTTCTTCTGCCGTTATATTGACACACTGTCTCCTGAGCAACATCTGGACCAAGGTGGTGTTTTATGGGAATCAGTGTTGACTAAGGTGAAGCAGAGAGGACTGTGTGAAGCAGGGAGTGGGTGGAGCAGATGAAGTGGACGGAGTGAGAGATTAGAGAAGGTCTATAGGGAAAAAGAGGTATAGAGCACATCTACAACAGTATGTTTTTAACAACCTTAGACACTTTCTTCATACACATTAAAGGTTAGAACACCCTGCACCTGACTGGACTTACACTGTACCATGTTGGAGTACATAAAAGGATGAATGCCTCTGATTGTATAAACAGACTTCTCACACCCATACACAGCTCTTTCACACTGTTACATGTGTCTCTGCTTCCTCCTTGCCCACGTGTGCTCATATGTAGATGAGCCAACTTTTTTCTTCAGTAGTTGACTGGAAATGTTAATTCTGTTCACACTCGAGGATTCCTGGCTTGGAGAGAAGTCAGAGCGTGACAGATATTTGTGGATATTTAAATTGCCAGTTGAGGAGTGCTGATAATTTTGTAGATTGTTACAGGGTTTAGATGCGACCCAACTGAGAAAGTGCCACATCATTACGGTTTACATAGTTTAGATTCTTTTGTCTTCTTATTATTCAGTCGACCAGTCTAGTAAAGAGAAACTGTATGAATGTGATGCTAAACCATGTGAGTTTTTTTTCTCAGCAACACCTCCAAATTTTTGTTTTGAATTGAAATGAATGAATTATTTGTCAACACTTTATAACTTAAGTAATGTTCCCTTAAACTGTCTCTGGTCACATGCATGCCACACATACCTGCATGTGTGATGATCATACATGTACATTGAAAGACAATATTAAATCTGCATCAATTCTCCTTCATAGGGAGCATTACACTTACAGTATGTCTTTGTTGCTCTGAGGGGATAAAGTCTACACCAGCCACGGCCATCTGACAGAGCTACTTTTGCACTACCAGCACTTCATATACAACAGTTTCATCAGGTCCTACATTTGACCCCCAATTTGATGACCTAGGTTATCCTGTAGTGTCAGATATTCACCTGCAGGGCTCCAGTTAGCAATTATAGTAACCGATTAGTAGTTAGTGATTATAAATATGCAATGTCCAGCTAAAATACTACAAATGAAGAAATCTAATGAACAATAATAATAAGGAAACTTCAAGATACATTTCAAAACAATGCTGTCAAGATAGTGATAGCAAAATAGTAACACTCACTTTGGCCGGGAATACACTGTGTGACTGTAAAAATGTTGTTGTGGAATGTCGTCTCACACTGTTCAAGTCGATCGTTTACAACACACAGCCAAAGCTCTCAATTTATTTGTTCACACTGGACAGTCAGATTGTCAACCATGACCTGAGTGCTCACACTGAACGTGTAAACTTAGGGCGGAGCATTTATTGTAAATGTGAAAACTCCCACAGACAGAAGTTGAAGCCAGATCTATTTGTATTTTAGTTGTCTCAAATATAGACACCACAAAAAACACTCTCTCTGACACTCTCAACATCAAACACAAGCTAACTAGCAAGCATAATCCTAGCAAATATTCCCTGGCACCTGGAGGTCAACATTCTGTTAATATCAACGTTTTTCTTGTTTACGTATATCTTCAGTGATAGAATGGCGAAGACACATCAAACGGGCATGTCTTCTGTTGCCATGGAACTTGTAGATGCTGTCTGGCATTTTGCACAGATGCAATCAGGAGAACAGATCTAAGTCCAGCTATTGGATTCTGCTTTTGCACTGTGTGTGTATTAAGCTGCAACCTCTGGTGTTGAAAAATTAAGCCAATGCAAAAGTCCAAAAAACTGCAATTGCTCAAACTTCCTGTTGAGGTTGACTGCAAAAATCCCAGAAGTCATATACCCATCTAAAATGCCAATTTTACAGAAGAAACAAACATGAAAACAGCTTGGTACAAAAAACGATTTTGGTCTGAATAGTTCATTTCTTAATTGTCACACACAGAAGTGGAGGTCACTTTTTTGATAATGCATCCATTTTTGTCGTGTAATTTGGGGAATGGCTGATCTAACTGCAGCTGATCTGGCTGTGACCGGCACTCACACCCATCTGTACACTGCACACAGTCCAACTTCAAAATCAGTGGTATGACTCAAACTTTGGGTCTTTGGGTCTGAATTTATCGTACAGTGTATGCCCGGCTTCAGAGTTAAAAAACAAAGTAATCTAGACTACAATAATAAATAAGAAACATTCATGAATAATTTTATATACATAACTTAGAAGTGGACTTCTTGAATTCAACAATGACTGATTGTGTTATATCAGTGTTGAACTCCAAGGTCCTGGATGTTAGTTCTGTGTTTGACCAATCTATCAGCCCTGACCAACTCCCTCAGTGGGCGTTCCCACGCTTCACACTACATCACCTGACTTCAACAGCTAATCAAAAAAAAACAAGCTACAAGACAAAGTTAGAAATAATGTAGTCACACATTTTCTCTGGGTTACATTGTGCCAAAATTATGTCATATTTCATATTGCGCACTGTTTATTTGAAATGGACATGTGTCAAAATATTTGTCTGTCTGCTTAACTTCTTCTGTACTTCAGTTGACTCCTCTGAAATCAGGTTGTCTTTTTCTCACAAAACGTTCTGCCTTTGTTTATTCAAGATCAAAGCTTATTTCTGTCTTCCTGTAGCAATCCTGCTCATTGAATTATTCTGTTTTGTATGTCACCCTGATGTGTTTACTTATGGGGATATGCTTTTTCAGACACTCCTGATGAACAGAGCTCACACTCACTTTATCATGCCATCATTATCTTGATTACAAACGACAGTGTGTTTCTTTCTTTTGTTTCCAACCATGTTGCAAAGTTCACCTCAGATTCTCAACTCGAGATTCATTTACAAGAAGAACATAACAGCCAAACAGTTGATTTTGGTTGGCCAGCTTTTCCGGGGTGAGAATAAGGATGGCTTTGAATTTCTCTCTTTTTCATTCTTGAAAAAACAAATTACCAAGATAAGACAACACCCGACTAAAACAACGTCTGATTTACCTATAATGCCCTGTTATGATGAAAGCCATCAGAGATCCAGTTGAAACACATTTACAAAATGTTCTAAGATGCAGATGTTTGCAGATGTTTTCACAACTGGCAAAACTCCTGAAAAAGGTTCACTCACTAATTAAGGTAATATTTCCTGCCAGCCCTCTAGTAAATGTTCTGCGTGAAGTCAGAGAGCTGATAGAAGAATGCAACGTAAATATTATATATATACGTATATTAATTATATATTAATAGCAAACAGGATAGGTGATGATATTTATATCTTGTGACCAGCGCACAGCCACAGACTGTATGCACGCTTCTGGTGCGATCTCTGTGCACGTAATGAAACTGTTCATTATGGTTTCTGTTCACCAGTATGTTCCATGCTCTTCGGTTGATACTGGTAAAACTGTTTGCTTTTTCTCGCCCCTCTGCTTCATTCTTGTTACGCCATGTACTGCCTCCTGAGGCCGCCATCTGACAGGGATAGCCTGCTGTGAGGTGCAAGTGTGAACAAGCAAGCCAGGAGGATTTCTTAAAACATTTAAAGAGTGCATCTGCGAAAATGGCTTTATTCAGAAGTATTTCACTATTCTACTGCAGATTTTTGGTATCAAACATATCCAAAGAAACAGCAACCATCACTGAGCCAGGCTGGGTCCCAGTTTTACTGTTTGCCCTTCCTTCTGTAGCTAACAAGGCAAATATCTTGATTCATGTCCATACTGTACCATCTACAAACACCATCATAACAATTAAGGTGCAGCCTGAGGTTCATCCTGCACTCAGAACAAGGTTTAAAGACATCCATAGGCTCATATCCCCAATAAAGGCTGAGTATTGATGATTAAATGCATGTTACAGATATTAAACCATAGGAAGGATTTTGTCCGTAATTGCCTCAAAAGTTATATTATACAGATCTGATATTTATATAAATTAAATGTAAAGGTCAAAAAAGTCAGACAGTTAAGTCAAATATATGATAATTTGGTTTCATTTTGATTTGTAAATGGTATGCTTTAGAAACAAAGTACTTTGTACTCGCTTTCTCTTCTTTTTGTAAATATAAGCTTTTCTTCACTAAAAAGTATGGCAACAACATGGTGCCAAAATGGACTGTTTGTTTTCTCTTTGTTATGATTTTATGTCAGACTTTAATTTTGAAGGGAGTTGTGTATAGCCCTCTGCTTGTGTTAAAGAAATGTATATTTTACAGAATATCAAAAACGTGTTTTTAATTCTTTGCTCATTTTTAAAAAATATAACGTTGAATGGAGAAACAGAAAGCTGTTGTGGTTATTCCTCATACAGACTCACTGACTCTTTGCCTTAAAGGTTGGTACACACCAAACAGACAACCAAGGACAAGCTGCGATGAAAACAAACTGCTGCATCAGGTTCTTCTCCTTCGCTGGCCAAAAGACACACTGTTCACACTTAACGTACAGTATGTAAAATCCGCCGCTAGGGGGCTCTCAATCAAAACAATAACAAAAGATGACGTCGAGGATCGCAGGGTATTATGGGAGAAAACGAATGAACTCCGTGTGGAATCAATACGAACGGGCGAAACCGACCTGAGAAAGACACTATGTGTACTGACGATGTATCCAAGTATAATTTACATGACGTTTTTATCACAGCAGCACATACAGCAACAGAACGGCAGCTTTCAGTAGCAGCTAGCGCTAGCTTATGCAGCGGTCTTTGACGTAACATCCGGTGTTTCATGACGGCTCATCATGGCGGCCGCCTACAAGACACGTCCCGTTATAACTATAAAATTACGGATTTCTCTGGCTTTGATAACTTTTGGAAATATTTGAGGTAATGTAAGAACTCAACAAACAAATGTATATAACATGGGTTTAGTAAATTTTTAATTTAAGTTAGATATTTTAATGTAAACATTAGCATGCAATTCAACATACTGTACCTTTAACTGATAGCAGCCTATAGTGCCAATTAGTTTGTGCATCCATGTTTCATTATGTGAGGCAATACCACTCCATGCCAGCAGGCAGCGGCAGTCTGATATTTCTCACACTAAGCGGAAAACCGAAAGACCACGGACCGAGAATAGTTACTCCTGCCAGACCCCTAGTATTTTTTCCGCAGCAAGTCCGAGTAGACTGATGTTAGAACGCTGCAGGATTTTCTCTGGATAATGCTCGAGCCAATAGGAGCGTGAGTGACGTTTCTATACTGTGACTGCTGCACGGTGCATAGAGTGTCTGCACACGACCACTACGACCTCCGTGCACGTAATTAAACAGTTTTCTGTTCGCCAGTATGTTCTCTGCTCTTTTGTTGATGTTGTCATTCCTTTGGACTACACATAGCGTTGATATAAAGGCAAATATTGTCATAATAGCGTCGTGCAGCGGACTCTGTTGCTTCGTCTGCTACTTCCACGTTGTTTTTTTACGTCATGTCTTACCTCCTGTCTGACAGAGATAGTGTCCCGCTGCATATGTGAACAGCTAGGTCGGGAGAATCTCTGGAGCAGTCCTCCTGTAATCATCTAGATATTATCCGAAGTGCATATGTGAAAACGGCTAACGGCTCTTATACACCTGTAATAAAGATGAACACATTGCTTATTAACTCCCCTATAAACTCTTACTAGAAACTTGTGTTCTAGACTACTTAGCAACATTAATAAGATGTTTAATGACAAGAGGTTAATATTAATGCAATATAAAGATTTATCCTTTATTATGAAAACAAATTTCAGTTAATAATGCATGTTTTTAAATGGTTTTAATTCCAGTAATTCAACTGCGCCTCCATCTGATGAGGAAACTAAGGACTTTTAATGTCAGCAAACATATTCTAACTCTGGTTTACCGATCTCTTATTCAGTCATTCCTGTCTTTTAATATCTAATCCTGGTACAACTCCCTCATCACCAAACACAAAACAAAACTCTACCGCATAGTTAATCTGTCCAATGATAATTACAAAAAAAAAATTGTGACATAGCTACCAACAAATCTAATGAAAATCTGAGAAAAAAAACATTTTTCTCAAGACAACAACAGTTTGTTCCTTCCCCTTCTTCTTTGTCTTCTTCATTTTCTTATTTGACTTCCTTCTCTTCACTTTCTTCTTCTAAAGGATGAGAAGCTTGAGGAGTCTGAGGAGTAGTTGGCAGAGGACGAATAACTCTTATCTGAGGACTCAGACGAATCAGAAATTGACTTGACAGATGGGTCGGGATGGCTCATCATTTGTCACACTGGTGGTTTTTGATGCTGCATGAAGACAACACAAAGAAACAATTGTCCACATTAGACAGGAAACAGGTTAAAATAAGTATTTAGGCAGATCATGAAACAAGATTAACAGCTCAATATTAGGAAGTTGTCCTTCCTGTTTAGGACAGAAAATGTAGAGATCTACTGTCTTTAATTAAATAGTACACGTGTGTTTATTGGTGAATAACAGTTATAAAACGGTTGCATAGAATTAGCAGTCTTGGCAGTGTATAAAAGCCGCAAACAAACACTCAGCTCAGCACTGGGTCATGACACTGTCTGACTGCATGACTTTCACTGAACCAGTTCACTGACGGAAATTCAAAGGACCAAAAAGATCTAACGTCAGCTGATCCAGCAGACCTATCACTGCCAAATGCTTACAAGCATTTTGAATTTAAATCACTTAAGTTTAAAAACCGTTTACTCATTGTTTCCTGCAATAGCAGCTTTTGAACACTAGAGAGCAGCATTAGCTCCACAATTAATAGTTACATTTGAGTGTGATTCTAAACAAGCAGAAGGCATCAGCTTTGAAAACAGACCTGCACAGACCCTGAATACACCTACAGCTGAATAACAGCCACCTCAGACATGGAAACAACTGCTCCTGTGCAGATTAAAATAGAACTTCACATGTGGAAGACTTGAACTCATCTAGTTTGGGCTCTGGCTGGCAATACGTTAGCAAATTTGTCCTCAGGCTTATATAAATGTGTTCAAGATGAGAGTAAATATCTAGAATTAAAATATGCCTTTCCTGTCGTATCCATGATTCTCAAACATAAATGTAAACTAGGAAGGGAATACAAATGTAAGCTGTGTTCTGATGGCAGCCAACAGGTTATTAAATGTGTATTAATGCTCTGTAGTTTCTTATCAACAGTAATAAATAAAATGGAAACATTTGTTCAGCTTTGAGATATTAAATGACTCTGCCATAAAAGCACTCTGCCATAGATGCACTCCTACAAGTAAATAAAAACATGGGCCTCTGCTCTTGCTGCACTTCTAAGCGCTCACCGTGGAGAAAACAAAAACAAAGGTTAGTGTGTTTATGCACCTGGCCAGAGCCATAGTTATACATGTGTGTAGCTTGGCTGGCCATTTAATTCCTGTGACAAGCAACAAGCAAGATGAAGAGGCACATCTCTGTGGAACAAGTCAGGGACATGGTCACGCAGCCCTTAACTGCAAGCGAGCTGCAGGCTGCAATTCAATCCACATTCCTGCTGCCAGGGCCCACGCGTTATGCCATCAGCAAAATTCATGATGTAGAATCCTGCTTTGATTTATATTTTACTGCCTGAGATAATCCAATTTATTGTTGACATGAGAAACCTGAGCAACTTGTCCCCTTCATAGGCCACTGCAAATTGTGTCTTTATATGCAATACAGCAAGCTTCATCAGCGCTGAGGCACAAAGACATCGTGGGGCAAGTCCAGCAGGGAAGAGGAGGCTTTGGCCTTACGACAAGTAAACCAACTTGGCAAAAGGCCACAACATCAGAGCGGAGGACATTGGTGGTTGAGGAGGTGCGGCGACATGAGGAGGCCGCAAGAAGTGCAAAGGCGGTCTCTCTTGCCAAACGGGCAATGGATGCAGTGGGAAGGTGTGGAGCTGAGGAAGATCAGCTTGAAAGAACTATGGGAAATGGAAGCAAGCAAGATCAGCTTCATCATCAGAGCGACATATGACGTGCTTCCATCACCAAAGAACCTCCATCAGTGGTACGGCGAGGATCCAACCTGTGCCCTTTGCCCAACTCCAGCGACCCTCAAACACATCATGGTAGGCTGCAAGACCAGCCTCACGCAAGGGAGATACACCTGGCGGCATAATCAGGTACTAAAAAGCCTGGCATCAGCCCTTGAGAACACACGGTGTGCGACCAACTCCTTGCCTCAGTGCAAGCAACCCCCCCCCCCAAACCTTTGTCCGAGAAGGACAGAAAACACCTAAACATATTTCCACTAGATCAGGAGAAGGACTGCGGAAGACCATCAGATCACTTTCAGAGCCGGCTCAAGCGGAAACACCCATGCTGGGCCCCAAATACGTCAGGGTGAATCTTTGGGACTGTTTGACATGGGACATGCGCTGAGGGCTGATCATCCTGCAGCGGGCCGCCCTTGTGGAGGATGTATAGTGTTGAAAGGCCGAAACACCCAGTGATGCAAGGGTACACTACTGACGATGTGTCCTGTGCCCAACTGTCCTGAATGTTACCCAGGCCAAAATACACGTATCCCCCCCCCCCATGTTGAGGGTCTACCACTCTCAACAAATCAACGAATGTCGTGAAATGCTCCCCACCTATTGGCACAAAGGACTTCTTAACATCATGTCCTGTGTATTTGATTCCAAGCAAGCCAGCAAAGGATGGGCGAGAAACCACAGATGTTGCCACATCTTGTGCCTGGAGGTGCCAGATCTACACAGGTAAAGCTGATGGCAGTGCTGCAGAGGTGGGACAGGGAATAAGGGTCATCCTGGAGATAAAGAAGGAGAAAGAGGGGCTCCATGGATCACTGTCACATGTGACAATTATTTTTACATCTTTTTATTTACTTGTGCAATAGTTTCTAGAAAGGAGCACACACACACACTCATACACTCACTTTTTTTCCAAGAAATTGTGCTTAAAGCAGCAATATGTAACTTCTCAGTTTTGGTGCGCTTTGGCGCCAACAGCAGGTCTCTGACCGAACTGCACTGTCGTAAAACGGTTACGTCTCCCCATCTGAGAGAAGTTCAGACAACGTGCATTTGTTGACAACCAGAGAGTGAGGAAGCCGGCAAAGATGCTGTGAGAAGTTGAAGAACCATGTTGACTGAAAAGGTACAGTAATATTACCAGATTTTGATCAAACCTAAACGCCTGCAGCCCGTTGTTTATTATGTGTATGTGTATTCAACTGTTACCATGATATCTGTAGCCGTGGCTAAATGGCTACATGTAAACATGCTAGTTGTAGATCGGTTTGTAAGGTTACAAACTTTTTGGAGACAACGTAAGATGGATACATTTATTTATTTGTTTGCAAACCGAAGACATAACTTGTGATGACTTTCTGCTCCTGACTTGTTGGGCAATATTATAACTACTTTGCAACCATGTATATGTCATAAGTTGTGTTATAATGGTCTGTTTATGCGTTGCTAACTGTGTCCAAGGTTTATGTTTTTTAATATCAGTTTTCCTTTCAGGGTGCGCTGCCTTGTGTCAAAATGTCTTATAGACGTAAATACCTGTTTTGGCGTAGCTTTCCGTATTTTTGTGTAATTTCAAGTTGAGTTTGTTGAGTTCACTAAAGTTATTTGTGTTGACCATTGTTTGCAAAATAAAACAGACATCTTATTCTTACTCTCTTGTTATGATTGCATTTAGAAACTGTAATTGTCCTGAGCTGGTTGTAACAATTAGTAATTGTGTGCATTGCCCACTGATTTTTAGTTCTGTATTCTTATTTATATTTACATAATAACAAATACTTTATCCAGGTTTCAAGATTCAAGAGATTGACATTGGGCAGAACGATCTCCCTGAGCGTTGTCATGCAGAATATACCAAAGGTAATAAGAAAACAGGAGAATATAATATGAAGGAAAAGCGACCAAGATCAAGATAAAATAGTTATTTATTAGAAAAACACTGATTTTCCATATAAATACAATCAAAAGCACTTTTTGGCACTCATTTACACATTCAGCTGCTTGGGGGGGGGGGGGTCTACACCATCCTGGAGCTTTGTTATGATGGACCTGAGGGGGGTGGGGGGTCTACACCATCCTGGAGCTTTGTTATGATGGACCTGAGGGAGGGGGGGGGGGGTTTCTACACCATCCTGGAGCTTTGTTATGATGGACCTGATCTCTGATGATGCACAGCTGTAGATACAGGCAGGTAGGACGTTTAGGAGCAGCTTGTCCCTGTGAAATGTGAGTAAAGTTCAGCTCTGGGTGGTGTCTGTGCATCATCAGCACCAGACTCTGTCTTCTAGGAAGATTCTCTCTTTTCATCACTGGTCGTAGTCTTTTCTTTTTCAAGGCGTTCACACTCCAGCTCTTTGATTTTTATTGCAGCAACTTCAGAACCTTGGACAATAATATCATTTAGTATTAGAGTTGTTTCATATTTTCAAAACTGTATATGTATATATATTATTAGCTAACGTTACTCCATGAAAACACACCTGTCGCGGTCTGACTCTGGACTCTGGCAGGGATGGAGGTTGCATTTGTTGCTGGAGATGATGCTGAGCTCCTCTTTAGAAAGCTGGAATAAAGTTTGAAGTCAGTATGTTAGTTTATACAGCTGTGCAGAGTATAGTAACGTTAGTTTCTATAGCAACATGAGGGCGAAACTTTTGACCAGCGAGAAAGTTTGCACTTAGCGTTGCTCAGATAAGTAGCAACCGGAGCTAACGTAACAATATACTGTTTGTATTATCATGCTACGGGCTAAACTTCTGCTGACATGGACCGACTTGGCATACGAACAACCGCTAACGGGTCGACATCTTTTGTCGCCGTGCATCAGTCAAAGTCTGCACCAATAAGGTTAACATGCTAGCGTTGCTAAATCAGGGTACACTAACGTTATTCTGCTATTCTGGTCGTTATATGATAACTTCATCTACCTGTCGACATAGACTGAATGTTTTTTGGTGAAACAACTCTATAACTATGATGCAAAGAAACAAGACACAAAGTTTGAAACGAGTTACTCACCAGTTACAAGCCCAGCGTCGGACTTGCAGCCCACTGTTTCTTGAAGCTCTCTCCAACGTGCAGTAGTGCCGTAAAGCGGGGCGTACTTCTCGCAAGATAACCGCGGGGCGCGGTTAAAAAGTTACATACCCCAGTTTTGAGCGAGAGGACCGCTGTGAGGACCTTAGACAGTCAACATTCTCTCCGCTGAGAGCTGTTGAGCTCTTAGATCGATTTTGAAACGACATGTACTATAGGTGGAAAAGTTACATATTGTTGCTTTAAAGACCATTTCCGTTCAATGTGCAGGTTTGATTGATACTGACAACGAATTAGTAGGAGTTACAGTATTATATAGAAAGATTGATATGTGTTAATTGTTGGATGCTGAAAACGTGACGAAGCCAAAGCCCCTGGAGCGTTTAGTGGTCGGGTCTCTCATCACCATACATTCTCTGATTTCACCAAATTTACAGAAATAATCTCGAAGGCTGTCTGGTGAAGTTTGCCAGCTGAGCCCACCAATGAACATTTTCAGTGACATTGAATGTTGATTGCAGTTCACAAAAATGTTGCAATATGAAAACTAAATGTTGACATTAAACGTACAGTATGTAAAACCTGCCTCAAGGGGGCTCTCAATCAAAACAATAACAAAAGAGATGACGTCGCTCCTCGCAGGGTCTCATGGGATACCCCCCCCCCCCCCCGAAAACGAACGAACTCCGTGTTGAATCAATATGAACGGGCAAAACCGACCTGAGAAAGACAACATGTGTACTGACGATGTATCCAAATATAATTTACATGAAGTTTTTATCACAGTAGCACATACAGCAACAGAACGGCAGCTTTCAGTAGCAGCTAGCGCTTAGCTAATACAGCGGTCTTTGACGTAACATCCGGTGTTTCCTTGACAACGATCAACATTTCGTGTCTGTCATGGCGGCTCATCATGGCAGCTGCCTACAAGACACGGTCCGTTACAAATATAAAATTATGGATTTCTCTGGCTTTGATAACTTTTGGAAATATTTGAGGTGATGTAAGTACTGAACTAAAAAATATATATAACATGTTTAGTCATTTTTTAATTGAAGTTAGATATTTTAATGTAAACATTAGCATGCAATCTTACATACTGTACCTTTAAATAAATCTAATGGTGATTTTAAATTTATTTTGGTCAATGGAAAATAGTATTACTACAGATTTTTATAGTTTTACCACCACGAATTGACAAGCATTTCATGCATAGGCCTTTAATGGGATAACAGCACCATGTGGTGGTATACAGTAAAGACTTTGTTTAAAAATCCCCAAGTCCCCCATCATATATTATATAGGAGAAAAAAGCATGTGTGCTTGACACGTCAACTGGTGAAATACATTTCTGAAGTTCTGGAATGCTAACCGTCTTGCTTTTTGTTTTAAGTGACCTTTTTGCTCGACTCAGCACCTGTCCTCTTTGGTTTGGATGTGAATATTTTCTCAATTGTTGTAAATTAGAGAAAATAACTGTTTTTCATTTTTCTTCATAAAACACAACAGTGAAATGATGTTATCAAACTGGCATTTAAAAGGTTAAACTGGCATTTAAAAGGTTTTTCAGAAATGAACATTTTTGTCCATGAATGACTCAAAAGGGAAGTCAAAACGCATGTTTACGTAGGTAAACACGGTTTTATGAATGGAAGTGAACCTGTAACCCTGTGACTATCTACCTCGGATCAGGAGCATTATACCAAATTAATCACACCTGTGGGTGCGACGTCACCCGCTGCACATTATATGTATGACGCGCACCCACACACTCTCCCTCTTCCATCGACTGGGAAGTAAGGACAATGCCAACTCCCAGCATCGAGTGACAGGGGATGGTTACAGGTTCACTTCCATTCATAAAACCGTGTTTACCTACGTAAACATGCGTTTTATTTCATTTCAGTGAACCTGTAACCCTGTGACAACAATATACCAAATAAGTCACGAGGAGAGTGAGTTGGCACAACCCATAGGTCAACAGCCATACAGAGGTGGAGTCCACCAATTGTAAGAAAATGACAGACACTCTTATGCAGTTGAAATAAAACAATTTATTTTCAACAAATGAAAAAAAACAAAAACATTTGCAAACACAAAATCCCCTTGGGGGCAAGGGCCAAAGTGAACATGCCACTCCAGGGCATGTATCGTCATTGCCCTGGACCGTTAACAAAAAGATGGCCCGGGCATGGAAACAGAAAATCAACCCGCTGCTGCCACTCCAAGGACAGATGAGGGGACAATGGACGAAGCCAGGTTCAATCTGTAGAACCTGGCAAAGGTTGAGGAGGATGCCCAGCCAGCAGCCGTGCACACCTCCTCTAAAGGCGCACCACGGAAAACCGCCCAGGAAGTGGCCATCCCCCTTGTGGAGTGTGCTGAGAGCCTGGAGGGGGGGTCCACTCCAGCCTGCACATATGCCATGGCGATTAAATCAACAATCCAATGGGCCAGACGTTGCTTAGAGACTGGCCTGCCCAACGTAGCATCCCCGTATGACACAAAAAGTAAATCAGATTCACGAAACGGCTTTGTGCGGTCAACATAGTACCGGAGGACCCTCACCGGGCACAGGTTGTGAAGCCGCGCCTCCTCCGCCGAGAGGTGTGGAGGAGGACTGAAAGCCTCCAGGACCAGGGGCTTGACAACAAAGGTCCTAGCCATAACTTTAGGCTGAAAAGCAGGGTTTGGGAGAAGGCGGACCGACCCGTCCCCCTCCCCAAATCGAAGACACGCCCCATCCACCGACAGCGCACTCAACTCGCCCACTCTCTTGGCTGAAACAATGGCCAAGAGAAACGCAGTCTTCAAACTAAGATGGCGAAGGTCAAGACCAGACAGCGGTTCAAAGGGAGGCTGACATAGAGCACTGAGGACAACCTGGAGGTCCCAAGAGGGCAGCAGAAGTCTCCCCGATGGGCGACTCCTCCTTGCTCCTCTTAAAAACTGTGTAGCCAGGGGGTGCGAACCCAGAGACCAGCCATCACACCTATCATGAACCGTAGCAATCGCTGCAAGGTATCCCCTGATAGTAGATTCTGCCCGGCCCAGGGCAAAGAGGTGTTGGAGGAAGGACAGAATGACAGGCATGCCACACGTTAAAGGCTTCGCCCCCTTAACACAACACCAGTCCCGAAACACCCTCCACTTACCACTATACAGAAGCTGCGTGGAGGGCGCTCGGGAGGCCAACAATGTGCCCACCACCTGCCTCTCTAGGCCTAGGGAGAGCAAACGCTGCCATTCAAGGGCCACACATGAAGCCTCAGTGTTTGCGGCTCTGGGTGCCATATCCTGCCTTGCATCTGGGACAGCATATCCCGTCTGACTGGCAGACACCACGGACAGTCCTCCAGCATCTCGTAGACCTCGGCCATCCACGGCCTCTGTGGCCAATGCGGTGCCACTAAGAGCACTCGAGCACCCAGTAACCTCACTCTCCTGAGGAAAACTGGCAGAAGAGGGAGTGGAGGAAAGGCATACATCCGCACCCGAGGCCACGAGAGGCCCAGGGCGTCTGTCCCCAGCGGCCCTGGAGGGCCGTACATCGATGACCACAGAGGGCAGTGAGTGTTGTCTGCTGTGGCAAAGAGGTCCACCTTGAGCTGCCCAAAGCGAAGCCATATCTGGTTCACTATCTGTGGGTGCAACCGCCACTCGCCGGGGTGGGGACCCCCCGTGACAGCAGATCCGCTGCAGCATTCTGGGGTCCTGGCAGATAGAAAGCCCTCAGGACCACCCCCTTGGAGTGTGCCCACAAGAGCAGCCGACGAGCCCTCGCATGAAGGGATAGAGACTGGTTGATGTAAGACACCACTGTAATGCTATCTGTTCTCACCATGACATGCCTCCCCTGTATAATAGGGAGAAAGCGTCGCAGAGCCATGTAAACTGCCTCCATCTCGAGGAGGTTCACGTGCAACCCCTGTTGTGCAGGGCCCCAGTGCCCCCAAACCGCCCTGCCCTCCCAGACAGCGCCCCAGCCTGATTGGGAGGCGTCGGTAGTTATAGTCACCCTGCAACCCTCCTGCCCCAGGGGAACGCCGTCGAGGACAGCGCAGGAGTGGTTCCACCATGTGAGGACCTTGAGGCCTCCCTGGGTCAGGGTAAGTATCTTTGACCTGTCTCTGGGCAGGCAGACCTTCTGGAGTCCAAACCAAAGCTGCAGGGGGTGCATGTGCAAAAGGCCCAAGGGCACAACCTGGGCAGCTGCTGCAAAAAGGCCCAACAGTCTCTGCCACTGCCTCACAGAGCCCGACCTGCGTGAGATGCAGCTCGCGATGCACTCTCTGATTGCGCTCCTTCTTTTCGTAGTCAGGCACGCCCTCATGGCGACCGAATCCAAGACAAGACCCAGATTTTCGACTGACCTGGCTGGGGCCAGGTTGCTCTTTCCGGCATTGAGATGGAGCCCCAGAGAAGCCAAATGAGCCAACACCTCTGCTGTGTGGCCCCGTGCCAGCAACTCTGACGGGGCGCAAACCAGCCAGTCGTCCAGGTAGTTGAACACCCGGATGCCCCTCTCTCGCAGAGGAATGAGAGCAGCATCCATACATTTCGTGAATGTGCGCGGGGACAGGGACAGACCAAAGGGGAGCACATTGTACTCCTAAGCCTTCCCTCGGAAGGCAAACCGGAGGAACTGCCTGTGGGCTGGATCGATGGGGACATGAAAATAGGCATCGCAAAGGTCCACAGTCGTGAACCAGTCGCCTGCCCTGATGGCTTGAAACAAAGCCTTCAACCTGAGCATCCGAAAGGGCAGCACCTTGAGGTACTTGTTGAGCCGCCTCAAATCTAAAATGGGGCGGAATCCCCCTGTCCTTTTGGGGACGAGAAAATAGCCCGAATAGAACCCCTTCAGACTCTCTTCCGGAGTAAGAGGTCGGATTGCGCCTTTCTTTATTAAGGAAGAAATCTTGCCGGCCAGAATGATGGAACGAGACCTGTCCTTTACCACCGTCTCCAACACCCCTCGAAAGCGAAATGGGCGGACCCTGAACTGCAGGCGGTACCCAAACTGCAGAGTCCCGATAACCCACGGACAAGTGGTACACTGACGCCAAGCCCGGAGCTGGGCGACGGTGAAGCCCGGCGTCAGTGAAGGTTGGGTTGAAAACGTGGGCGGCCCTGCCCCGGCTTAGGGGGAGGACCCTGCCTCTCCCTCCCAGAACCCCGGGAAGAGCTCTGTTCTGCAAAACGAGGGCGGGAAAAACCCCCACGCCTGTCCATGGCTCCTCGCACCACAGACCCTGACTGCCCTGGGCGCTGGATGGACTGCGTGCGCAGTCTGACTTTCTGTGCCACATCCAACGCAGCCTCAGCTGCTGGCCCAAACACTTCCCCAGGAGCTATGGCGGCCTCCAACACAGCCCCCCGGTCTGCATCTGCTAACCCTGCTTGGCTCAGCCAGATGTGACGTCGAGCCATGGTCAGCTGTGCCAAGGAGTTACCAAGTACACTGGCCTGCGAGCTAGCACCCTGGATCACCGTATCCACCACCCTGTCCATCTCTGGCAGGAGGTTATCTGAGCTCTTGGACTCCAGGTCCCTTATCAGGCCCTCCAGATACACCAGCAGAAGGGCATTAGTGTTTGCTAGTCTAGCCGCCATGGCTACGGACTGGAAAGCCTTCAGCACCAGCCCATCCGTTGTGCGGCACTTCATATTCGGGTGATGGGCCACCCTGCTACCTGTGGTTGGAGCCCCAGCCAACAGCGCAAAGGTTGGCCCCACCTTTGACACACCATCCAGGCCGTGCTCTGCAGCCTGGTTCAGGAAGCTCAGGGCAGAGCGGGGTGCAGTAGCCTCCCTGGGGTGAGCCCATGACCTCTGCAGATGTTGCACAAAATCCTTGTACACTGGCAGGGGAGCCTGTCTCTGGCTCCTAGGGTCCCTGTCCAGAGCAGAGGCCCTCGGTGGAGAACACGGGGGAGGAAGCCCGGCAGCAGCGGCCGCCCGTGAGAGCAGAGCCTCCACAGAAAGATCACAGGACCCAGGACCGTCCATACCACCCTGGGAGTCAACCCCCACGTCGTCCTCCCGACATAAACCTCTACCTGCCCAGAGGAGCCACAGTCAGAGCTGTTGGTCTTATCCAGATTGTCCGAAGCAGCAAGGGACACAGCATCAGGATGCTGAGGTCCACATGGAGGAATCTGCCGGGGCAGATCAAAAAGGCGTTGCTAATTTGCAGCCATGCATTCGATGGTCTTACGCATATCCTCCAATTGCCTCTGCATGAGGTCAACCCGTGGGTCACAAAGCGAGCTCTGCTCAGTCCACCTCCGCTTTTTGGCCTGCTTCCCTGCAGCTGAAGCCTGTGAAGGTGGAGGGGGTGGGTCCTGGCCAGGGGGCACCCCGGTCTCCAGACCACTGTCCCTCTCGCCACTACCCGGCGACGCCATACCCTAATTATGGCAGCACTTCCCTTCTGTCTCCCCTCACAGAACTGGAGGGTCTGCGAAGAAAAGCACAAATGCAGCAAGTGAACATGTAAAGAAAAAACCCCATGCAATCACGCTTTTTGGTCTCTCCATTTCAAACGGAGAAACAACCTCCATTAGCTTTGAAAGCATGAAACATTTTAATCTTTCATACAAAAACTGTTTTTGTTTTTGTGGTTACATAAGCCAATGAAATCATACAGTACAAACCTCAATTCAGGTTTCGCTTACTCAACTCCTTTAATGCACAGCAGAAGCCCAGGAGCTGCTCCCCCGCTTCTCAATAGCGCACCCGGAAGTACGAGCGTACACTGTCGTCCTCACCGGCACGCGATTATAATCCGCCGGACAAACTCACGATCCGCCAAGGGGGTGCCCGCACACGGCAGCCCGTCAGTCGGCCGTCAAGATCGTGAGGATGAACAGGGTAAAAACAATATAAGCTGGTATCAACTCTGACTGACCAGGAGAATAGAAGAGGGAGAGTGTGTGGGTGCGCGTCATACATATAATGTGCAGCGGGTGACGTCGCACCCACAGGTGTGATTAATTTGGTATAATTCTCCTGATCCGAGGTAGATAGTCACAGGGTTACAGGTTCACTGAAATGAAATAAAACTGCTTTTTTACTGTAAAAACTAAAATAAAATCTGCCAATGGAGCAAGCACGTTTTTGCTGATGATTTCTACATAAGTTGCTCTTGGTATCATTGGACAATCCGTAATTCATTTGTGATCCAATACAAATTAACCATACTTCTGTCTTTTGTTTCGAAACAAAGAACAGGATAACTTTCTGAATCAAAAAAACATAAAATAAATCAATATGGGCCATTTTTCGATATTGGCAAGCGGAAGTGACATGTTAAAATGACAGAATAAAAGCTAAGAAGATCGTAATAATATGCAGGCAGAGGATCAGTAAGTAACACGTTAAAGTCACAATAAATAAATAACTTTAAAAAAGCCATTTCAAACAGTTTAACAACATTACAGCATTAAACATTTACTGACTTCAGCATCTGTCTCTACTTCATCTCTCTCTCTCCATCAAACACTGCAGTCAGTCAGTCAGTCAGTCAGTCAGTCAGTCAGTCAGTCAGTCTGTCTGTCTGTCTGTCTGTCTGTCTGTCTGTCTGTCTGTCTGGCAGTAGGGTCAGACGTGTATTGGGCTGTTAATTGAATAACAGAACTAATGATCACGATGTAAATCATATAATCACATGTGTACCTTAAGTGAGAAGTGACATCAGATGCCCATTCTTTTCTTAATAGTTGTTATAGTTCTGCTGCAATTGTGTCAGACGGTGCGTTTAAGCAATCGGTTGAGCGAGACAGAGGGAGTAAACGTCGAAGTGTGGGAAGGAATGACAGCCAGCCTGTAGTAATGTGCCAGAAATCAGAGATGGGACAAAGTCATTGTTTTACAAGTCACAAGTAAGTCTTAAGACTTTGGTCTGAAGTCCCGAGATAAGTCCCTATTAATGGCAGGCAAGTCCTGAGTCGAGTCCCAAATCCTAAATCTTTGAATTTCAAGTTCTAAACAAGTCATTAGTAGGGATGTAACGATTTACTAAACTCACTATACAATTCACGATACTGGGTGCATTTTGGGATTTATTTTACAAAATTAGACTGTAGACAAATTATGACTGAAAAAGATTCTTTTAGGGGCTGCAAACCCGCTTGTCAGTGTGGTTTGGCCTTTTAATGTATTTTTTTCTCGCAGCAAGGTGATTGGAGCTTCTCATTGCGGTGTCAATTAAATGCTGCGTCACGTTGTGCTATTTGTGTAGTTCCCTGTCTTCTTGCAATATTTGCACACAGTTTTTATCTTGTCTGTTATCTTCTCACCTCCTTCATTTTCTGTCTTGGGGAAGCCGAAATGCTTCCACACCTCCGATTTAAAAGATGGTGGTGCATCCTCAATTTCAAAATCTTGCTCTGCAGCTCCCAACCACCTCTGCTCTACAGCTGCTGACGCTCACCATATTATTGTGATTCATTTTTCAGAGTACCGATGTGAATCTTGACACATTTTTAGTTTTTTCCCCTAGTCATTAGCATACTTCACTAAATTAAATTCCATTTTATCAGAGTATTAATCTATTACATTTATACAAAGACTGTTTTTCATTTTTAAAAATGTACTTCTTAATATAAATTACCAAGACAAGTGTGACTGAACTGAATCGGGTGATGCATGATGCTGCCACAAAACAGAGTTGGGGGTCTTGAAACACCCTTATGGTTCTTTTGTTTCCCTAAATCTTGCCCTTAACTCCAGCTAACTTAAGTTTAGCATCATAGTTTATTTCAGACCCATAGGTCCATATCATTATAAAAAAGCACAAGAAATATAAATACAGGACATCAACAAAGGGATATAATCACAACATTTCACAGTTTGTCAGCAATTAAAATACAAAGACACGTTTGCACCAGTGTTTCCAGAAACACGAGGAATACCTTGTGTCATTTAATCACATTATGATTAAAATTTCTGAATTACTCAATCGACACATACATTTATACATCAAATTTCTCAACACAGCATGAAATGTGTGGACATTATTAGAAACAAACATTTGACTTGCACTCGCTGATGCATCATTATATGCCACCTATAACTTTTTCATTTTAGCTCGACTGTAATTGCACCACAAGTGGGCAGTGTACAGAGAAGTAAAGTAAGCTCTAAAAAGCTCAGTTTTAATGCTGTCTGTGCACATTTGAAATTTGCGTGCCATCATATTAGCTTGAGCGTACAGTTTGCAGCACTGACGCTGCATGGAAAACTTTGCTTTTGATCATCTTTGGCTTTTATTATCATGACGACGCTCTTTTTACTGTTATATTTTATGTCACACTGCACCCCAGAACTCGAGTAGATTCTTAGAAATTGCTGTAGGCCAGCACTATAAGGTGACAAGATTACTAAATCATTAGCATACATCAGATGGTTAACAAGTCTACCTCCCACCATACATCCAGTCTTACAAGCTTTAAGCTGTTCAGAGAGATCATCCATATACAGATTAAAAAGAAGTGGTGACAGAATTCCACCTTGTCGGACCCCATTGGTCACTGGAAAGGGTGCCGATATACTCCTGCCCGATCAAGCGCATATGGATTGATGCAAATACCAGAAATGCAATATTCATATCAAATAAGGGGGGACCCCTCTGTTATATAATTTCATCAATAATTGACCATGATTTATTCTATCAAAGGCTTTGGACTAGTGATGTGTCGGTCGCGAACAAGACGGTTCAAAGAGCCGGCTCTTTCAAGTGAACGATGGGAGCCGGCTCCCGTCCACGAGCCGTTTATTTTTTGTAAAGTAATACAAGGAAGAATGCAGAATGTGTTAAATTAAGCTGTCATATCGAACAGGGTCCACAAATACCTTCACAGACACATGAGAACTGTGCATTCAGCAGTTCAGTTGGAAGAAAAAAGGCAAGCTAGCGTGCCTGCTACTGTCTGTCATTGGGTGGTTTCAGAGAGGATCTGTTAATGCAATGAAAACCATTGCCAACAGCAATTTATTGATATTATGTATTTTTTTACTTTTGAAAACTTCAATACAATGGATGTATTGAATAATTTTAGTGATATATGTGTACACATACAAATCATAAGTCAAAACAGCGCTAAATTTGGCTGAATTATAAATGGTATAAGTGGTAAAATGAAGAGCTGTTTGGGAGCCGAAAGAGCCGGCTCTTCTTGGTGAGCTGAGCCAAATGATCTGGCTCACTAAAAACTAAGAATTCCTATCACTACTTTGGACGCATCCAGAAAACATAAATATAGTCGAGTTTTTTCGCCTGTACATGTTAACAACTTCTTTCAGAGCATATATACACATATCTGTACTGTGTTTATTCTTAAACCAAATTGGAGGTCTGTTGTTGTAATGTATTCCTGAAGGTGATCCAAGAGAATTAGTTCAAATACTTTGGAGAGTATACTAGCCAGAGCAATTGGTCTTGTATTTCTCAATGCTTTTTACCAGTTTTGTCTTTAACTAGTCACTTACAGGCGCTAATAACACAGACAACGTAGAATGAGGTAGCACACCATGCATCAACAAACCAGAGAAAAAAATAGAAAGTAAAACTGCAGTTCTATGACTGGCATACTGCAGATGTTCTGCTGGTCTAGGCCACATGCTTTGTTTACTGCTAGTTTCCCATTAGCATAGCACACTTCCGCCAGTCTAATCACCACACCATCATTGTAAGAGACATCACCAACATAATACTCATCACTTTTAAAAAAAAGTGAAATACATTTTTATAATGCTTTTTTCCACGACTCAGCTATAGTATCAGGTCTAGTCGTCCCATCAATACTTGCTGGCAAGGGAATCTTACTGTTGTTAACAATCTTAATGTTTTTCTGAGAGTTCATACACATTATTTCCCTGGAGCTTTTTAACCATTGAGTTTGCCCTCATGGTCTGCTCATGCATGCTCATGAATCGTAAAGCATATTGAAATCTGGCAGTTGCATGTTACTTGTGTTAAAACTCGGGACCATGCCTAGACTTTCCTGATAAGACCCACTGTTTATGAGCATCCCTAGATTCAGTATAAAGTTCAGACACATATTCATTCCATCCGGGCAAAACCAAAAATTACGTCCAAACCACCAAAGTGGTTTGCAACAGCTTTTTAGACAATTTACAATTTGATAATACATTTTACATAGGTCATCATTGGGTTTTTGATTCTTACAATTAATGTTATTACACACAATAGAATAAAGAGGTAATTCAATCTTACTCAGGTTCTTATCGGTCAAAGAGTTGTAAACCCAGAGTTCATCTTCTCATAGCCCTGACCAGTAAAGTTTCCCACTCTGCTCATAGTTATCATAGATGGTCAGCTCTGGGAGACTCTTAACATTTAATATTATAGAAACTGGTATGTGATCTATTGTAGCCAAATCATACAAAATCAAATTATTCTCTATACAATCACAAGCATCAGCTGTACATATACAGTGATCCAGCTGTGGTAGACAACACCAACAATGAGCTCTTGAATGCAGCCTCTCACCTGTCCCCTCCCCCGGCTCACTAATCAGGTGAGCTTATTTAAGGCACCTGGATACAGGGGTCGTGCTCTTGCTCCTGTCTGGCATTTGTTTGGTGTTGCTGCTGGTGAGTACAGCTTTGATTTAATGTTTAACCTGCTTGTTTTAATAGTTAATGAGCTCATTGTTTGGTTGTTGCTGCAGCGGTGATAGTTGGCCCATGGTTCCCTGCTCCCCACATCAGCCCTGACTAATTCCCTGTGGTGGTGAGTAGGGTGGCTCAGTCTTTTTAAGCTTGAAGTTGAAACACTTGGTTCTTTTATTAATGGATTCTTTCCATTTTAGGTGGCTTAAATTGCTGCTGTTTTGTCCCTGTTAGTTTTGTCCCATTTTTGTGGAGTTTTGTTCTTTGATATGGTTTTCCTTTATAGCATTCATCCCTTTTAGTTTTGTTTGGATTAGTTGTTTGTTCATATTGTTTTGACTTTGGATTTATTAGTTTAGTTACTTTTGCCTGGTTACCAACTGGAATTTGTGTTTACTTTGTTTTGGTTATTTAATTAGTTTGTAATTAATTTAATTAATTGTCCCTCCACTTCGCATGTGAGTTAAGAGCACTGGGTCACTAATAGACTGCACTAACATTTGGATTGCTGTGCGATTTGCTGTGCTGCACGAAGGTGAGTATGTGGTAGCACCCCCACACCTTCCTCAGTGTAGTCTGCCTCTTCACTAGTGGCTTACGCTCAGTTTTGATTTATTTCTGGATTGGTAGTGTTTTAAATCTCAACTTTCCATTTTATCTGTTTTAGACCATTTTTTAAGTTCTGTGATGAATAAAAATAGATCTTAATTCCCCTTAGTATTTGCGTTATTTTATTGTTTAACCAGTTTTCCTTCCCCACAGCTTCAGTCCATCCTATTTTGCATTTTTCTTTTGATTTATCCAAATAAATTACTTAATTCCTTTGAAAACACGTCTCTGCCTCATCAGTTCTCGAATCTGTGTGTCTTAATTATTTACCTTTTACACAATAAGTTGTGTACTTCCTGGGGTGCAAGCCCCCAGGTGGCGTTGTCGGTTATTATTTGACATAATTAGTTACCATCACCAAGCCCCTCTGTCACACAGCCAAGATGTTGAATGCCATGCTTCTCTGCTATATGTATAGCCATCTGCTGGCAGAATAACTTTACTGTAAAGAACAAGCTTACTATCTTCACAAAACTGAGTTGGGTGTTGTCCAAAAGAGGATCTTTTATCAGTGATATTAGCATTCATATTTCCCACCACAAATATATATACGTATATGCACTTTCTGTGAGAAAATAACTTCTAAAAGCAAGCCTGTTAAGATATTCGTCCTCATTTCTACTACATTCATAGGGTGTATAAACATCCAGAAGAACAGACAGGGCTTCCTGCGCTGTGCAAAACAGCGGGTCCACCGCCGCTAGATTTTCCGAAGCAGACAAGAAACATCAAGGCTGTCATACAGTAAGTCACTAGCAGAAGTTCATCTAAGTGATGAGACACAAAACAAGGGATGTTTTCGCCCGCCTCGTTAAAGGGATACTTCACCCATTTGCATTAAGCTTTGTATCATTAGAAACCTGGTAGTATTTTTGAATGGTCGTGCATCCCACCCTCATTTTCCAGAGACAGGAAAGCTCCTTATTTCTTTTCTGAAAAGGAGCCTCTGATGAGGCAAAAATCGTCATTTTGCATGATCGGAGGCTATTTGGTTAGCAGGGGTGAAACTACATCGTTAGCTCCTCATATTTTCGACCACTGAAGCTATAGACCTATTACAGATCAGTGGGTGGGACCTCACTCCCAGAATCGAAACTTAACGTCCGCCATATTGTTTGGAAGCTATGCTAACAGGCTCTATGGAGAAAGCTGATAAGAACCGAGAATGGCGAAAAAAGTATGTTTCAACGTCAAACTGATTTCCCCAAGAATACACCTTGCTTAAAGCATCCGCCAACATCATGCAGGTCGAGATTTAAAAACAGAGATTCAACAATTTCAACTTTGTTTGACACTTGAAGTTGCAAAAAGAAAAATAAGTGCATCCATGAAGGGGATTTTGAAGGTCTTGTGCTCGAATCGGATGTTCGTGGCTCTTTCTACGAGCGGCAATATAGCAGCGAGGAGGCTTCTGCCGACAGTCGGCAGCTGTGAGACAGGGAGCCCGGGCCGGCTCGAGCTGGGGCGGACTGGTGGTGTCTCTATGGAGAAAGCTGATAAGAACCGAGAATGGCGAAAAAAGTGTTTCAACTTCAAACTGATATGGATGAAGGGGATCTTGAAGGTCTTGTGCTCGAATCGGATGTCCGTGGCTATCTCTACGAGCCACAATATAGCGACGAGCTGGCTGCTGCCGACTGGCAGGTCAGACTGTCGGCGGCTGTGAGAACAAGGAGCCCGGGCCGGCTCGAGCTGGGGCAGACTTGTGTTGTCGGTGCTCTCACTGTTTGCCTATGGACACAGACATAGAGTCCGTTTTCTGCCAGGAATTTCTAAGAAGCCAATTCCTTCTGGAAGAAATCTCGGAACCAGTTGAGGAAACCGCCGTATGTGTTGTAGTAAATGTCTGTAGAGCTCCGCAGCTACAGTGGAAGTGACGTGAAATGCTGTGCATTCTGGGAGTCATTGTCTTTCATCCACATGAGCCAAAAAGACATTTTCCGCCTTTTCTTGGTCAAGAAGGCACCAACTTCAAAAATGATTTCACATTTCTACTACATATATGACCCAATGTCAATACAGATTCATGTTCCAACGGTTGAAGTATCCCTTTAAGTAGTTTTTAGACAACTGTCTTTTTGTGGACCTTTTTGTGCTACGAATCGTTGAGTGGAGCTTGGGCAGAGTTCAAACAGCCGAGCATTCACTCGGATCCAAAGTTGTTCACAGCCAGTAAAAACAATATCATCCTTCATTAGAGTCTTCATTTTAACAACAAGGAAGTTTAAGAGTTTATCTTCCACTATAAGTTTGCCATCAGTAGCCATGTATATCTCCGATTTAATCTGAGATTTACCCAGTGCTGCTGCACCTCCACCAGCAACCTCCGCCATCTTTCGATCATCTGTAAAGCTAGTGTATCTGAAGCATTGCCTCGCAACTAATATTGGTCTCAACTTATTTTTCTTTTTGCAACTTCAAATGTCAAACAAAGTTGGAAATTGTTGCATCTCTGTTTTTAAATCTCGACCTGCATGATGTTGGCAGATGCTTTAAAAAAGGTGTATTCTTGGGCAAAAGGTGTCCTTTTCAAATTACAAACACACTTTTAAATCCCTAGTATTTTCAAGTCATAAGGCTAAAGTCCAAGTGAAGTCACGAGTCATTGATGTTAAATTCCAAGTGGAGTTGTAAGTCCTTTGTTATTGTCGAGTCCAAAGTCATCAAATTTGTGACTCATGTCTGATTCGAGTCCAAGTATTGAGTGAGACACAAGTCCACACCTATGCCAGAAATGTAATTTAACAAGAATGGGCACGACTCCTAAACCTCCACTCTGAAGTCTTTAAGGGGCAAGTCCAACTCAAGTCTCAAGTCACATTTATGTGCGACTTAAGTGAGACTCAAGTCTGAGTCTCAAACTCGAGCCTCCATCTCTGCCAGCCTAGGAAGGTCCCAGCCTTCAGCCTGTGTAGACCGCTCAGGCGGAACTAAAATGAAACGCTCTGGTCTAGAGCAGTGGTTCTCACAACTTTTCACAATGAGAACCATCACAGAAAATATTTTGCTCTCCAAGTATCACCATTATGGCCAACATTAAAATACAGTAGCGTAGGGCTATTTAACTACATGTACAGTTTGCACAGGAGGCCATTTTATTTCTGATATGCATATTATTTATTATTGACCACACACTGCGAACTGAGCTCATTTTCTGTGCCACTTCAAAAGAATACAAACTGGATGTGACTTGAGTAATATTTTCTTACTGTTTGGTGTCTTTTGTTGCAAATGTTGCCTCTTGCACTTGTGCTGGGTTCACTGTTGTTGACTTTATTTTCTTCTGTGCTGCTTGACGTATCCACTTAATTAAAAAAAATCAGAGACTCTCATATAAGAGACTCCTAGTGTACCACAAGAGGGATTCTGCGTACCCTTGTACAGTACCACAGTTTGAGAATAAATGGTCTAGACGATTATCTGTTTGTGTCACCAGCTGTCCCCACCCTTACCCTGTTGTATCTGTCATTTGTTGCCCTTTGTTTACTGAGTCATGTTCTTTTTCTATGTTGAACTTATTGATGGGCTACACAAGGGGTGCCCAACCAGTCGATCGCGATCAACTGAGATGTTTAGTCACTATAAAATACAATTTATTCATAAAATTGCTGCGTGCGGGAGAGAACGAGAGAGAGTGCGAGTGACAGAGAGAGAGAGCAGGGGAGAGAGAGAGCGCGCATTAGAGAGTGCAGGCGCACAGGGAACAGAGCCGTGAGGAGCAAAACTCCCCGTTAAAAAACAAATTCACTCTCGACTCCTGCGGAGAAATAAGAAATAAGAGTGCAGATTCACATCAGATTAAGAGAAAGAGAGAGATAAGGTCCTCTGTCCGTCCACCTCTCTTGTAAATGCACCTTGATCCATTCAAAACTGAAGCGTCTCATGCTTCGTTTTAATAATGTTAATGTACAGCTGCTTGCTGCTAATGCTTTTCTGATCTCCTTTAAATAACGGAATATCGAGTAGAACTTTTCAAAACGTGAGGCGTAGTCGTTGTGTATGTGTCTGTGCGCATGCGTGGATAAATTGAGCAGATTAAAGTGGTTTGTTGCAGAAACTAAATTAATTTATAGGGAAAACACATTTGATATAAATACAAACGTAATATTAAAATAAACCCTAAAATTAGAGTAAGAAAAGAAAAAGTTTGTCAGTAAATGTATTGTATTTATTGTTGTATATTCTGTTTGTTGTGAGCGTATCAAATGTGTTTGAAGGCTGTCGGTAATGGCTAGGGCTCCCTATGTGGACTGGTAGATCTCGGCAGACTGGCAACTTTAAAAGTAGATCTTGATTCAAAAAAAGTTGGGCACCCCTGGGCTACACTGTGTCGCGCTGCAATGATGTCACGCTACTACGTAGCTGACGCGGCTATTGCTATCCAGCTTACACTCCGCTTACCAAGTAAGGGTACAGTTGGCTGTTAAGATGCTAGCAAGATCAAGGTTTAACCTACCAAACTGTACAGGACCAAACCAGACCACTTGGTGAGAGCAGGGATAGATCCTTCAGAAGCTGTGTAAAAAAACACGTTTTTTTTTGGGATGTTTTATGCATCTTACCAAAAAATGAAAATAGTGAAAATTAGAGCTTCTCAGAAAGGGACAGCTCCTGCCTTATCACATGTATCTCTGGAAATCAAAATTAGAATGTCACCAAATGTGGACAGGATGTTCACCGATAGTTATTAATTACGACTGAGCAAAGTTTTTATCAATACCATTTTCAATTTTTGAAATGTACACACTTAAACACACATGTAGTTTAGGCGGAAATTGAAAATTGAAACAAAAATTCAAAATGTATGTATATCAAAGTCTGTCATTTTTTAAGTAAGGACACCAATCATTAAAATATGTCATTTATATCTTCTTAAGAGTGTTATCTAACATAAAAACAAGTTATTTGACTTTTCACTTGACCCTCTGCTGTCATCAGCCCCTAACAGGAAAATAGTGCAGCCAGGATTTCAGGGCGACCTGTACAATGGGGCCCTATTGATGTGTATGATGGAGGAGGTGACCACAAACAACATATTAAGACTAAACAACAAGACACAATATAATTGTATTCTGTAATATACATATATATAATGAAACATTTTATAGTTATTCTTAATACATTCTGTGTGGACCTGTGAGGACGTTTTAGTTGGACCTGTGAGGACGTTTTAGTTGTTTATGAAGCCCCCTTAAACTTATACTGATATATTTAAATGGTATACAAAAGCAAACAAGAACTTAAGCTATAAGATAGATTGTTTTCTATAATGTGCTAATTCTAAGAACTCAAGGTTATATATATCAATACTGTATTTTAATTCATTAATATTTCACAACTGATTGCAAGACAATGTTTATATTTTTTACAATTAAATAGAAAAAATCTCATACTAGGTGACGATATTGTTGAAAGCAGCGGGTTGACTCCTAGTGTCATCATATAAATCATATGTAAGATAGAAAATATGAGACAGAATGTATTAGGAATAACTATAAAATGTTTTATTATATATATATTACAGAATACAATTATATTGTGTCTTGTTGTTTAGTCTTAATCTGTGGTCACCTCTTCCATCATACACATCAGTAGGGCCCCATTGTACAGGTCGCCCTGAAATCCTGGCTGCACTAGTTTCCTGTTAGGGGCTGATGACAGCAGAGGGTCAAGTGAAAAGTCAAATAACTTGTTTTTATGTTAAGATAACACTCTTAAGAAGATATAAATGACATATTTTAATGATTGGTGTCCTTACTTAAAAAATGACAGACTTTGATATACATACATTTTGAATTTTTGTTTCAATTTTCAATTTCCGCCTAAACTACATGTGTGTTTAAGTGTGTACATTTCAAAAATTGAAAATGGTATTGATAAAAACTTTGCTCAATCGTAATTAATAACTATCTGTGAACATCCTGTCCACATTTGGTGACATTCTGATTTTGATTTCCAGAGATACATGTGATAAAGCAGGAGCTGTCCCTTTCTGAGAAGCTCTAATTTTCACTATTTTCATTTTTTTGGTAAGATGCATAAAATATCCCAAAAAAGTAATTTTGCAGTAAAATATTGTTATACAACCATCCGTTTCATAAACTAGACATGTTCAAGTTATGAAAAAATATGGTTGTGCTTTGTTCTACCTCGGGTAGGGGTATCTCAACTTTTAGGGGCCCAAGTTCCTCTACTATATGTCCCGTCTTCTATATTGTGATTGGTTCTGTCTCGTTCCAGTTGGAAATGCGTCATGATATGTCGGTTAAATACTCTTGATGTTCCGTTTCGTGGGGGCTTCCAGGATTGTACAGCAAATGGAAAAAAAAAGGAACCATTAAAATGTTAAAGAATAGAAAGGTCTAAAAATGTGTCCCAGCAAATATGGCTCTGTTGCTGCTGTGCTGTTTGCAAATATTTAAATCCAATAATATACAGACTTCTAGGCAGAGTTTGCAATTTTTTATCCTAGTAAGTCAACCTGGATGAGGTGCTCCGCTGGCTCACAGGGACAACTCTACTCTTGAGACAGGCAAGTTTTCCACAACACTTCATTTGATGATGGGCAGTTGGACTACATTACAACTCTCAATAAGTCAAAAATAGAACTCAGACAAAAATAGTTTGTTGTTACCCGTAGTATTCACTCTTAATTACAAGATACAGCAAGCTGAGGCTTGTTCATTATAAAGACCCTGAATAAGAGTCAATCCCGTCTCCATTTGTATAGTCTACCTCACCACACCCCTTCTATTGTGGAGATTATTTTAGGTATCATCCCTTGTTTATCCTTAAGGGAATTTCCACCATCATGTTTCACCCCTTCCTTGGTTTAATGTGCTGTTCTCTTGCAACATTTTGATCTATAGACATCCACACCTGAACATGAGTGTCTCAGCATGGCCTATTTAAAAAATTGAACATACTGTACATGCCTGATCGTTCCCTTGAGAACAGTTGCCAAAAAAGTCAATATATTCAGGTTAAAATTTTCTAAAAGCAATTTATATTTACCCTTATTGTAGACTTAATCTGAGGAAATAAAAGATAGAAAGCAGTTGGAGTAGATTAAAGAGCAGAAGCAGTGCTGCGTGACCGTCACTGCTATGACACATTAACATCGTTGAAAAAGAGCTCCACCCACCTTGGCCTGTCAGACAGGAGACAAAAGCAGCATGACTGATCTTTATGACGTCCTACGATTCTGAGCCTGTGGAGAAAACACCATTCCATGCATAAGAAAAGAACAGTTTTCTCAACACAAGGTTGTAGTTGAAAAATATAGTAATTACTGCACAGATATACAAGTATAAATTCTCCTCTCCAACCAGCTTGTTTTATTAAATGACCATTATAATATAATGCAACAGCAAATTTTGGACGTAATTTGGAATTTGAATTTAGAAATATATGATATTAAGTATTTTATAAACAAACCATAGCTCAACTGAAATATTATCTAATTTCAAACAAGGCCAGCAGGTTGATTATTGCTCTTAAGTAAAAATACAAGCAGGGAAAGATGGTCTTTCCAGTCATCCTTTAGACAGAATGCTCTTGAAGCAGAACTGGCCACTAAAATTTGGCCAGGGATTCCCTTCATTTTCTTCAGGTTCATAGTCAATATTACTGGGGCTTTCAGCTTGGTCCGCATTTTGTTCTGACCTGTCCATCTCCATCATCCGATTTGAGCATCAGCAGACTTTTCTTTTTCTCTTCGATCTACCTTTGCTCTTGACAGTCATGTGGTACACATAAGCCAACCAACTGGCCTGTGTCACACAGAAACGGAAACCATTGATCTTTATTTTTATGCATTTTGATTTTTTGAATTTTGGCCCTCAAACTGGGCTGCACTGGCTGGAGGAGGCAGAACAGCCATTCCTGTCATGAACAGATCACAAGAATCTTGAGTACATTAAAACTGCCAAGAGGTTGAATTCCAGACAAGCCAGGTGGGCGTTACTTTTCAATCATTTTAACTTTACTCTGTCTTATCGCCCAGGCTCCAGTAATGTCAAGCCAGGCGCTCTCTCCCACTGTTCGAACATGGAGATTCTTCCACAAACCCTTCTACCATCCTGCCTCCTGCTCACTTGTTGGAGCTGTGACTTGGGGTATCGAGAGTATGGTCAGGGGGGCGCTGGAAGGAATACAGGTACGTGATGATTGTCCTCGGAATGCCTCTTTGTCCCTGCTGCTTTACGTTATCAGGTCCTACAATCGTCGCACAACTCTAATCTGAGCTGTCACCCAGAAGTATGAAAGACACTTAGCCTTCTTTAACAGTGCTTCTGGTGGCCTTTGCTGGATGAGAACACATGAGATTTATTGCGGTTTGTCCTGTTTTTGCTCAAAACAAGTCTTCTCATCAGCGGCCTTCAGGATTACTTTATCCCCTAACTCTGCCTTGACGGCCATGGTCCCACATATCCTTGGACTTTGTCTCAGGTATGCCACCTTCCGAAAGCAATACTGTGTTCTTACAATCATTAACCGATTTTTCAAAATGGCACATTTTATCCCTCTGTCTAAATTCCCCTCTGCCAAGGAGAAGGCAGAGGTTATGCTATCTCATGTTTTCAACTTATATCGACTTCCCCAGGATATGGTTTTTGACCAAGGCCCTCGGTTTTCCTCTTGTTTCGGAAAGGGGTTTTGCAAATTGATCGGTGCCACGGCCAGCCTCTCCTCTGGCTTCCTCCCCCAGGCTAACGGCCAAACAGAGCATTATGGTGTCTCAAAATCTATAGCGCAGACAGCTGATGTGGATTGAATCTGCTCGTAATTCTCTCACTGTCTCAGCCATAAGTTTTTCATCGTTCCAGTGTGTCTATACCACTGCTATGTTGTAAACACATTGTAGTATAAAGAAACTCTTGGCTGGATAGTCACAGTCCAATGAAAACACAATTTACACAAACGAGATGACTTCAGATGAAGGTCTGCTAGTCATCCTTTTTAACATCTCTTTAACAAAAAGACAGATAGTTAGTACACATTCACAGTAGCACTGACTATTGCATTTGCTTCGTGCTGTTAAGTTGATGTGAGATGATGGATGTTTGATAAATGAGAAATGTTGTCACTGTTCTGGTCCAAGCAGCTGATTCTGAGACATAGGCCTATGAAAAGGTTTACTGCTCTGAGTGAGATGAGCTGTTATAGCTCGTTACTCAAGCAGACACTACATAGAGTTTTGAAGTGTCCTCAGCAAAGATGTCTTTCAACAACCGAAAATAAATCTGTCTTTCAGCGCATGAAGCTGTTCGCACTTACAGCCACTGGGGGTCGTGCCGAGCTTAAGCCAGCTGTCGATGACTCTCCGTGTGGGAGAAGTTTCATTTCTTATCAGTGTGGATGTGTCCTCACACACTGGTCGCACAGCTGTATGTGCATACCAAGCACTCGGAAAGACACCATAGGAGGTTATTTTCATTCACATATTGAGTTCACAATGATAAGTAAGAGGCCACAGTGGATCCAGCTGACCGGGGGTGTCAAACTGCATGTCAGAGTCCCTCCCCTCTCCCCCTTCCCCCTGCAGCTGTCTCTAGGAGCCTGCACGCAGAGGAGGGGATGGGTCCGCGGCGGACAGCGGTGATCTCAGCAGCTGCAGCCTTCAACCACTGTCTCCACAGCAGAAAACCAGCGGAGAGGAAGAGGAGCGAGGCATAATTTTATTAATTTATCTTTGTCTGGAAATAGAGGAAGAAAGTAGCTTTCAGGCTATTTTGAAGTCATGTTTGCGTCGTTCTCCTTGCCCATGAAAGCGGAGCGCAGTCGAAACAAGGAGCGGCTGGAAGCCAACCTGGCCGGCCTGTGCGAGCTTGAGTTGCTTAAACAGAGACAGGAGGCCCGGGTTCTGAGCGCTCTCTGTCTCGGGGACTCCCGGGCTCCCGGGCGACCGCCTTGGGGAGCTCTGCGGTCGGCGCGATGCGCTCTCGACGCACCGAAAGACGACTCGTCCCATGAGCAACACGTAAGTAGTGTTTCTGTGAAAACTATTGTCTATGTTGTAGGCCGGGGCAGACTTCTGCAGAGGCGTGAGATGTGTTTGAAAAAGTTTCCATAGGCTTTGGCTTAGCGTGATCCTGTGCATTGTTACTTCCACATTCCCTCCTACTTTTAGACTTCAAAGGAATTTTAAGTGTCTAAATGTAAGACGTTTTCAGCAGTCTCATTATTCCTCTAACTGTAGTATCTGCACTATTAGAAACGCAGAGTATGTGTAGACTTGACCTCAGAGAGCAGAATGAAAATGCCTCTGAAGAAAAACGTTACCATTTAAGGGCAGACTTGGATGAAGTTTTTGTTTCATGCTCACTTGATGGATTTAGCAGACATCCATCGAGTTTGGATGAATGTTAACCTGAATGGGATGAATGGTAAAGTTGAGGTCACTGTTCTTCACGGAGAAAGCTAGACTATCATCAAACTCCCCAGGACACTTTGAAGAACATTCCTACACCAGCCTCATCCTTTTCAGATTGACTTTATTTTTAAAGGGCCTGTATGGCGACTTAAAATCCAGTGCTTAGCAAGCTGGGAACATGAATACATGGCATGCAAATGACAGCAATGGAGCAACCAATGTCACTGTGCATTACAGTATAATACCAAGATGATGAGGGGTTGCAGTTTGAGACATAACACGTTTCATTTGTAAATTTGTTTGCATTCTGGCTACTTCGATTACAAAAATGAATGTGTTAGAATATGTGTATTACCTTTTAACATCCCCCTGTTTTAACAGACACTGCTGTCTTTGCTCAGTGAAATAACACTAATTATGCCAAACAATAATTTAAAGCAGCTAATGAAACTGTGCTGCACTATACTGTCACAGAGGGAAGGTAAGAATGAGAAGTTGTGTGTTTGAAATTAGGTACATTCAGTAATTTAGTTTACACTTCTCCACCTTTCAAAGTAGATGCAGATGTTTGATGATGCAAACTTTGAAGTGGTTTTCTAAAATAGATAAATACGTTAATTTGACACATTTCTGCAGTATCCTTCCAGTTCTTCTCTTTCTCTTTGAGCCTGCAGTGTTGGAGCTCTGTTGTTATGATCTGACCCCTCCCCAGTGACTGAGACATCGAGCTATGCAGGACTGTCTGCATGAGGGATCACGAGTGCACCATCATGCTTTTACTAAGATTGGAACATAGGGCTTCTGTCTTATTGTTCCAAGACAAAGAAAAAATGGAAAAACATACTGATATCATCACTGTGAAACCTCATTCCAATCACTTCTCATCTGTCAGAACTCAGAAGTATTAAGAAAAACGTCCTAAATATAAAGTGTTCTCACTAAACAAATTACAGTAGGAATATAATACTTCAGTGAAGGCCAGATTCGCCTACTCAGGAGACACTGTGTGTCTAACTGTGTCTTACTTTGGGCCTCACTCTGTGTCTGAGTGTGTCCCACTTTCTGTCTAGCTGTGTCTGACTTTGTTTATCACTCTGTGTCACTCTGTCTCCCTCTACAGTATGTGCTGCTCTGTGTCTCACTTTATGTATTACTCCGTCTCACTTTGTGTCTAACTGTGTCTCACTTTGTGTGTCACTCTGTCTCCTTCTGTCTCTATATAATACACTTAATGTATTACTCTGTGTCTGACCTTTTCTCACTCTGTATCTCTATTTATGTATTACTCTGTCTTAAACAGTGTCTTACTCTGTGACTGACTCTTTGGTCTGTGCCTCAGCGTGTCTCACTCCTTGACTAACTTTGTCTTGTTCTGCGACTCACTTTCTGTCTCACTCTAGACATATTGTCTAACTGTGTCCTATTCTGTAATATTCTGTCTAAATCGTCTCACTGCCATAGAGACGCAGACTAAGAAAGTAAAAGAAACAGATTCCGGCAGAGTAACTCAGATGCACACACTGAGACACAGACTTCATAATCCAAAAGCCATGTTTGTAAAAAACAAAATTGATCATGAAGTATTTTAACAGTTTTTGTTTACTGTGTGACATACACTCACCGGCCACTTTATTAGGTACAGCTGTTCAACTGCTTGTTATTGCAAATATCTAATCAGCCTATCACATGGCAGCAACTCAATGCATTTAGGCATGTAGACATGGTCAAGACGATCTACTGAAGTTCAAACTGAGCACCAGAATGGGGAAACAAGTTGATTTAAGTGACTTTGAACGTGGCATGGTTGTTGGTGCCAGACGGGCTGGTCTGAGTATTTCAGCAACTGCTTGTCTACTAGGATTTTCACGCATAACCATCTCAAGGGTTTACAGAGAATGGTCTGAAAAATAGAAAATATCCAGTGAGCTGCAGTTCTCTGGGCGAAAATGCCTTGTTAATACCAGAGATCAGAGGAGAATGACCAGACTAGTTTGAGCTGATAGAAAGGCTACAGTAACTCAAATAACCACAGGTTACAACCGAGGCCACTGTGTACTTATTGAGCATCATTTAAATGTCACAGCCTACCTGAGCATTGTTGCTAACCATGTCCAACCCTTTATGACCACAGTGTGTACCCATTAGAGGTGGGGGGAAAATCGATTTATGTAAAAATTGAGATTCTTATCTTCTGAGATTTTAAAAAGATTCATAACTTCCAAAAATCTATTTTTTTTCCAAAGCTCTTTAACTCAGTAGAATGCCCAATAGAGCAGCAAGAAATTCAGCCAGTCTCACAGATGACTAGAGTAGATCCTGAGGTATGTACTAATTCAAAAATAGACTTTGAATCATGAATCCAGAATAGTTTTGAATCGAAAATCGATTCTAAATGGAATCGTGACCCCAAGAATCGAAATCGAATCGTGTGACACCCAAAGATTCCCAGGCCTAGTACTGTACCCATCTTCTGATGGCTACTTCCAGCAGTATAACGTGCCATGTCACAAAGTTCATATCATATCAAACTGGTTTCTTGAACATGACAATGACTTCACTGTACTGAAATGGCCTCCACAATCACCAGATCTTAATCCAATAGAGCACCTTTGTGATGTGGTGGAATGGGAGATTTGTCTCATGGATGTGCAGCCGACAAATCTGCAGCAACTGTGTGACAAATTCCTTGTAAGTGTAAATGTACTTGGCAATAAACACGATTCTGATTCTGATGATATCATGTCAATATTGACCAAAATCTGTAAAGAAATGTTTCCAGCACCTTGTGCCCTATGCCACGAAGAAGGCAAAAGGGGGTCCAACCCGGTACTAGCAAGGTGTACCTAATAAAGTGGCCGATGAGTGTACATGTATATAATGTGTGTGGTGGATCTGGAGCCCTGACATCCCTTGTTGGTTATGATTCATTTTAAAGAATGCATTTAATGTGTGCGCGTGTGCGTGTGTGCGAGTGTGAGTTTTCTTCAGCTGGACCTGCTGACAGCCATGTGACAGCCGACAGCAGCTGAAGAAGCAGCCCAAACTTCACTGTGGCCTCCTGCATGTCAGGGGGGCTAATGAGGGGCATGCTGAGATCTGCAAGTGTGTGTGTGTGTGTGTGTGTGTGTGTGTGTGTGTGTGTGTGTGTGTGTGTGTGTGTGTGTGTGTGTGTGTGTGTGTGTGTGTGTGTGTGTGTGTGTGTGTGTGTGTGTGTGTGTGTGTGTGTGTGTGTGCGCGTGTGTGTGTGTGTGTGTTTGCTGTATAGTCACATAACAATGATCATCAAACAGGAGCACTGAGTGGCGTTGATTTTGTTGCAGTGAGTTGTTGTGAATAAATACTGTGTGCTGAGCATGTGAAAACAGAAACAGGATTATATATGCAAAGTATAGTTTTTTTAAACTGCAGAGCAGCTGACTAAACATTAATGTAGTGATCATGCTCTTTGTGTTTGATTATTGAGGGCTGTCAAATGATTACATTTTTTAATTGTGATTAATTACTTAATTTCAATAGTTAATCATGTTCAATCATTTTTAATTGCATGTTCCATTATTTCGGATTTAAAAAATAAAAATTGAAGGCTTATATTTTCATGTTGTCTTAAGATAAAATAAAATAAGATAAACTTTTAGACTTGGGGAAATTTTCCTTGGACTCCATCCAGCTGCAATTAACAAGTAATACAGAATATAGAATGATTCTACAGAAATTAAAAAAAGCAACTGCAGGCAGTTTGCAACAGAAATTGAATTCAGTGCATACGCTTGTCCACACATACAATATTTACACATCCACACATTATTGCAGTACTTACAGATAAGTATTGTAGTCATGTTGAGCAGATTAGCCTACTATTGCAAAGGTTCTGCATATCTTTCTATAACATATTGCATTGTTTTTTTTTGTATCTCACATGGCTTATGTTAGTGGTATTGAGTAGTTTAATTGACATGGGCACAAAAGAGCTTTTGTCGCGGTTAAGCCTGCATTCGGGGACTCTGAATCTCCTGTCGGAGGGTAAAGGCTGGAACTCCTAATGTAGAATGTAAGCTGGGTCTAAACCTCGTCCTTTTCAGATTCACTTTATTTATAAGGGCGCAATCACATTGGAAATCTGTACCGTGCCGTGCTTAAGCACGATTGGCCCCCCTTCTCCCCAATCCCCCGCTGGCCGGCACGGCCTGCGCTCACACTGCTCCAGGACAAACCGGGCCTAAGCATGGCTACTTCTTGTACATAACTTCGTAGTACAACACATGCATAGCTTTATGTTATTGTGAAGCGTGCTTAGTTTACAAACAGTCGAGTCTGTGTCTGCACATGGGAGAACAACACAGAGAAAATGACAGCTACTTTGTGGCTTATCTTGAGTCATGTTAGTCAAACACAGCCAGAACTCTCAGGATTTCTCTATAATAAAGGCTGTCAACGTTGTGTACCCGTGTGCTTGTGCTCGTGCATGAACTGTACCGTGCCGAAGCACACCTCTTCCAAGCGTGCCAGGGCCAAGGAAGTGTACCGTGCTTGAGCACGGTACGGAGCGATCACACTGGTCAAACGAACTGGACTTTAAGGGTGAAGCGTGCTTAGGCACGGTAAAGATTGCCATTGTGATTGCGCCCTTAAGGACCTGTATGGCCACTTAAAGTGCAAAGCTGAGCATGCTGGGAGTACTGCTAGTAAAGCATCTTGAGGTTATTTTTAACCCCATGATTTTCATTGCAGTTGCACCAGATTAGTGACCTCAGCTGCACTGTCAATCTACATACCAGGCTGGGATGCCGTATCTCACGATAGTTTCCAACACGACCCAGTAAAAAAATAACGTGAACTTCTGCTCCACTCCATAGACTTAAAGTCTACGCAGAAAATACATGAACTGTTGGAGTTTGGAGCAGAGATCTCCAACATGCACCCTTCAGCTGAGAGGGTTGTCATTGGGATCATACCTGTATGATTTAACCTGTGTGATATGAGCATTTTAAATTTTTAAGGTCTGGGGTCCCCTCGCAAACAAATCAAATTGAGACTCTGCATGCAGAATTCTGTAAATCCATCTTCCGTGTCCAACGGAAAACCCCAAATAATGCATGCAGAGCAGAATTAGGACGATACCCATTACTCATCAAAATTCAAAAGAAAGCTTATACATTTTCTAACCACTTAAAAGAAAGAGACCCTGACACTCTCCAAAACAAAGCCCTGACCTCCAGAGAGACTATAGAGAGCTGCCCCCTCGGACAGCTGGTTCTGGGACCCTATTCACAAGCAGAGCCCTCAGACAGAAACCCAATCAGAATTAACCAAATTATTAAAAAACAAAAAGAAAACTAGTCAACACATTGGAAAGAATCAACCAAAAAAACAGAGCAAATTATAATGTTATCTGGCCCTAAATAAAGATTACACAGTGGCAGAATATCTGACCACTGTGACTGATCCAAAGGTGAGGAAATGTTTGACCATGTACAGACTCAGTAAACACGGCCTCGCTTTCGAGTGAGGACGCCACCGACAGACCTGGCTCCCCAAAGAGGACAGAGTCTGCACCCCCTGCACCCAAGAGGAGGTGGAAACAGAACTGTACTTTTTAACTACCTGTCCTCTGTACCAGGACATCAGAGACACTTACTTCCCGCTCATAACAAACATACATAAAGAATTAACCTCAATGGACAACGGCCACAAACTTGTCTACCTGCTGGGTGAGGTACATCAGTGTGCAAACACTGCAGCACGTTATGTGAGCTGATGCGACCGTAAGAGAGCGTCCAACAGCTCCAAATCCCTGTGAACAAAACATCACTGCACCATTATCTGCACTAATTCAATCTGTATATAGCTATACATACACACAGACCGTTGAGCTGTAAATACACCTTTAGTCTTTAAAAAATACAGTCTCTTTAAATCTTATTGTTTTCATTTTATATTTCTGTAAGTTATCTGTAAATATTTTAAAAGCTAAATTACATTTTTAACTTGTATTATTATTATTTTTTTACATAAACCTGCACAGCCCTGTTAGTTTAATATTTAATCTTTGTTATTCTTTAATTGTACTTAATTTTGTGTTTTATTTTGACTTTAGCTTTAGAAATGTAAACGTATGTTTTCCATGCTAATAAAGCCCTTTTGAATTGAATTGAATTGAATTAAATAGAGAGAGAGAGAGAGAGAGATGACATGCTGCACCTAAACAATTCCCAAAGACAGGGCCTCACTAAGTGCACAGACTTGTAAAGCGTGGGTATGGATTTGAAAAAGGCATTTTATTTTTTCTTAACTCAGCCTTCTCCGTGCAACATACCAAAAATGGAGCCTTGCGTTAGTTCAGGCAAGCCACAGAGTCACGCTCTATTATTGTGCCAGAGTTTGCGTCAGCTGATCTCATGCAAGCCTCATCAGCTGGTGGCCAGCTGATCTGCTGAAAGCATCCTATTGGCCAAATAGTTCTTATGCCGCCTTATTTAAACTGCTCTAGCCTTCCTATGCTTCTCTGCTCCCTCTGCATGCCGCATTTGCAAGCGCATTTGCATCCCTCCTCCTCCCCTGCTCCATTTATGCTATTCTGACTTAATCAGTCCCTCCAGGATGTCGCGATGTTGCGATCGCACCAATTCACGCAAATTCAACCAATCCCCGTGAATTCTGGGCGACCTTGCAATTTTGTCCAATCACCGCAACCTTTCTGCAAGTTTTACCAATCATAGCAGTCCCCCGCGAAAACGGCGAGCCATACGTCACCAAAGTTTAGTGACCATTGACAGAACTCACTTCCTTGTTTATATGCAGATGCAGACATGTCCGACACAAACGTTGCACATTTACCTACAAAAATTACAGCTAAGGACTGTGCAGGGCAATTCCCCGTCGTTCTGCACGGAAGCAGGAGTAAACTTTTTTGCACCCCGTGCAACGATGTGGTTGAACACAAACGAAAGTCATCGATCTACGGCAAAACACACCAGGAGAATGACTGAAACGCACGGACCACATACAGGACAAATCACAGTGACAGAGGCTGCTGCATCCAGATCGATTGCAAGTGCTAAAGAAGCAAGGCGAGTTAAATAAATAAGCATGGATAGAGTTTGTCTGATTGCGAAACAAGCGGTGTGTGCATGCGTGCATGCGTGTATTAATGAAAATAGTTAGGAATAAAAAGTCATAAAATGTTTAACGTGGTTTAAAAGCTTAGGTCCCGTGTCCACCTAGCGTTTTTTCCGGGCAGAAAAGGCGCTGAGAAGAAAAGCGCTGCAGGTCCGTCCTGTCTCTATGACAACAGTTTGTTGACAAAGGCCGCTGTGTGGCAGACACTGCTCCGTTACTTTTTACTGCACGTTTTATATCTGACATCATTTTTTAACCCAGCAGACACGGAGCAAAGATGATGTGGGTACAAGATACGATCCTTAGGAAGCTAAAATACGGGGAATATCATACATTTTGAAAAGAGCACCCGTGAAGTCAACAGCGCCTTTCTGAAAAGTTAAAAGATTTTCAACTTGAGCGATCGGAGTAGCCACACAACAACGCCAGAGCGCTTGTAAAAAAGACGCTGGGAGCTGCGCTTTTCATCCAGAGGACTGCTTTCTGCTGCAAACACTCTCTACCCATTAAAAACAACTGAAGAAAGGCGCTGGCCTAGAGAAAAAACGCTAGGTGGACACGGGGGCCTAAGGCACAATATTAATTTGAATGTATAATGAAATCAGATGAAGATTGCAAGTGTGTGAGAGAGAGACGTCACTGAGTGAGGCAGAGGAATATGTTACTTCACAAAGTAAATGAGCCATTAAATAGTTCTCTATTTATTACATGAAAAAAATCGCAACTAGTTTTGCAATTTTTGCTTCCTGCCGCAATTTAATTGCAAAAAACGTCTAAAAACATCGCAACATGCATTGCAATTTTTTTGAAAAGCTGCCGCGAAATCAGGCAGTTTAGGCCGCAACAATCCCCCAAAAAGTCCGCGAAATCCTGGAGGGACTGCTTAATCAATGTCATGCTTGTCATTGATGCTTGCTCTAGGGGGGTTTGCTGCTTATCTCCCTGCCTTATAGCTTTCCTTGTATGCACGGGAAGGGCAGGAATGTGTGCTGTTCCTGCCTAATGCTTTCCACGTAAGCACGTGGAAGGGCAGGGAGATCCCTCACAGAGCCATACCGCCAAATATAAATAATTGCGTCAAAGTATCAATTTTGACAAAGGGTCTCCTGACTGAACTCTTGTTATAAGAAGTTTCTCTTGTGTCTCCATTATCACAACAGGTGAACCTCCTGTATAGGGAGGCTTGTTATAACGACGCAGCAACGCCAAGAGAGCAGAATCATATTTGCAGCAAACAGCTGCAGAAAAATATTGAAACCAAGGCATGAGAAGCTTCAGTTTTGACATGACAGAAGCGCTGCACCTCAATCAGTGCAATAACAGGAGGGATGTACAGACAGTGAACCTCTCTCTCACTCTCTGGGGCGGCAATTTTATGGATAAAAATGTAATTAAAGAAAGGTCAGAAGTATAGGCTTCTTGGGCAGCCTAAAATATACCTTGGCAGCGTGCCCGAGAATCGTCTGCGTGTGGTAAACACTGATGTGAATGCAGCTTGTTCTGAATGCATAGGGAAATAGGAGCAAGTGAATCACCATCACGTAGAAATGAGATTGCATGTTTGTGTGAATCAAGATAATGATTATTTTACGATTAATCATGCGGCCCTAATGGGCACCATCATTTAGCAATATGCAGTATTTTTCATTTCATTGTGATGTCCATGTCAAATTACTTTCTATCTAAGAGCTAGTTTTATATTCATAATTTAACATTTTGCTGTTAAAAAAAAAATGGCATGATTGAAATAAAAGTTGACTACATTTAAATCATGCATACATACATGTTATATAACAATATAAAAGTGCTAAATTAAGAAAACCACAATAATATAATTGTTCCCTTGCATATTTGAGCGCTAAGAACAAATCCCAGATAAGAAAATTTGGGTTAAATTCAGAATCTTCCTAAAAACTGTGAAAGTGGGTCGTAAGAACACATTAATTCTTAAGGACAGTTGTTGAAAGAGGCCCACAATGTGCGGAGTGTACATCGTGTACACTATGAGCTGTAATGAATGAGTACTGCTTACGTTTCATGTTAGCTGTTTGTAGGGAAGGTGGGTGAGCTTTGGGGTCCTTTGTTGCTTCTCCAAAACAAACAGTAGGACTTGATTACTCAAAGTCACAGCTGTGAAGCTTTAGTCTAAGATTTTCAGTTTAAAACACACTTAATGCCACAACAACCACTGTGGAAATAGGAGGAATGTGAAGTAAACAGAGAAAAAGGGGAAAAACACATAATTCAAACTGAATGCAGGCTTACAGACAGTTGGAAACCACTTCCTGTAATTAATGTTCACAGTTTGTCCTAAAACTGATGGGAGTGTGAAAAATGAAAACTTTTTTCTACATGTATAAAGCATGTTTATGTGGACAAAAAACTTGATCTACAAGGGATGGCAATAAAACTTAACATGTGATCATGATGTTGTCTTCCTTTGAGAAAAATATAAAATTAGTCTGCAGAAAGCAGCTTTTTAAAAATCATACAGGTGGTATTGTAACAAAGTAAACAAATAAATAATACTAAAACACTGCACATTTGTCACAATTCCTTCAGCAGGGCAGGGATAATTGCAATGTTTGTAGATACAAATCAGATAGTACTGCAGTATTTTCACCATATTTCACAAGTCCTCTAACTGTACTGTACTCCTACATATGTCCTTCAACTAAACTGAAGCATTTCTGCTAATGTTCTCTGGTCGTCCGATCCATCTATAAGTGAAAGTTTGAAATTTACTAAATAGTTTGTATTATTGTTAAAATTATGCGGTTTTCATTTTCCTTTTCTCTGACTCTTCAGCTGCTGTAAAAAAGGGATTTTCCCATGGTGGGGAATTTATAATGTTGATCTTATCTAATCTTATTGCGTATAGTATATAGTTATCATCATCATGATCTTCATGTTGTTGTTCTTTTCATTATCACCAGGGCTTTTTACTTTTCTTTAACTGTTTCAAAAAGTTCAACACTGTGAACTGCCCGATGATCTGCACCCCCCTAAAGCTACACTTACTATCATATAGTACTTAACCACACTTTTGAAGTACTTCATCTTTAATTTAGTACTCCTATATCCTGCTGCTTTGTACATTTAAAGGTACAGTATGTAGAATTGAATGATAATGTTTACATTAAAATATCTAACTTAAATTAAAAATTGACTAAACCCATGTTATATATATTTTTTAGTTGAGTACTTACATCACCTCAAATATTTCCAAAAGTTATCAAAGCCAGAGAAATCCGTAATTTTATAGTTGTAACGGGACGTGTCTTGTAGGCGGCCGCCATGATGAGCCTCCATGATAGACAGTAAATGTTGATCGTTGTCAAGGAAACACCGAATGTTACGTCAAAGACCGCTGCATAAGGCCCTGTGTCCACCTAGCGTTTTTTCCAGGCAGAAAAGCGCTGGCTGTGCGCTCGGAAGTGCTTGTATGAGCGTTTTGTGCGCTGAGAAGAAAAGCGCTGCACGTCAGCCCTGTCTCTATGACAACAGTTTGTTGACAACAGCCGCTGTTTGACCGACACTTCTCTGTTACTTTTAACTGCATGTTTTATTATATTTGAGATCGTTTTTTCCCTTTACCATGAGCATCAATCAGAATATTATTGCCCTCGTACTTTGTCTGGATGATGAGCTGAATAATGACGGCCCCGCTATCAGGGCTCCGATCAGACACGGAGCAAGGAGGATGTGGGTACGACACGATCCGTAGGAGACAACAATACAGGGAATATCACCACCTTGTCCAGGATGAAGCCCGGTTCAAGTCATATTTCAGGCTTACTAAGGAACAATTTAGCTATCGTAATGTTAGCAGGAACGGCTACATACACTATTTATACATACTAACATAACTATACATGCTCACAGGATGACAAAAATAAAACTCTCACCAGCAACATCAAGTGTCTGTCCAATCTGCTCCCACAAACGGAACTTTCTATCCTTGTTATGGTAATTTTCATCTGACATGTCGTACAGTTCAGGATGCCTCCAACTTCTCCTCCATTGTTTTTGGTTGCCAACATGAAGACTACCGGCCATTCAGCCTTGTGATTGGTTCGTTGAAAAAAGCGCTGGTGACGTCAGCAGCGCTTTTTGAAAAGTTGAAAGATTTTTAACTTGAGCGCTGGGAGCGGCCGCACAAAAACGGCAGAGCGCTTGTTAAAAAGACGCTGGGCGCTGGGCTTAAGATAGCGCTAGCTGCTACTGAAAGCTGCCGTTCTGTTGCTGTATGTGCTGCTGTGATAAAAACGTAATGTAAAATATACTTGGATACATCGTCAGTACACATATTGTCTTTCTCAGGTCGGTTTCGCCCGTTCGTATTGATTCAACACAGAGTTTGTTCATTTTCTCCCATAATACCCCGCAAACCTCGACGTCATCTTTTGTTATTGTTTTGATTGAGAGCCCCCTAGCGGCGGATTTTACATACTGTACGTTTAACTTTCTAATTTATCTAATATCATTAATTTGCATTTTCTGAAAGTATGTACTCAGTATGTATGTAGAAGTACTTTTGCTGGAGTCATCTGGATGTATACTGTAGTACTTCTGATTTTTATGTAATTGAGTATCGGCTGCAAAAGTCCTTTGACTGTTCATGAGAACTTTTACTAAAATTGTCTGACTGTTCTGCAGTTCTCCTCAAGACCTTTGGCTCTACTGCAGTACTGCAGAAACTGTAAGTGGCTGTAACTCCGGACCTGGCTGTGAAACCTGATGTGGATGTTTGATTTCATGCTGGTTCACAGTGGCCCGCAAATGCAATCATGATGCATTGGTTGAAACAATTTTAATAGGCAAGCAGCATATACCAAAATGATGCAATTTCAAAATCACATGCAAAGTCAAAAACAAATACAGAAATATGCTGCAAACGAAAACCTGTGTTGCAAAAAGCATAATTTACAAATGCCTTGTGATCAATTGCACTGCAATAAATTAACACTATGTTAAAAATACACAAAGAAAACACATTCAAAAAAGCTCGTCTTTAAGGCCTCTACAGAGAAGCTTAGTGTATGTTTGTTATTGACTGGAGAGCAAGAGCAAATTGATGCTCAGATCTAAATTAGCCATGCAGCCACAGTAACAAGAGGACTCTGCTTGGTGGCTGAGCACAGGCAATAGACCTGCGATCACAATTATGGCCTCCCCTCGATCAAAGAAATGTGATTGACGGCAATTATTTATGTATAAAATATGCCCATTGAAAACTCTATTTAAAAATATTCATGACCCTATTTCCATTATAATAAATTATGGTTACAATATGTGGAATTTTTACACTTAATTTTTTTAACTTATTAAAAATTGACTAAATCTATATATATATTGTTGAGTACTTAGGTACATTACCTAAAATATGTCCCACAGTAATCAAAGCGAGAGAAATCCTTAATTTTATAGTTGTAACGGACATGACATAGTAATGTTGCCGTGGAAACACAGGATGTTACGTCAAAGACTAATTTACTTCACGGTTGCTGTATATGCCTCTGTGACTTAAAAAAAACATGATGGAAATTGGATACATCGTCAGTAAACATAGTCTCTTCCTCAGGTCTGTTTTGCCTGTTCTTCTTGACTACAGTCAACACAGTTTGTTTTTGATTGAAAGCCCTCTTACGGCAGAATTTACATACTATGATTTTTATATCATGTATTCTCTATTGTATTAATGTTTCTTCACATGGGCAACATCTTTTATCAGCTCATCATGCTTCCCTTAAGTTCTCTTCTCCACATACAAACACAGACGCACACACTCAGTCTGCAAGCCAGTGGCCGCAGCGGCTTCCCCTGCCATGCCTCTCTTTACCTGTAAACTTCTCTGTTGGCAACATTCATCAACAATAGCCTACTTTCTAATAATTTCTAATGTTTGAATGTTTCACTCACGATTCCGCTTTGACAACAGGGGATCCAAGTGACATCAAACATTTCACTTGTTTTGTTCTATTGCCGTATGTAAATTACTGGTGAGTAACTGTGAGTGAGTGTAATCAGAGGAATGATACAAATGTCCATAACTTTTCACCTTTCTAGATTCTGTGGCACAAATGTAATGTAATACTGTGCCATGTTGAGTTAAAGTTCACAGAGTGGTAAGGTTATGAGATAGAGAAAAATGTGAGCCAGCGGGCAGTGGCAAGATTTGTAACGAGGCAAAGAAGGACATCTGATGGAGAGAGGTTCTTAATGCACTCTTATGAATAATTGTTTGACGGTATATACATAACACTAGTTGAATTTCTGTCAGTAGGAGTGTAAACAGCAATGACCACAATTTATTGAAAACTATGTGTATTTGAGTCCAAAGAGCAGCTCCGATCAATTCTGCTCAATCCACTTGTGTTCTGCTAAGGCAAGGAGAGAGGGATTTGCATTCATCAAGATGGGACAATATAAAAGCTTAAATTAACATTTCTATCAGGTAAATGGAGATAATGTGTTAATGATGATATGTTTCTGCAGCGTTACAGTCAAGTAAAGACTGAAATTTCTTGAAGGAGCTGCAGTGGGAGTCTGCTCTTTTTTGTCTGTCTTTGTTTTCATTCTTTTGAAACATTCCCACCATTAATCCATGTTTCCTGTTTCTCTTCCCCATGTAGGTTTTCCCCTCTTCTCCTCTTTACTTGCTTTAGAAGGGAAAGGTTTTTTTTCCTTACCAATGTTTTACCTCTCTGTCTTTAGGTCTTTGTTGTCAGTGGATGCTCTTAGAAACTTTAAAAATCCTAAATGTTTTTATTTTATTCATAGTGTTATTCTCAAAGATTGCTTAGGATTGAAATGCTTAGGACTTCCAACACACACATCATAAGACCACACTGTGAACAGGCCTTTCACGGAGACAGTGCTTCACCAAACATCCAAGACCCCCACTAAACCGCATATTAACACTGTTTATCTGCTTGTCATTCAGACCATATTTATCCATTAAAATTTTTAATTTTTAGTCTGTCTCCATTCTACTTCAAGGTTCTTGTCGGGGTTAATGGAAACTTACCTCCGATAAAGTATCAGTCTGTCTTCATTTAATTCTAAAATGCTTATTTGCTAAACATATGTGGTGAACAGAGAGTCTGTGTTTGTAGAATATAAATTTATTTCATTGTTTGCCATAGATTGGTGTTATTTATCAACAGGGTCAGTGTTAGGAATGCATGTGTTAGTGTTGTTTATTTCAGGCCGTGCAGGACATTATTATTGCTGGACATTGGAGCAAGAGTGACTATTATTCTGGTCAGCTTATCAGACTAACTCTAGAATTTTTCTGTTGAAAAAACACATGATGAAAGCAGGATAAATAATATTACAAAGTGAACACACAGATTGATGCACAGTCTGACAATGCTAAAGAGACCTGAGTGTTCATGATGTGGGACACTCCAGAGCTCAGAACCACTGCGGGTCTGACAATCTGCTTAAAAGTTCATAGATTCAATGTAAGTGACGGTGTGTTCACGTATGAATTTGTAACGTCATGAGCATGTGTGTGTGAGCGTGCACCCACAGGAGGAAAACAAGCAGCTATTCAGACAGTGTGGTCTCATGTAAGAAGCTGCTTAAACCCACACACAGCCCCCTTTATACAGTGCACAGTGCACACACAAACTCACACACACACACAGACACACATGCACACACGCACACACACGCGCACACACATACAGTGAGTGAAAGCCTTGTGATGGTTTGAATTGGTTTGAACATTTTTAGCTTCCTCAATCTTAAACCTATGGCAGTGACATAGGTCTTTCTTTTTCTCATTATTCTTGATTTGAGTGGAATTTTGATCAGCAGATTGTTTGGTTCAATGTACAACCCTGTTTCTGCCTTTTTTCCCCTGCATGCAGAGATTTATTAAGATCTTCTTTTAATGATATAATAAATAAATATTATTGCCAGCACAGCCTTACAAAGAGTGATGGACCCCTCTCCTTCCTCCTACTACAGAAAGACTCAGCCTCTCTGGTATGCTCATTTTATAAGAATGAATGTTTTTCGAAACTTGTCAAGTCCCACTGTCCTAACTTTTTGAAACATGTTTCTGCCATCAAATTAAAAATGGGCATTCATTTTCAATTTAACATTTGTATCATGTAACATCTTTGTAAAAATTGAGCTTCAGCAAGAAGACATGGTGAGGGAGATAAGGAGCAGGATGGAGGTAAGGTATTAGTTTAAGTCAACCTGCAGAGGGAAGAGCAGTTCAGACCTACCAGCCCCGCACTTCCCCCTCCCTCCGAGGATACCAGGAGCCAAACCCAGAAAGAAAAACACCTCTGTATTCTCAGTAGTCCAACTGACCCCTGCTGGTCTTGGGGGGCTGGGTTCAGTCCTGGCCTATCTATCCCCCTAGGCTGTTTTAAGCTGTGTAATGATGTCAAATGCCAAATCAGAGCAGATGTTGTCATTATTGTTCTATTTCCATGAGTAATGTCAGTTTTCCGTGTCTTCCAATATCAAAAGAACAGACATCTGTGTGTATTTAAGACTTCATAATAAAGGACTATGGTAAATACTGGGTGTTTAATGACCGAAAGAGCAGCATATTATTGACTTAATGCTATGAAGACTGATTTATTTTCATTATCCACCAAGTCATTCAAAGGTTCATTTCATCATGTCCCTGTAATGACATCCAAGCTCAAGCAAGATGTGACTTAACTATCTCACTATCTAACTACTTAGCTAGCAAGTTATTATTCATATAGTACGCCCAAGTGATTACTCTAACAACATCAATTTACAGTGTTTAGACAAAACCCACTGGAGCTTCTATAGGAGGAAAAATCAAAGCCAGAGAGGATAAAGACAAAGGTAAATGTTTTACCAAAAAGTCATAAAAACTATGCTATGAGTATTAAGCGCGTTGTATGTAGCTGCAGCTACCTTTCCCTGCTCCTCTCTCTGCTGTCATGACTGTGAGCATCGCGGAGCACGCTGAGACACACCAACATACATTTCAGCGCAAACGCACACACATATACACACACACGGCGCGCCCTTTTTAACTTATAGTGCATCAGCACACAGTTGATCCGTGATCCGTACGGACCGAGTCGGGAACACACATGATCCGGTCAAACGGTCGGTTCGACTTTTCTCCGTTCACTCTCACCGTGTCTGCAGCTAACATAACGATAGCAACATCATCTCACAGTCGCTGTAGTCTCAGTCTGTGAACTTCTCCACTCAGACTCTGTGAAACAGCGCTGCGTTATAAACACTGCAGATATAGTGCGCGCTAAATGCACGCGCAGCAGGAGCAGTCAGAGATAGGCTACACACACGTCTAATAATGAACAGGCTTATTATATTAAGTGTCTAATATTGTCAAAGATAAATCAAGAGAAAACTTGTTTTGTGGAATAGTAATTTATTATTCTCTGGATTTTTGTTTTTAGTCTGTAATGTTGTAAGCATGTTGTGAGCAGGGGGGGTCTGGGAACTACCTATTTAAAGAATAAAGGCCAGCAAATATATTTTTTAAATTTCTCAATTTCCTGATCTGATAAAATTATTGAATCTGTGACTTAAATCTGTGATTGATTCAACAGAACATAATGCCTTCTTAATTAAATGTACTGAAAAAGATGTGTACGCGACACAAAAACACAATTTGTTATTTCGGCCGTTAAAAATATGTTTGGCCGGTGAATTTTTTCATCTACCCGCCACCTTGGCCGGTGAGTCAAAAACTTAATTTCAGACCCTGCAGTAATATCGTGAGCGTCAGCAGCTGTAGAGCAGAGCGGCTGGTTGTAACAAGCAGGTGTTATCATGGCAGCTGCGAAGCAAAACAATACTAACAAGCAGGTTTGTAGCCCCACTCGTCCAAACGAGTGTAAGAGCCAAAGAGATTACGAGGTTCATTGGTGTTTTCATGAAAAAATTAAAGGAATCTTTTTTAGTCATAATTTTTCTTCAGTCTCATTTTGTAAAATAAATCGTAAAAGAATCGTATCGTGAATCGTATCGTATCGGGAGTTGAGTGAATCGTTACATCCCTAGTACCTAATGAAGGTCACTGAGTACAACTACTTTCGTAAGACTCATAGGCAACGTGCATTTGTTAACAAGCAGAGGGTAAGAAGCCTGCAAAGACATTGTGAGAAGCCGAACAACCATGTCAACTGACAAAGTTCAGTAATGTTACCAGATTTGTTGCCAATATGACTCTGGAAGCATCTTCAGGCCATTGTTTGCATGTGGAGTATGTGTACATGTATCCAGCTGTTGTCATGATATTTATTGGCTTTGGCTTAATGGCTACATTGGAGAGAGTAATCAATGACATCAAACTTATAAAGTCTTGAAGATTAACAAGGAAACAGACAACTTTTTTGCTTAAGACTGATTTTCTTTCTTTTTTTTAATGCAAACCTGAGACATAACTTAGATGACTTTGTGCAAAGCTGCTAAACATGAGACAACAATGACATCTGTCACCGTCCTCTTCCTCTTAGCCTCAGTCATTGCATCAAACTGTACAGAGACATAGAAGGGCTAGCTGACTTCTTTCTATACCTAAAGGCTTGTGTGTGAAGTAGTGTCTAAGCCGTACACACTTCTTGCAAGATGACCTCAGCCTGCTGCAAAAGCTACGGAAATGGGATCAGGCCAAGATGTGTAAATTTGAGAGACGGCATTCTCCCTGTTGAAAGTTATTGTGCTATTAAGTTGATCATTGAAACTATTTTTTTAAGGTGGATACGTTACATGTAGCTGCTCTTAATTATCTAATACAAAAAGAATGAGTTGCTGAATCGTGCAAATTAATAATTTGAAAAAGAAAGAGGTGCGTCTAGATGGCAGAAAGAACCAGTTGTAAAATACTTCATAAACACAACAGTGCATAATTCATGATTTTGAAAAATGTTTCCCTTTTTGTCAGAGCAGCTTTACAGTTTGAACATTGCATGTTTCTGTAAGGTTATGGTTCAGTAAAATTAGAGGATACTAATAATGTTTAAAAATAGTTGTTTTCTAAGTTTTGTTTGTTGTTTAGAAGGATGGAAATGGTTTAACTCGTTTTTTTGTTGATTAACTTTCAGAACTGTGAATCTGATTTATTGGGTTAATTGTGCGTTTATGATTAAACCTCAATTAAAAAATACTCACTGTATACTGCTAATGGCATAGAGTAACAATTGCATTTGAAAGAGTCCCAGCACCATTGATATGAACACAATTTTGACTTTTATATTTACATTATCAGTTTTCCCACTTCTGCCAATAGCTTATTGTCCTGCTTAAGAGAAGTTTCTTCAGGAATTTCTTTTTAATTGAACTGTCCTACAACCACTGCACATTCTAAGGCCATGAGGCAAATATAATTAAGGACAGAGGCATTATATAATTTATAAAGACCTTTTCTGTAAATCTTTGTGAGGTTTTCAAACAATAGGTCCTGACAGTAAAAACACTTTAATTTGGTGTGCTTGTTTTCTAGGCTGTATTGATCTTGCTTTTGAAAAATATTCCCATCTGTGTGCAATGTGTTGATTCTGTTCTGTCTCTTCATTTGTATTTCAGAGAAGTCTCCAGTGTACACCATGGGGTATTAGGACATCTTTAGAGCAACAAGTAGCAGAGCTGAATGTTAACTCTGAGGTCAAATCAGCTGATCTGGAGGACAACCAACTGAGCTTAGGTAAATACATTATCGTAACCTATAAGGTTTTACCTCAAAAATTGTCATTTTAAAGCCAGTGCTTTCTGTGCTTTGTGACTGTTTGATGTCCCTTTGTGCATCTTTGTCTGTTTTGTTTTTTACAGATACTGAACAAACCTACCCCTACATTGCAAAATATGAATCACTAAACATTATTAATTTTCATCACTTTGACTCAGATGTGTAAAGAGTACTGAAACTCTGTACAAAGGTACAAGTACTGTTATGTTAATCTATTACAAGTACTGGTGTAAGAAAAATACTTAAGTAAAAGTACAAAGTATTCTTCTCAAAAACTACTCATAAAAAACTTTTAACAGTTAATCCTTAATGCATCAATAATCAAATAGGTTTCTGCTTCTTCAAATCTTAATTCTAAATTACATCCAACTCCTGTGCTTTTCTGTTCAGTGATCACAGTCACCTCTACAAACAGGCCCATCTCATTCCCAACTCATCACATACTGACTATTTGTCAGCAACCCTCTGTTAATCATACAGACAGCATCCATTCACATCTGAATGTGGCGCACCAGACTTTTCAAGTGACTTCATGTAAAACCATTGATGCTGTATGAGGACTGTTGAGTTTTCCATATATTTAACAATTCATCTTCAGAAATATTTAGATTCAGTTCATTTTCCTCCACTTTTCTCTCAATTAGGTGTTGATAAAGTGTAGATATAATTCTATATTTCTTTGAATTGTAGACTCCTATTATGGTTCTAATTATTCCACTCTTATCTACATTTACATCATGCTTTATTACTCTGTTAAAAAAAGTCCCTCAACTGCAATGACCTGGTCCTGGTTGTTTAATGTGTATCTTTGTTTCAGCTCCTGGAATGTCATGAAACTCCCATCTTTTATTACCTAACATAGTGCTGTTAAACTGCTTATAACCATTCTTTAAACCTCTGATCCAAAGTGCTTGGGATAAAATGCCTATCATAGGCTATCCATAGAGTTCTTTTTCAAATCTATACTTGCGCATTAGATTAAACCGCAATTGAAGAGTATATTGAGTGACAATATCTACCTGTTATTTTGCTACATCTTCATCTCCAGTGAGGCTTTGTATTTCCCTTCCTTGTACATATCTTTCTAGATTTTTCAATTTTGCTTCATAGTCCTCAGCACACCAGTAAACTACTGGTCTATTTTGGGCTGTATGAAATTCCCTACGTTTGGTCATGACATGCCCTCTTTATGTCTCTCAATCTGTAATATTTGTCAAATATGACTCTTGGTCTATGACCATTCCATGTTAACCTTGAGATAACTTTATCCCATGCTCTAATTGGCTTCTTTGGCATCTCAATAGTTAAGGCCTGAAACTTGTAGAGGAGCCGTGGGAAAATATTCATTTCAATAGAGTCTATTCATGAGCTCAGGTCCAATGGAAGGACAGCACACCTCCCCATATCACTCTTAATGTCCTGATCTACTTTGATGTAGTTTATTATACAGTTTATCAATTTCTTTTGTTTAAGTGACCGCAAGGTTGTTGATTTTTGTTGAACTCAGATTCAAATTATATTTTTGTTATAAAGTTTTGGATAGGAGGTCATTTAATGTTAAGATCTGTGTTTTAGCTCAATTCAATTTATATCCAGAGTAAAAGCCAACATCTCAAGCAGATTAGTTAGTATAGGAAGGCATTTGTCCGTGTCCTCTAGCCTGATGATGTGTACTTCATTTCCAATCTCTATCCCTTTGTGATCTTTATTCTGCCTAAATGCTTGGGCCAGGGGTTCTTTAAAAATAGCAAATAAGTTTGATGAATGTTGCATTGATCATTTATAATTTTGATAACATGGTTAGTATTTACTTGTTGTTTGTTGTATCTACTATTCATCACAAAATATTTAGGTCATCCCCACATATTAATATTCACTCCATTTCCAAATTTATTTTATCTAACAGTTTCCCACTGTTAGGTCACTTTTTAATTTTCCTACCACTATAATATATCTTCCGCCTTAATCACATACAGTATTTCTTTGGCACATTCAAATTGGGAAAGTTGGGAATTATTATGGACACGACTCTTCTCTAACAACGATGAAATTAACTACAAGATGTGTTTGCATATAACCTCTTGAGCGTCTCCCTCTCCTGTCTAAACAAATGTGTTTCCTGTATATTCTGTGCTTTTTCTTTCCTCAATTTGGTCATTATTTCATAGCGTCTAACAGGGTCATTCAGACCATTCCGATTCAATGACAGTGTTTAAATATTATTATCTATTACTTCTAACTGCAGAGACATGTTGCAATCTAAACCCAAACATAAAAATAATATATGAACTACAGAACATCAGTTGAACACAGAACTTTGTGACTTCCAAAGAAAAGGATAAGTTTTGCCATCACTTATGTTCACTGTTGGTGGGAGGAAGGTTAAGTGCTTATTTACTAAAGGGGCCCTCCCTAGTAGTAAGAAAATTCCCACTTAAACTTGAACATTCAGTGCCTAACATAAAAAAAGTCCTTCTGTCTGTTTCCCAAAATTATGAAGTCATAAGCCCTTCAGGTTGTGTGGCCCAATATGTTATTGTTTACGAATACTAAAGTCCAAAACAGAAATACATTGATCATTGTAACTGAAATTATTGAGAGACATGTTATTAAGTTCTGCACAACATAAATAAGAACTAGATTTCATAAAGCTTGATTCAAATGGAAATACAATTCAAACAATTGCCATAACTGGGCTCATTCAAATAACAAAAATTGTACATCTTTCTCCCCAGGTGGCTTTTCAAAATGGGATACTTTTTAACCCATTTAGACTACATTTGGCTCTAAAGCTCCTCCAGTTTTAATGCCGCGAGCTTCTTCTGCCTCTCTCTAATGTTACATTAAATAAAACATCCAAAGGTGCAGAAATTACCTGGAATTGCTTCTGGTATTTTCTGTGTAATAGCCATGAATCTGCAAAAGATCGGAAGGCGAGTTTAGGGTCAGTTCTCGATATGCAGATGATATGTAAATCACGCTCTCATTGCCCCCTCCCCTCAAACCCTCCACGCCACGCCAAAAAGGTGACAGAGAACTGAAACCTAAAACAACTCACAACGTAAAAAAATCTGTCATTGTAAAATTTAACTGGCATCGTAAAAAAAACTGTCATTGAAAAAAGAAAGACATGGAGAAATCATCTGAACATTGTCACTGAAAAACACAAAAGGATGCAAAAGCTAACAAAATAAAATAAAATATTTTTTAATGCATTTTCTTTTTTCTTCATTGAAACTTTTTTCAGCGCCAATACCTGTGTCAGTGCCAATACATTTTTTTACGATACAAGTGTTTCATTGCCAATCTTTCTTTTTGTTAGTTCAGGTGTGTTTTCAATGCCAAATGTTATTGTCGATGCCAACATTTAGCTGTCACTTTTCTGGCTCCATACCCAGCAAGCCAACCCTCACTCAGCCAATTCCTCAGTTATACATGTTTACATACACTCATCACCTTGTAACATATGAGTTGATGCTATACAACAAAACACATTAAATACCACGAGTTATACTGCTTATCTTTTGAGGGTCATCAGGGGACTGTAGCCAAACCCAGCTGACACTTGATGGGAGTTGATGAACACACTAGACATGTCACACCTTTGGGCAGTTTGGAGTTAACATTACAGAGCACATGCAATCCCCACACTAGAAAAGCCAAGGCCTGCCTGGGGGTCCAAACCAAAAACCCTTCTTGCTGTCAACAGTGCTAAGCATTACAAGTGCCATATGCATTTCAACACTAAAAGTTAAATAAAAATGTGTGTCCAACCAAGTATCTGAAACTGAATTTAAAGTTCACAAAGAATCTCTGCAGCGATAGGAACATAGTTGAGTTAAGTCAATCTTAAACGTCAAGCTTTAACCAAGTTTTGTCTTTGATCTTTGGAGAGAACTCTAGCAGAACATAAAAAGAGTGTTGATGTAAAATTGGTTTTATGTAAAATCTCAAAATTGCAAACTAGAACAGCCATGGTTTAAGAAACATTATCAACAAAGCCCTTATTTATAGAGGGGGTAAACAAGGATATGTCATAATATGCCATTGATTTCATGCTTCTTAATTACATTGCAGCAATGCTGGTCTGTATTGTGTCTTGGCTTGGTTTCATGTTAAAACAAGGAAACCAGTACTCATACCAATACACTGAAAGATATAACAATATAAATAACTTAATTTCATACCTTTTATACTTTATTCCTAACCTGCCATGTGAATGAAATCATTCAGTACTCCAGCAAATCCAAATGATTTAAAAACATATGTATTTTGTAAATTGTAAAAAAATAAACACACTAGTGCTTTTCTTCTTCGAATACTTGTGTATGAATGGGATTAGTTACATCTGATGATCACTGAATTTGTGAATGTATTGCAGTTGGTGAGAGATTAAATAATGGTAAATGGACTTGAGCTTGTATAACGCTTTTATAGTCTTCTGAATACTCAAAGCAGTTTTACACCGCATGACTGTTACGACCCGGCTCGTATGGGGAAAGGGAAGCAACATAAAACCAGTTGTTTTTGGTAAATTAAAGTTATTTATTAAAAAAGAAGCAAATTGTGATATACAACAAAAGGTGAGGCAAACTGAAAGTGCTGCTCAAATCAAAAACATAGTAAAACTGAAGGACTCTAAATAATTGTTTTATATGCTAAATCTAAATAGTGAAATAAACGAAAATAAACCTAACTACACTAACTAACCAAATCGAACAACAAACAAACAGCACCCCTAAACCTAGTGTTTCTAAACAAATACAAAATCTAATGTGAGTGCGTGTGTGTCTACAAAAATACTAATACCTGACCCAGTCGAACACAAAACAAGAGCCTCAGAACACAGAAGACACAAGACAATAAGTTCTTTAAAGAACATTAACAAACATAGACAAAGACAACGAGAGGCACAGTGGCGAGCTTAAAATAAACAGAGCTGCGCCCCGACTGCTGGCTGACCAAGCTTCTTAAAGGTGTGTGGCTGCAGGGCTGTCATCTGATTGGTAAACTGCCTCCTGCAGCCGTGTTCCAATCAAGCTTTTCCAGCAGGCAGCACAGGTGAACAAAATCAGGCCTGGAGGACACATTCACACATTCACACACCCTTACACACAAACACTCCAAAACAGAGGTCAGTCACAAACACAGGAGAGGGGGTGTGGCTGGGGCCGTGACAATGACACACCAACCCATTCACACACTGATGGCAGAGGCTGCTATGTTAATTGTCTATCAGAAGTAACTAATCCCATGTATACACACATTGGACATGTTGCTGCAGGAGCTGGGGTTCGAACCCCCAACCTTCCGGTTGAGAGACGACTGACTCTACCAACTGGGCCACAGCCACCCTGAAAGTTTTAGGAGAAAAATTTAATTGAAATTTTAACTGCAACAATGTATCCAATCACTTTGTCTTTGCTCTCTTTGTCAGGTGGGGTCCTTGTTGAACAGCATAATAGATCTCCTGAATCAAATGACTGCCCTGTAGTCCTGCGCTCCCTCTCAGCCACTGAGGGAACAGGGAAGATTGAGACAGGAGATAAATGGCAGGCAGACTCAAGAGGGGCCACAGCTTTTGTGGAGACGAGGGTTGTTTACCCAAGTCAGGAAGATTTTCAACAAGCCACGAAGGTAAAGACTTATATACTCGGATTGATCCAACGCCGAGCACTATCCACACGACCGTCGAAGCCCCGAACTAGCCTGGCACATGAAGCCCGACCTGCCACTGTGGTGAGACAGAGTAGTGTCTGCTGCAAGGAAGAGCAACATACTCAGAAACAGATGCCTGTTCTAGATATCTCTCCTCCATCCCAGTGTTTAGAGGAAACTGCTCCTCAGTCTTGCCATTACATAGAGCAGGAGTGTAACTTGAGGACAGGATTTACAGAAAGTCCCCCACCCCCTTATCACCACCATCCCCTCCAGCAAAGTGTCCAGCATCAACCAGGGCTTTACCACATGCTCAGGCAGGCCTCCATGATGAATACCTCCTGCTCAACCTTGCTGGACTATCCATCTTTCAGAGTGCTGCAAGCCCACCCAGACTCAAGCAATAGTGAGCCTGATTCGCCTCAGCAGTACCACTGTAACTATCCCCCTCCAACTCTGTCTACCCCTCTCCAACAGCCTTTACCTGATGAGCAGCTGGTGAACGCTGAGTATATTCCGGCCCAGCCCTGCCGAGCATCTACCAGAGCTTATGCTCATCACCACTCCAACCCGAACAAGGGCCCTGGGGTGAACAAACCCAACCAAAGCACTTATTCTCCAGAAAGAGGCCATCATCATCATCAAGATCAGCAGCTAACAGAATCTCAGATCCAACCCTCCAGATCCCGAGCGGGTCCAAAGAAGTGTCGCTCTAATGAAGACAGAAGTGGTGCCAGCAGGAAGTCAGGGAAGAAGGCATGTAGGTCTCAGTCAGAGAACAGCCTGCAAAGGGTTCCAGAGCGGAAGTACAATACAGTAGAGAGGGATGGTGGAGGAAGTGGAAGCGGTGGAAGGGGAAGCCGTAGTAGTCAATCCAGGAGCAAGAAACATCCACACGGAGGGGCGAACTACCGCCGTTGGCAGTCCACACAGGAGCTAAGCCAGGATGAGGCTGACCAAACACCTGTGCAGGTTCCTATGCAGGGATCATCAGCTTCAAACCAAAGGGATCATTGTGGAAGGCGGACACGGAAATCTCGCTCTACGCAAGCACCATTTGCCTACCAACATCAACATCCCTCACGCCATCATCAACATATGGAGTACCAGTTTGAGAGGGACCAAGTGCACCTGTGTCAGCAGCCTAGTAAGGACTACCCTCACCAAGGTCAGGGTGAAACTGAGTCCAGCATGAGTGAGGCTGATTCTCCAAATTCCAGCTCTTTGTCAAGTGACTCAGATGAAAGTGGTGGTCTGGTTTGGCCCCAACAACTACCCCCTCATCTTTCCCTCCCATCACCTTCTGCAAAATCTGGAGCCCCACTCCAACCAAAGGCTTTTGTCAAGATTAAGGCTTCCCATGCTCTGAAAAAGAAGATCCTACGCTTCCGCACTGGTTCTTTGAAAGTAATGACCACTGTTTAAAGTGTAACCCTTTTTTAACTGAAAGAACCGGGGGCCGGATTCACAAAACCTTCTGAAGTGCTGCTTTCTTCTTAACTTTGATATTCATAAATAAAGTGAGTTTTTATTTTCTTAACTTTCTTCTCATGTTTCTTCCTAAGAAAAAGAGATTCTTGAAAGCAAAGTTCTTAAACCTGTCCTAAAATTGTGAGAGGGAAAAAGTAAGCCTTTACATTCTTAGGACATTTTTTAGGAAGAAACATCAGAAGAAAGTTAAGGGGAAAAAAATGCACTTAATTCATGAATATCAAATCTTCTTAACTTTTGTCTCAAGACTGAAATTAAAAAGAAAGCAGCACTTAAGAGTTTTTTTTTTTTTTCCGCCCTTATTTGGGCACATTTTTCCCAATATCCATCTAAATGTAAATAGCATCTTCCTTCAATTAGACCAATAAGTTGTGACAAGGCACAGATAACTCTTGATTGTTCCAACCATTAGGTTAGTATAGGGATATTAAGCCTCATGCAAGAACCAAGTGTTACAAGTCAGAAACAGCACAGTGTTCTAATGCTAGTTCATGCCAAAGATTTGCGACAAGATCAGTTTAAACTTGCAGCTACTTGCAAATCAATGTGCTTGTCCACACAATCTAAAAACTGCCAACTGACAACAATGCAACTTAATCAGACGTTACTCATTTCTGTCTTTATCATGGAAGTAGCATACAACAATGAGCTGCAGGTCTGTGCAGGTATTTGACCAAGAATCATGCAGAACTGCACACATGTAGAGAAGAGAGATCAGAGAGGTAGGATGAATCTTTGACTTAATTAACACAAAATCTTGCTTCACCTTACTTCACCTTCCTGCAGGGTTTTGTAAGGTCAGGAACATGTTTATTTGTGTTCTTGAAATCACTTTCACACAATCAGAAAATGTAATCAAACTTTACGATTCACTGCTTTTTTTCTTTCAGGCAATGCTGCTCTATGAGCTGGTAATGAGGGGCAGCCTGTGAATGTTGTGTTAATTAACAGAAATGGGCATTATAAACATTGCTACTCCTAAAACACATTTTTGAGATGATTCCATGTTTCCTTCATCCAAAACTCTATCATTTTGGTATTTGACTTTACTTGCTGACTTAGTTACATGTTAATTGTCTGTTGAAAAATATGATAGACCTTTTGATCTAAATTCAGCCTATAGCGACTTAGGCTATAGCGACAAAGGCTGCCCATAGCAAAGTAACATTACCTATAAGATCTTAATTGTGTCTTATCTTTGTCTCCTAGACAAAAATGAGCCCCTATTTAAGACCAAAATGAGTTTTTTGATTCTGAGAAATTAAATGGTTTGTCTCACAGTGAGCCCTACATGAGCCCTGAGTGAGATCCCTTTTATTTCTTACAGATGTCTTATTCCAAAATCTAAGCTAAAAGAAAATTTAGACTACAGTGAGCTCAGATTTTTCTTTAAATGAAGGTTCAGTCTAAAGTCAAATTTCTTTTAATTGACTTACAGTTGTCTCATTTCAAGATCTCATCGAAGATGTCTCATTCATAGATCTGAGCTTAAAGAAAAGTGAGAAAAGTGTAAGATCTTAAATATGTCTCAATATGACCAAAACTAAGATAAATGTAAGGCATTTAAGAGACACAGATAAGATCTCCAGTTAGGATGATAGGTTTCTTATATTATCCTCATGATCTTCTCTTGAGAAAAAAATCTTTCTTATTAGTCTTATAAATGAATTGTCTCATTTTCGTCTGATTTTATGCTCCTAAGGGTTTCCTTGGAGTTTCTCTTCTCATGCCTTGAGATTTTTGCTGAGAGCCTATCAGAGTAATTTGTCTCCCCGACTGGTCGCGGCTGATTTTACACGTTGAATCAGGCTAAAAGCCTCCGACAAGCTTCGAACAGTACCAAAGCTGCTTTTCACACCACACCGAGCATAACCACTGACTCTCTCTGACACTTGACCAGCCCTGATCCCCGATGGTCGGCCCAGTGTGTACCTACCTTTAGCTTGCTGAGACCCAGGCTCTCCCGACAGCCAGCATAAGTCAGGCTCAGACACAAGGCTGCACTTTCTCTCTGCAATTTTCTAAAATGATTGTATATACAGTAGAAACAAATCTATGGCCAGAACTTGGCTTGATTTCACTCATGAGTAGCTCCACATTTTACATTTTATCATTTATAGAACAACATTGTTTCTACTGAAGTATAACTGCTTCTTTAAAGCAGGGTTTGTTTCCAGGTAGTCAGCCTTCTACACATAACACAACACAAAAGGCTCCTTTTCTCCAAGCTTTCCACATTTTTTTCTATTATCTTTATCAACCAATTACACATCAGATCACTGGAAACTTATGGTTTAGAAATTGGGGGGCTATAATGCAGAAACAAACCAAAAAGTTTCATATTTGTTGACATGTTATTAAATGTCTTAAGGTCTTTAAAGCAACAATATGTAACCTTTCAACCTTTAGTAGTTTCAATGGTCAATTTAATAGCACAATAACTTTCAACAGGGAGAATGTTGTCTCTCCCATGCCCACAGCGCAACCGATCTCAAGTTTACTGCAGTATGTAAATTTGGCAGCATGCTGAGGTCATCTCTCGGAAAGTTATTCCTAACTATTTTCAACTTAACATTAGGCTGTATGGTTAACAGTGTCACCGTTGTCTTGTATTCAGCAGCTTTACCGGGAGCAGAAAGTCATCTAGTCCAAGGTAGGTCTCAGGTTTGAATACAAATTAATCATAAATCCATCTTATACCAAAATGTTGGCACTTTCTTTGTACATGGTAATTGGAATTGAGCTTGTATAGCACCTTTTTACATTGTAGGTCACACCTACACATTATCACAGCCCAGACAAAGCATAGGGAGCATCTTGGGTTTAAGTGTCTTGTCCAAGGACAAATCAACATGTGACTGCAGGAGCTGGGGATCGAAACCTCCAACACCAGTTGAGAGACAACCGACTCTTCTGAGCTACAGTCACCCTATTTGATCTTAAGTTAGCTTTATAAGTTAGGAACTTTATAAGTTTGGAACCTTACTTATCTCAACTACCATGTAGTAAATTACCCTTTCCAATGTAGCCATTAAGCCACAGCCCATAGATATCACATGACTCCAGCTAAATGGTAAAGTTACTTCCATGTTACTGTTTTGCTTCAATCCTCATATAATGTCACATTATTTAGTGTTGCTGTGGCATAATTGCGCAGTGACAACTCGCACATTTGAAAAAACATTGTAGTGATTTTCAGTAAGTATTTTACTAATTAGATCTCTTAAGGCAACAGGCTCAACAGTTGAAGTTGAAGCATGTTGCCGACAACATACCTGTCCATCAGTCTACAAGTCTGGCTTACACATCGTGGAGCTGGCTGTGTTTAAATCAAGCCGGCTGTTTGTATGGAGTGTCTCCTCCTTGGTCTGCAGAGCTAACTTGAGCTGCAACTGGGTCTCCAGTGTTTGCAGCGCCGGGCTCTCTACTAGTTCAGTAAAAACGTGTTGTTGTTTTGCAAGTGCTTCGTTTTTGTAACAGAAGTTTTCCTTCCTACACATAGACTATAACTCATCGCTATTTTCTTATCGTTTAACCCGAGTAGGGGGAAATGATGTTTGTATTTCTGAGAGCTAGAGCTCACGGCTAAATGATCACCTGCCTTAGTCATATTTGTGCGAAATCCGGTAATACTGTATTACTATACCTTGTCAGTCGACATGGTTGTGTCTCACAACATCTTTTCCAGCTTTGCTTCCACTGCTTGTGAACAAATGCACGTTGTCAATGAGGTTTAGTCGGAACCGCACTATGTGTGTCTTACAACAATGCAGTGATTGTACTCAGAGACCAATGCACAGCAAACCAAATAACTACATATTGTTGCTTTAAATAAGAGTTTAACTTAAGAAAAAAAACATGTTTCTTAATATTTTGGGGAAAGGAAAATGAAGTCGAACATGGGAGAATGAGACCACAGCATATGAAATGAGGATTTTTGGATGTTGCATCGTTGGTACATTTGTCAGGTATATACAGGTGAGATATTTAATCCCGCTTAAGAGAAAAATGTCTGTGAATCATTGACATTTTCTGTGGTGGCAGACACAAAACAGAAAGTAACTAAAGCAGTAAACAGATGATACTGTTTCTACTATTTCCAATGAATGAGCCTGTCCAAAGAATGTATTAACTAGTACATTGTCACTTTGAAATGTTCCCAGTATTATCATTAAAGCTAACTATAAGCTTATTTTTGTATTACGTATGTTTGACAAAATGTATCAAATTAAAATGTTCCCACTCCATATACAAACCTTGACTTGATCTTTTGGAAATCTTTCAAACTATTCTTGCATCAACCAGTAGTTATGTTAATCGACATGTTTTTGATTTTGCTATAGGTGTTACTCAATGACCTGATCATGAAAGTGTCAGCAGGCAGACGACACACAGAAGAAAAAACACACGCTCAGCACAAGGCTGGGTGTTCGTAATTAGGAGGTCTGTGTAGGTTTTCAGTCATCCAGGTCATGTTACATTGAAGCTTTACCCAAAGGTAATTGGACTCAGTTGAAGATCTTGAAGATGTTTCACCCTCCTCTGAAAGGCTTCTTCAGTTCTGAACTTACTGGTGGACGAGGCTAGAAATATAAGCCTCTGTGGATCATCAGCATGCTAATAATCAAGGATGGTAACATTGCAGTCGTTAGTTTGACCTAGTTTCGCCTAGAGTCATTAACACCCTGGTTGTCTGTTGGTCGTTAGGGTCACATGTTCCAAGGTGGCATTAGGACTAAAGTGTTTTGAGAGATAATTTAAAACAGCATTGTAGGTTGGTGATTAATGGTGTCCCTGACCATCACCTCTGTAAAGGCAAGGCTTTTCAACCTTAACATACAGTAGATGGCTTAATTAATTCCCCTTTCAAACCAACAGTCTTTCCTGTCCAGGATGTGCACCTTATCATCTGCAAAGGAGTGTCTTTGGTCCTTGAGATGTCAGTGGACAGCAGAAACTTGTCCTGAAGAGCTGGCTTTCCTGTGCTGTTCCATGTGTTTGTGTAGTGGTTGTTTAGTCTCTCCAATGTGTAATCCCTGCATTCTTCATTACACTGGATAGCATAGAAAATATTGCTTAGCTTATTCCTGGGAATTTTGTCTTTGGGGTGGAACAACTTCTGCCTCAAGGTGTTGGAGTGAACCAGGATGATGTGTCTGTGAAATATCCTCTTGAGTTTCACAGATAGTCCAAACAAGTATGGAATAACAATGCTTTGACGTTTGTTTTTATTCTCTTCCTTGTTAGTGCTGTGTTTCTTGGAAGTCTTGACGAAGGCCAATTTCGGGTAATCACGTATCAAGTGCATTACGAAGAAGTTTCTGTCCCTTCTCTCTTCCTTCAGCCCTTCTAGGTACATTCATAGCTCTATGGTGTAAATATCTACAGAGGCATGTATTTCCAGCTTTAGAACTGACGAAACCTTTCGGAGGAGTGTTGAAATGTCTTCAAGATCCTCAATCAAGTCCAGTCGCCTTTGGATCAAGCTTTGATTTCGTAATCAGGATCCATTTACACGCCTGAAAATTTTAGAGAATTTCAGGAGGTTACCCAGATGATGCAGCAGTTTAATTACGTGCACAGAGATGGAAACTGTTGCATGCTTACAGTCTACAGTCATGCAGGGAATTCTCCTAATTACATTTTGCTGTGTTTTCACATCAGCTCACTTGGACTTGCAGAAGGGTTCTGGTTGGAGAAGACTAAAGACTGAGTAAAAGATTCAGCTGTTTGCGTTAACACATGCAGCTCACCCCGAAAACATCAGGAGTTTTGTGCAAGTGTGAACAAGGCTATATGGGTGTAGAATTTCTAGAACATTTCTGCCCATTCTGCCCATGGAACCCTTCTGAGTTTTGTCATTCACACACGTCACTCAGATCCAGAGATTTTCCTTGTCAGATGGGGGAGGATTGGTTTGGGCTCAATGTATGTAAGCTGAAGCTAACTGAGGTCTCTAGCTGGAGGACGCCATGCTTAGCAGAGGTAACTTCTGCTTTCTTACTCTTACTCTGAACCCTATTTTAAGTCTCCAAAAATGGGCACAAATGGATGCCCAACGCCCTACTCACTCCTTTCCATCCCAGCTATGTCTTTGCCATCCCTTGTATCAGAGTACAGATTGAAGTCGCTTCAAATGTCCCGGCTACAGTTTAAGATTACTTCCTTTCACCAGATAATGCCACTTTTCCCACTAAGAACCCCCTGACATCTTAAATCTCGCAGTCGTCCGGGTTCCCATGCTAATGCATAGTGAGCTTATGGTCCCACTATCTGTTCTAATTTAGCAGAGCTATCAGTCCCTCACATCATTTCTCAAATTTCTGTGGGTGATGATTTTTTTTTACCATTATAGGGTGTGATAATAAATTAACTTCCATGTCACCCTCCAGCATCTGTTAGTGCCAATCTCCAGAGACCTGAGCATTTGTTAAGTGAGAGCAGCCCTGGGATGCCTGGAGCCAGAAGTCATTACAGCCATATACTGTAGGTAGCTGCTGAAAAATGCGTTTTATTTTGAGTTCTCACATGCAAAAGCATATGCAAACATTATGACTCCTTTGTGTTCAATTCATGAGACAATAGTAATATGTTTTTATAAGTCACTGTGTGAAGTTCTCCTCACATTGTGGCTTCTAAATGAAACTGGTTTGAACAAAGACTGTAAATATTAATGGATGATGCCTGAGTGACGCCAACCATCTGTTACTGCAGGGGGCTTTGGAGTTCCATCAATGGCTGTCACAATTCTGACTTTCAGTCAACCTAACAGGCTAAGAGCTGGAGTTGAGGTTGGTTTTAAGCCTCTTGACAAACAATTTACACCGAAACCACCTATCAATCAGGTCAGCTACGCACCTTATAGTGAATAACACTTGTTCTTAATGAAATCAAAATGGATAAGTAATCAAAAAAATTAATCCCCCACACAGTGAATGCTGATCAAGACATGCGCTAATGAGACCTATTTTTTTTTTTTTTTAACCAGGCTGTCATAATGATAATTTCTGCTGTAGAAACAGACTTTTTTAAATGGGTATGTATGTGACTTCCGGTGCTTCTGCAGCCATCCTGAAGTGGACACTCGACGAACTACGGGATTTTGAACTTCTTCATCGGCTTCATTTTTCAACACCGGAGGTTGACGCTTAGGTTTGAAGCAGAGGTGTGGACTCGAGTCACATGACTTGGATTAAAGTCAGAATCGAGTCACATATTTGATGACTATGGACTCAACAATGAAAATATCAGTAAAGACTTACAACTCGACTTGAAGTTTAACACCAATGACATATGACTTCATTTGGTCCTGAGCATTATGACTAGAAAATACTTAAGATTGATATTTTGTGGATGTTATTCATAATGTGGAAAACACGGACAGAATCAAGGAATTTTACAATAAAAGTGGAATCAACTGTAAACAGAGATTATCATGGAATTTGCCTAAATGTGGGTGTGATATATAAATGTTATTGGTTTTTCCTATCAATCTAAGTGTTTGTGTTAATGATAGTAATGTTATCCCACATCCTGCAGAGTATGTAAACTTCTCCACACAGACTGTTAAACAGCACTGTGTTCAATCCAAACACTAAAGATGCACGCTAAATGCATTCTCCCCTTTCAGTTGGTGGTTCCCAATGGAGCAGGGGGTGGCCTGGGCACTACTACCTCAAAAACAATAAAGGCGAGCAAATTTTTTTTTTTGGTAATCATTTCTTAATTTCCTGATCTTATTAAATTATCTGTGACTTAAACCCAATACATTCACTGCTTGTCACCTTTACTCTCTCCCTCAATAATAATAATCACTGAGCACCCCTAAAGGTAGGGTCCAAAATGAACCAGCAGCACCTTGTAAGAATAAGGTAGGAGGACGAGAGGAAGACTACTTCTAACTCTCCTACTGGACATTATGCTACGCATACCCTCACACAAACACACACACACATGCGCGCACACACACACGCACGCACGCACACGCACACGCACACACACACTCACAATGTGGTATCACTACTCTCAAGCCTTGTTTCTACCCATGCACATGTGGCCTCAGAGGCCCAAAGTTGTTTGGGCATCAATGGATGACCACTAAATGGATTGCATTACTTATTAGTAACTTTTTCTTAAAGTAACGCATCCATTTTCAAGTAGCTCAGTCATTTAAAAAAATATTTGGTCAGTTAAACTTACAACAAATTTGTTGGGATTTTTAGTGCAGATAGAAGTAAGGAAAAAATGTAAAGGGTGGAAGAGAGGAAAATAGGTCAGTCACTCTGCATCCCCAAAGCAACAAATATAAAAGCCCCTCTGTCTCCCCTCTCCCCATCAACCCTCTCTGTCTGACTAATCAAAGACAGATGTGTGTTCAAGAGGCCTTCATTTAGCCTCCTCCTCTTCTCCCCTTCCCTCCCTCAAGCACTCACTGGGTGCATCCGAATTGCAAAGTGCCTACACAATCTGTCAGTAGGCAGTAGACAGTAGACAGTACCTACTATCCATGCTGTATACTTTTAGTACCTACTATTCAGTAGGCACGCACAGTAGGCAGATATTTGTGCCTACTTCATTTGATTCATTCAGGATGGAAGTGGCGTCATTTGCGTTACCCGAACCGGCCGCCTCCATCCTCGTTTTTTGTTTTGTTTAGCTTTATTCAAGAAGAGTAATGCACATATACAGTCAGTAAAAAAAAAACAAAATCACAATGTAAATAAAGTTAAAAACCGATTAAATAATAAAATAACACAGTATACAGGAAAGAAAGTACATACAGTATATATTGTAAGATAAACCATTAAAGACGCAGACATAAATGTGGAAATCATTCTTTAAATAGAGGGGGAAAGGTTTTATAATCATGCAGACATTTGTTACATTTTCTGTTCTTAATTAAAAGGAGCGATTTTAGAAGGGACTCTAATTCTAAATTAAAAATTGATTAAATTAATCCATGCTCGTTTGTTTTGATTTGGAGGCGCACGTGAAGTGACGTTTTATGGTTAATTTCGCACAGCATTGTGGGTGGTAAAATACAATTCATTTCCTGATAGCATGCATCCGATCCATACTTCATAAATCCCGGAAGTTAGTATCCATGCTGAAATGTTCAGTGTACTGAGGTGGACACAAAAAATGCATACTGAATGACCACGAGAGTTCAGTCTACTGAAACTCCCTACTGAATAGTACGCACTGCATACTGAACTGTGGCAATTCGGAAAGGGCCACTGTCTCTGTTTCTCTTTCTCTGTGTGGACTTCCTACTCAGGCTCAGAGCCTCTCTGTTCTCCCCTTTGACTCCTCCTCCTCCTCTCCCCACTGCTCTGTGGCAGAGCAGGAAATACTGCAGGCTCCTGGCCCTGAAGGGAGCACATTTCTTCTAACCACTACCAGATGTAGGGATGAAGGAGGGAAGGGAAGGATTTGAAGGTGAAAGAGACCTGGGAAGAGTTGGTAAAACTGAGCTGGACTTTGGGATAATTAAATGTTGCAGAAGTTGGAGGATTACATTTCCTATGGGAGCGTTGGTGTGGTGCCTGTTTTCTGTATTTTCTCTCCTTTTCCACTTAAAAACAGAAGCAGCTGGAACTGAAATCTAATTCTATAAATGACAAAAAGACCTGAAACGCAATGAGCTGGTCTCACTGATTTTGTTTTTTCATGTCTTTAATATTATTTATGTGCCCATTGTTTTTCTGAAACTTTTTTAATTGTGCTGATGCCTGTCTTGGCCAGCACTCGCTTAAAGAGTGATATTTTTATACCTTGACAAGTTTTCTCCTGGTTAAATAAGTAAGAGTAAAAAATAAAATAAGAAATATACGTGCTGGAAATCATAATCTCAGGTGTTAAAGCTCAGATACCAAATGTTGGTCATCAAATGGTTCAGAAAGAGAAAACTAGTGTGCACACAAGAAAAATACATACAGGTGCAGGACAAAAAAATGTATTAACTGCAGAATAAAAGAGAAAGTTCTGCACACTGTTCATCTCCCAATGAGCAACTTTCAACAGGGAAACTACGCCTCCTCGCTAAGAGTTACTCTGAGAATGTTCATAAATTAGCTTTAAAAATCCTAGCAAGGACTTTTAGCCTAGGAGTGATTTAGGAACATTCCCAGAACACTATGAAATTAGCATCTCTGTGTGATAATATGTAAGATGTACTTTAAAAGTATATAGCCTACAAGATGTTTAAAATCACATGCCCACTTGTGCAGCAGCTTCTTCACATGCTGACAGTTACATCAGCATGTGAAGAGCTTTAATTAGTGATTGGATAAACCTGTGGAGGTGAGCACATGTAGAAAAACTCAACATGCATGTCTCACTTTCTACTCAAAAAATGCATAGATGGATTGAAATGTCTGCACAAATAATTGTTGTCTGTTCGGCCCAGCTATGAGTCAAAAAGATTATTGTTCATGTTGTGTTTGGAGAACATTTCTCTTTTTCTCCTCAGCTTGAGAAACTCTTGAGCCTGTTAGAAGTCCTCCTCACTCCTAACAGTTTTACACCTTAGGAGCTCTCTTAAGGGCTAAGACACTTTGTGAATAACTTTCATCTATAAAAGGATCTAGTCTTAATTTTGAGGGGAAATTCTTAGAAAATGTCTTTATTATAAGAATTTTCTTAAAATGGGCCCCAGAGGATCATTTATGTAATATGCTTGAATGTTTTCGCCTTGAGGATAAATGGTATTTGTAGCTCTGCTGCCCTCCAGAGGCCAGGTCCTACAATCACATGTTCCCTGGTGTACCTCCAGCCAAGAGGAAATTATTTGGTACAGATCAGAAGGCTTAAAAGCAGACACGATCAAAGGTGTGTCTGCTGTGCATTTGCATCTGCAGCTCTTTAAGTAAATTATAAAAAATACATTGAATTCATCTTCACAACCAAAATAATTTACAATACGATAAAATAAACTTTATTGTCCTCGATCCATTTACACTGTGTACGGGTCACTAATAGAATTATCTTGGCTGTCAATAAAAACTCATTTTATTGAATCTATTATAGACCCTTGAGATGATTTTTGATCCAGTAGATGTCGCCCTTGAGCACCAGCATGAATCCAAAACCAACTGCTGTTTAGCGACAACTCTGCCACACTGAAGCCTCCGCTGTTCTACAGCGACACATCTCCAACCCCTCTCCCTTCGCGTTTGGACAAAGGAGTTATCAAATTGGAACGCACAGTAACGTAAGGTAGTCACTACAGGTCCCAGAGCAAGCTATTTTGACGGGCCCTAGTGCACGCGCACACACACCATTTAATATGTAGCAACAATGTGTGATATTTTAACAAAATGTGTGTATAACTTGTCTTGAAATGTATATCTAGCCTGATGTTATGATTACTTAGGGCTAAAGTTATAGCTTCTATCCTCCTAAGGTTACCTTCTGCATGGCTGTTGAAGCAACAGCCATGCAGAAGGTAACCGAGTTGCTGCATTGCTGCAAGGAAGGAGCAGGGGGGTCAACTGTGGGATGGCGACTGTGAAACCAAAAGAGTCTAATTTATGGAGCTTTACCCTCTCCTCCTGTTCTTTTCTCTCCTGTTGTTTTTGACTTCTGCTTTTGTGTTAGAAAGGAATTTTTAATTGCTCGGTCAGCTCGGAGATGTGCACTGTGCTCGCCTCAGATTTTGGCTTGCTACATCACATGATCACATATTACCCAGCAATCATTACTGCATATTCAGATATGACAAAAATAACAAGGAAAATATGAAATTATTTATTTAATCGAATCGTTTTAGTTTGTTTATAGTTTATGTAAAATAAGCATATTATTTTGTTATAAATTTTGACTGACTATAACACACACTAAAATAAAACCATGATGGAGATCGATCTGCCTCTTCAAGGCAATATATAGCAAAAGGCACCATCAGATTATTAACATGTGCTTCTCTGGATACAAGTGTATCTCTGACAACCAGTTTAATTGACATTCATCAAGTCAGATAGCGTCCTATAGATAGATAGCTGTCCTCACGGGGTCCCCCACCCCACTGGCCTTAGCGCAACCACACTGGCTGCACTGTTTATATTCATGCCATTGGGAACGCACCATAATTAAGCACTAGACTAAATTGTCCTTTTCTCGAGCTGCATTGTTGTGTTAGCAGGCTAATGGTAGCACTCTTACAGTAGTTTGCTCGTAGTTTCACATTGCATGTAAATTTACACGGATTGACCATGATCTAAAAACGCTTACGTGACATCTAAATAAGCAGTGAGTACAGTATGGTATCCTTCTTCCTCACTTAAACAGATTTTATACGCTGTCCCGTCCATGTAAACACGATATATACACGGCTCAGAAAACATCACAGACCGTGGGACCTGTGCGTCACACTCATTTCAGACAGTCATGACTCAGAGAGATATTTTATGAGGATATACTGGATTTCTGCTATATTTTTTGTGTAAAATGTCGCACATTCTGCCTTTAAAAACAGCATTTTTAACATACATATATCACAATTACACAAATGCAGACAGCTCTCCCTCATACATCAGTACGAAGAGCAACAGTAGATCAATTCATCTTTAGGTTTATTTGTGTTACATCAAACTGAAAATTTAAGGTAAATAAAAAAATTAGGAACAAGATGTTTTAAGATAAGAAAAGGGGGAGATACTACCAATCAGATGGAGTTTTGTATCTCAATGGCCTACAAACAATTTCTTTATAGTTTCTGGGCACAATGAAAATAAGACAATGCAGGTGTCTTGAGTGGATATGAAGATACCAACAACAGTTTCAGTTATGATGGACAATTGAAGTGAACATATTTAAAAAATCAACTGCATCCAATGAAATTGCCCCCTGAATTTACATTAGGTTGAAGACAATTAAGAGGGGTGTGTTCTGGACACCTTAAAGCAGTTCTACAAAGAGAGTCATACACAACATTGAGGGACTTGAACTAAGTGTCTTAGGTGTCCTGAAAAACAATATCAGCATAATCCAAGGATGGCTAATATCAAATGAGTGATTATTCTTTTATTACTTGAATCAATCAATCAATCAATCAATCAATCAATCAATCAATCAATCAATCTTTATTTGTATAGCGTCAATTCATAACAAGTGTCAAGTGTCTCAATACGCTTTACAAAAAGCAGGTAAAGGACCTTAATCTTTGTCTATAAATATTACAAAAGAGCAGGTAAAAAGACCATGCTCATTGTTATGTTACAAAAAGTAGGTAAAAGACCTTACTTATTGCTATATTACAAGGACCCAGCTTAATCCATCATGAGCACTTTAGCAAAGCAGCAAAAGTTACATTGGTCAGAAAAAACTGCCTTATTATAAGGCAGAAATCTTCGGCGTGATCCCCGGCTCATGACGAAACAGCCTTCACAGCCTAGACTGCGCCGGGCTTGGAAAGGGATAGGGGGAGAAGGGATAAGATGCAGGAAGAGGGATAGGGAACAAGGGAAAAAGGGGGGGTTGTTGTTCAGGTAGACCGTCAACCTACGATCCCGAAGGGAGGGGGGGAGGGTTGTTTTGGCAGGCCGTCCACCAACGAACAAACTTGAAATGAACAGCAGTAACATAATCGACACAGTGTACCCAGACAGCCATAAATTGTTTTAGTAATAAAATTAATATGTGGCTTAAAAGAGAGATTAGAGCCAATACAAGAAGCTGGAACAGGTAAAAACAGTTTTTCTCAATGTCTGAATGACCAGTTTCTAAAACAATCTGCATCAGCTGTTTCAATAATGCTTTTTTACTGGTGTTACGGAAATACAGTCTTTTTACCATATGTAATTACTGTTACTACTTAAAAATGCAGCACAGAGGTTGGGATCACTTTGTCCCCCAATTACATCTCTGCAACATTTACATAGAAGATGAAACGTCACAGGGGTAAAAATATATCACGCCTGAAATGGTAGTCTGAATAAAGCGAAGGAAATCGCTGTAAGACATAATAGAGCATATTTATTGAAGCAACATGAGTAATATTAAAACAAACAAATGTGCTCGTGATGAAAATGTGATACACTCAGGATGTGTTGCATGGGAAACAAACTGAACAGCTAGACTAAAGCAGAGGTGTCACACTTACCAAGTAAAAAGCACATTTTGTGATCTGATCTTTACCAATGCTACAGCTGCAACAACTATGGAAGAGTTATTCAGCAAACAGAAACACACCTCCATTCATGGGACTGAAAGAGGACACACGGGTGTGGCCAACCACAAACACATCCACAGGTAAACATGGCCCCGGTGTGTTCATGTTCAGATTGGTCTTTTACTGTGCCATGCTGGGACAAAACAAGAAAATCTCAATTTTTTAAGAGTAAACAAAACTATGTTCACATGATAAGAAACCTAGTATCAAAAGAAAAAAGACAAAGATTGACAACTTAGGCGCGGTCGCACTGGCAATCCGTACCGTGCAGTACTCAAGCACGATTGGCCCCCCGCTGAGCTATGTGCCGGCCAGCGGTCACCAGGACTAACCGTGCCTGAGCACGATAACCTCTTGTACATAACGTCGTAATACAGCACATGCATGCTTTATGTTATAATGAAGCGTGCTCAGTTTACAAACAGGCGGACTCGAGAAAAAATAAAATAAAATGGACGCACAGTCAAGTCCGCGTCTGCACATCGGAGAACAACACTTGACAGCTACTTTACTGACTTTGTGGCTTATTTTGAGTCACTTTAATCAGATACAGCCATAAATTAATTACAAAAATAAAAGAGACAGGCGGTCGAGTCCGCATACGCACATCGGAGAACAAAACGAAGAACATGACAGCTACTTTGTGACTTATTTTGAGTCATTTTAGCCAGATACAGCCATAAAACTCTGGATTCCTCCATAATGAAGGCTGTCAGCATTGTGTACCAGCGTGCTTGTGCTCGTGCATGAAGTGTATCGTGCCAAAGCACACCTCTCTGAAGTGTGCCAAAGCCGAGGAATTGGAGCGATCACACAGGCCTAACGAATTGGACTTTAGGGTTGAAGCGTGCTAGGGCACGGTACGGATTGCCAGTGTGACTGAAAAAAATCATCAGCCAGACATCACAATACCACAACAGCCATCATGCACACATTAAGCCTTTACAGTTGTGTTGTCTTTCAAATATTCAAAGAATGAAACCCATTCCTCAGAAAACTTATTGTCTGAGCAGTTGAGCAGGATGATTTTCTTCCTGCAATCATTCCATCTGTCAAAACCACTGGCTCTACCATCGTTTGTCCTGAATCCTTAATAGACGTCCAAAAAGGACAAGTTGAGTGTCAGGTTAAATGATCTCTCTAAAGACTCTAGAAAACATGTGAAATGTATCAACCACATATAATGCAAAGATTTGCCTGATTGCCATTGGCTGTTTGACAAGTGGTAAATGAACTTGGGTTTGTATCGTTTTGAGTTGTCTTCTGTCTTCTGACAACTCAAAGCGCACATTCACACCCTCACAGTAGAGGCTTCTATTTAAAGAGTCATCAGATTTACCTAATCTATTCATACACATTCACACACTGCTGACATAGCAGTGGGAGTAATTTTGGGTTAAGTGTCTTGCCCAAGGTCACATTTGAAGTGTGTGCAAGAGCTTGGGATCAAACCCTTAACAGTCTGGTTGAGAGATGACAGACTTTACCACTGAGACACAGTCTTCCAATCTATCACACAGATGAGCAATTTTAGGATACATTTTGTTTAGTTAAAATCTTTCAATAGGCCAATCTATATCAGTCTATATCTTGTATTTATTGAGCATGTGTCAGTTTTGGATACTCCGAACCAGATCAGCATGTGTGAGTGTATGTGTGCGTGCGAGCATGTGTGTGTGTCATTACAAAATTCCTAGAATTCTATATCTCGTTCACTCCTTCATGACTCCTTCAAGTGTTTGTTAGATACAGAAATATCAAAAAGGGATGAAAACTGAGAAATCAAGCTTCTTGAGTTAGGTGGGTGTTAAACCGGTGTTTCTTGGGAAAAATGTTTAAATAGTTCAATAATCTTTTTGTGCTTTTATGTTAAAATTAAAGTACAGTATAATCATTTGCTTGGACTCTCTTCAGTTTTGTACCTGTCACTTGTGGAAAACTGTTCTTAAAACTGTCAATTTACATATTTGCTGTGTCAATGAAATATAATGGTGGCTGTGGCTCAGTGGTAGAGTACTATTGTTGGTTATGTAGCAGTCTCTGCCATTAGTTAGTGTATGGGTGAAGGTGACGTAGTATACATGTACTTTGAGTGTTCAGATAATTAGAAAACCCTTTTCAGAAGTCTATTTGCCATTTACATTATTATGTCTTTCTTTTTTCATTTATCCACATACTGCATGGCTCAGAGTGCTCAGAGTGCCAGTGGTGGAACTGAAGTTGATGGAAAAAATATATAAATGAAATACACAATATGTCACATGAAGAGTCAGTATTCTGTCAGCAACAGAGTGAGGTGGAGCTTCCTTTTGATTTTCATTCTGCAGCACACAGGCTGCTGGTTTGCATACAGTTACAGCGCAGCTCCAGACAGCAACAACACAGTACAATCAACAGTTTCCTGCAACACTAAAACTACAAACATGTCAACACATATCAGCACACAAAATGAAGAGAGTTATTACTAGCCATGTCATTACATTGTCTCTAGACTACAGATATACATAATGAATTTGATTGAGTGTATCTTCCCTAAAAAAATACTTTACATTTAAAATAGCAATTATGCTTTAACAGTGCTTTATGAGTTTGTCTTTTATTTTCATTTTGAATATTGTAGCAACACAGTTCAACTGACAACCACAGACCATCAGGCTGAAAGAATGTGGCTGTTTGATTTTTATTCCCTTTACATTATTCCTTAATGGGATGAGATCTACAGTTTTGTAATTGTTTTGGAGACAGAAATGACATGTTTGTATAAATGGCCAAATGTAGCAAGACATATGTTTACAGTACTGTACAGTTTGAAGTACCTGATCCTGCAGATGTTCTTGAAATGACCTCTCTTGCAATTTGCATGATGAGGTTTAGTCTCGGGTTGCTTCTGTATTTGCCTTGCAGAGTCCAGTGGAAGAGTATGCAGTTTATTTTCCTCTACAGCATACACTGACAATTAGACAGGGTTATCCAAATCTGTCATTGTTCATTTAAAGAACTTCTACAAAGCAAAAAAGGGAACATTCTTAAAATAAATGTATCTTTATTTGTTATAGCACAAAATTAACATAATAACTTCTTAAAACAGTTCCTTTGTAAACATATCCTAATCCCTTCATTCCTACATCAAATTTTTTGTTGACCATGTACTTGGTGAGCAGAACGAAGCAACAAAACAGGAGGCATGTATATATGTCCTACGATGTAAAGTACACAGTCAACAGATGACAAGTACCTGACATCTGTTGTGAATGTGTGAATGGCCTTTGTCAGAATTTTGGATGCTCTGTAATCCCACTAAACAATCGCAGTAGAAAGGAGCCAAAAAAAAGAAAGAGCTGATTTACCTAGCAGTTAAGGCTGTGGCTCTCTGTGCTTGCTCCTGTTACTCCGACCGTGCCCTTTGTCTGGGGCCAGGGCTTGGTAGGGCCTAACATTTGCATGCCAAGGGCCACTTGAATGTGAATTTCCCCGGATTCTCACTACCTGACATGCAAAACCAGTGGGGGACCAGTTAAAATGGCGCAAGCGCACAGTCAACACAGGTACACAGGTTGACTCCAGACAATAAACAGAGCACCCCCCTCTCCTCCAAACACACCCTTACAGCCACGCACACACACGTTTACACACATATGCATCAGCATGCATGCATGCGCACACACACCCACACACATACAAACATCTTTCTTCCCAGAGAGTTATGGAAATGAGTGCTGTGATTTCGCTGTGACTCTGATCCTACAGGTAGTCGAGGGAAGAAGGCTGGATGTTAAGACTGGAAGTTTGGTGAGCTCTTATTTAGTCCATAGCAGATAAAAGCTGAAAGCAGTGTGTAATTCCAGTGCAAGCACTGGTATGGTCTGTTAAAAGACAGATAAACAGAAAACAAAAAAGAGGAAAATTCAGAGAATGCCGAGGTCTTTCCTTGTGAAAAAGAAACGAGGGGCATGTGGAGCATGGCAATGGAAAGAACCCGAACAGCTTGAGTGGAAAGAAGACAATATTCCAGGTAAGAATTTCAAGTATCTGAAAATTAAATTCATTTGTCAAAATTAAACTGGACACCTCATTTGTCAAAATTAAACTGAAGCAAAGTTTTTTCAACAAATCAAGATGTATTTCTTATAAATGTATTAATTAATATACATAATAATTTAGGAGGAAAGTGTTACTATATTTCTCATTTTAGTGAATGAAAATGCACAGCAGCACGAATCCTTCTGCCCTGATGCCCAACAGAGCACCCCCCTGCCTCACACAGTGTCCTCCGTGGCAAGTGTGACAGCAGCAGGGATGAGAGTGTCTGTGCCTTTAACAGGATCAGGATCACCAGCAGCTGACACCAGGCCTGACTGGTCCACATTGATGCTCCGCAGCTCTTTGTACCATCCCAGTGCACTGGCACTAGTTAGCAGAGCCAAGGTAAGCTCAGACAACATCTCCTACAACACACAGGGTAAATATATGGCACCAGACAACTACCAGAACTACCAAACTTACTTTTCAGTCTGTGTTTCCACCACCTCCATGTGGCAGCAACTTTGTGTTCAACTTTGTGTATCACTGCCCTTTTTAGAGATAATAGTAAGAAAAGAGTCAGTGAGAGCAGGGTTGTAAAAATGACCCAAAAGCAGGACAACTAGCTATCTGCCTTTTTAACAGAAAAGAAAACTAGAGAGAGAGAGAGAGAGAGAGAGTAAGAACAGAATCAAAGGCAAACGCAAGACAACTGCAAATGCAGTCTGTTTTTAGTTTTCCTGTTTTTATCCAAGGATAAAAATATTTTATATTCAATGAGTGCCAAAAACTCACAAAAAAGTTGGTTAGTTGGTTGATGACGTACAGATATATCCCTTTTTCTAGACCCTCCCCAGGCTTGCATCTAAAAAAGCAGCTCAGTTTTATCAGACATGGAAAACCTGACTGTAGTTTAAGAACCTGTTTTTCTCCCTCCCCCTCTCTCTGCCTCAGTGAATAGATTTGTGTGGACATGTCCCCACTGTCCCTTATTGTATAAACACACCTTCCTGTAACTGTGGTGTTGCGGTCCATTACAATGTTTTATGTTGAAGTGTAAAGTAATGTATATGTAGAAAGAAAGAGCTCTTGTATTATAATTTAGCTTGAAACCAGAATATGCCTGAGGTGGGTTAACCTGTATAAAAAGGATTTTGAAGCGATTGGCTGGAATGATAGGTACTTGTACTATGGCATGCCCTTTTAACATTAAATAATCAGCGGTAATAGCAATTGTAGATATCAATAATTGCTTTTTGACAGAAGTGAGAAACCGCTACCATCTGACCGAGCATCCTCGGCAGCATTCAATGATTTTTGTAAAAACATGGGTCTATTTGATGCTTGGAGATTAATGAATCCAGAAAACAGGGATTATACTTTTTACTCAAATCGGCACAAATCCTATTCAAGAATTGATGCATTTCTGGTTACGCAGAATGTTCTCTCCAATGTATGGTCTACTGATATACTGGACATGGTTTACAGCGATCACTGCCCAATAACCCTGTCATTTTCTCCCTCCACATATTTCATCAAGCCATCATTATGGAAGCTTAACACCTCACTTCTAGCTTACAAGAAGCTTGTCGAATTTATTAACACTGAAACGCAGCTATTTTTTGAGACTAATGAGAAAAGTGTAAACTGCTTCTCGACAGTGTGGGAAGCCTACAAAGTTACTTGTAGGGGCTGGTTAATTAGCTTTGCCTCCAAACAAAAGAGAGAGAGGGCAGCAAGAATGCACAAATTAACAGAGGTATTATCCAGATTAAAATCAGCCCATAAAGCCAAACCAAAAGATGACCAGTTATACAGTATATGGAATTGATGAAGGTTAAACTAGAATTCAAAGATCTATTAAACAAAAAAAATGAATTTGAAGGCTAAGTACTTTGAATATGGTGATCAGGCTGGAAAACTTTCAGCCGAAAAGGCGTTGGACCGTATAAAGTGGAAATACCTTTTTAGGACTGTTAGGGAATAAGGTTTTGGATCCAACTTTCTGAAACTTGTCTCAATGATATACTACACCACGCCTAAAGCCAGAATCACTACCAATGGCTTACTATCTGACCCATTTGAAATCAAAAGAGGTACCAGACAAGGGTGCCCACTGAGCCCCCTGCTTTTTGTTTTATCCCTGGAACCCTTGGCAGAGATGATCAGGACCCACCCAAATATTAGAGGTATTACAGCCCCCTTAACAGAACTGAAGATTAGCCTATTTGCTGATGATATTCTTCTACGTTAATTGACCCACCACATTCCCTTAAGTACACTTTAGACACTGTAAAGGAATTTGGAGCTCTGTCAGGTTACAAGATTAATTGGGAAAAGTCTGAAGCCCTACCGCTAAACGTTCATTGCCATAAGATACACATTAACAACTTACCTTTTAAATGGTCCCCTGAAGGAATGAAATACCTAGGAGTAACTCTTAAATCTGATATAAGTGAGAATGTTTTTTTTAACCTTTAGAAATCTTATAACCAACATAAAACATGACTTAGAGAGATGGAAGTCTCTGTCACTGACTATATGGGGAAGGATAGACACATTAAGAATGAATGTGTTACCTAGAATAACTTACCTCATTGCAGCACTACCACTCTCTGTAGATAGGGGACTCTTTAAAGAAATAAATAAGCTCTTCCATAATTTTATCTGGAGAGATAAGACCCCAAGGGTTAGCAGAAAGAAGCCTATGAGGAATGACAACTGGGAGGCAAAAGGAATTGTTGTACTTTTTTTAATTTTTTAAAGATTTATTTTTGGGCTTTTTGGGCCTTTATTGGAGAGATAGGACAGTGGATAGAGATGGAAATCAGGGAGAGAGAGTGGGGATTGACATGCGGGAAAGGAGCCACAGGTTGGATTCGAACCTGGGTCTCCCGCGTTGAGGACTATAGCCTCCATATATGGGACGCGCGCACTAACCACTGTGCCACTAGCGCCCCAGGAATTGTTATACTTGATGACTTGAGAACCTTGCATAGCAGAAAACTGAAAACGTTCGATGAGATGAAAACCAAATATGGCATAGAGAATAAAGACTTTCTGTTATACATGCAAATAAGGTCTCAGCTGTCAAGGCACTTAGGAGAAGCGGTGACCATACCCAAAATGAACGAAACAGAAACAACTCTAAAGAAAACAATAAGTGAAGGAGAGAAAATTGCTTCCAAGGTGTACAAACTTTTAAATAGATCACTAGATGAGTGTTGGAGAACAACACAATGGAACTGGGAGTTGGATATAGGTAAATCCCTGGATCCTGAGACATGGGAACATATTTGGAAAACACTCCACACAGTTTCCAAATCAGTTAAAAACAAGATGATTAATTATCATTGTATACATCGACTATACTTTACGCCGGTTTCGACTCCATAAGATGGACTCATCTAAGTCTGATCTGTGTTAACATTGTAATCTATTTAAGGGAACCTTTTTCCACATGTTATGGTCCTGTGATTATATAAAAATATTCTGGGACGGGGTTACTGCTTCTCTTGGTAAAATTATTGGCAAAAATGTGACTTATGAGCCTGTGATGTGTCTTCTTAACTACGCACCTCAAGGAACTTGGTCAAAACAAATAAGCAAATAATAACAACCGGATGTATGACAGCCAAGAGACTGATTGCTAGCCACTGGAAAGAAAAAGGAAAACTGAATCATGATCTATGGCTACATACATTTCTGGAGACTGTTTCAATTGAAGGTGCGGCCTCTAACCTGGTTGACGAATACAAGGAAGACCAACACATATGGAAAGACATTTTGGACATTATAAAGACTGTACCGATATTCCCCACACTCCAAAGACAGACAGAGAAAGCTACGTAACCAGAAAATAATATCTCCCAAAGTACACCCTCTCTTCGCCCCTCTGTAGCTATACGATATATACTTCCTCTGTGACCTCGTTTGTGCTTTGTAGTTGTTCTCTGCCTGTTTTTATTTTATTTATTTTTTGTCTTGTTTTTTTTTTTTTGTCGGATGTTGCTAATGTCTTAACAATAAGAAAAAATGTTAATGCATAACGCAAAACTTTAAATGGAAAAAAATAATTGCTTTTTGACATGTTAGAATTCCAAGCCGACATAACCACAATGTAATTTTCACTAGTAACAATTCTAATTAAAGATATCTACAATTCATTTTTCACTAGTGGAAATGTTCATTGTAGATATCTGTAACTTAATTACAACTAGTCAGCTTGTCCCATTGACTTCTATTCAAGTCGAATTACAGATATCTGTAATTGATTTTTTACATGTTGTAATTCAAAGTCGACATATCCACAATGACATTTTGCCATGTCCAATTCTAATTTATATCTACAACTCAATTCTAGTAAAAATGTTCATTTATGATATCAGCAATTGTTCTTACATTACAGACATCATAAATTAATTCTAAATATCTAAAATGCAATTCTTACTAGTCAAAATTACATTATTGATATCTTGACTTGGAATTGTTACACGTAAGAATGTAATTACAGATATCTGAAATGCAATTCTTGATATCTGTAATGACATTTTTACGCGTAACAATTATATTAGAGATATTTACAGTTTTATTTTTAACTAGCCAAATTTGAATTGCTGATATCAAAAAAGGAATTTCCACATGTAAAAATGTCATTCTAGATATCTGCAATTATGTACGGACATTCCAAAATGAATATGGTAATTTCTGCAACATACCTGAAATGGTGTGCTTATCCCGCCCACATATCCGGAACTGCAATTGTTGATATTTGAATTGGAAAATTAAATTTCCACTAGTAAAAATCTCTTTTCAACATGTGGAAATTCAGTTGTAGATATCCGTAATCATTATTCTTACTAGTAAAAAAGTAATTACTGATATCTGTAAGTCAATTAAAGATATCTGCAAATCAGTTTCTACATGGCGAAATTACATTTGGACATGTAGAAATGTAATTTCCACTAGTGAAAACTGAATCGCTACTTGTCAGCCTGACTTTTTTAATGTTAAAAGGGCTTGCCATACTTGTGCTGCATATCATCAACACTTTCCACTACAAAATATCTTTTTGTCAGTTGAGAAGCACATGTGTTGTGATAATGTTATATTTTAAACAGATTTGTCAACTAATCTAATCTCTTATTTCCAGCCCCGTCTCCGCTCCACTCCAGGTTCAGGAGACTTTGTATGCTCAGTGTGCAACAAAATATTCCCCCTGCAGCGCATGTTGACCAGACACCTCAAGTGCCACAGCCTGGTGAAGAGGCATCCCTGCCGATTCTGTGGCAAAGGATTCAACGATACCTTCGATCTCAAGAGACATATGAGAACACACACAGGTCAGGAATGAACATTCCTCTCCCCCTTTCACACACACATCAACACAAAACACACACACATACATACTCATCTGGTACCGAGTACCAAAAAGGTTATGGGAGGGAATGCAATGAACACTAGACCCTCTTCTTGATATACGGATGTGAAGTCGCTTTGGATAAAAGCGTCTGCTAAGTGAATTGTAGAAGTCTATTTTTCAGGCCAGCGCATATGTCAGACCCATGTTTCACTCAAAGTATAACACTTAAGATCTGGGAGACAAAAAAAGATTACCTCAACTCAACCGTGTTAAAAAGTAATTTCCTCAATTAAAATATTCTTCATTATGCTGTTTTGGTTGTTCAATAGCTTCATGGTGTTACTATATTTCTCATGACTGAAATGGATAATGGCAATATATGTTATTATTTGGGTTTTTATTTAGAGGTGTTTCAGTGTTTACATGTCTCTTATATAAAAAAAAAAAATATTATACCACAGTGGAAGCAGCTAAATGTAGCAGCATCCTATTTCATGACATATTACCCTAAAGGAACAATCCGTACCCTACCGTATCGTATTCTATCCTATCCTATTGTATAGCATGGCAACTAATCGCATCGCTTTCTATTTCATCATTTATTTTCAAAGACTTCTTCTGCATCATGCTGCCTCAGGAATACCTTAGGCACATCTCAATCTGAGAGCACTCCATTAAAAGCAGACATTGTGTATTCACCTTTACTGATGTTTACTGCTGCTTACTTTTGCAAACCGTTACATTACAAACAGTAACCCTCTACAACCACATTAACCAATCCCTTTTTTTAGAGATGGATTTCTGAGATCTGAATGTACATTTTCATATGTTGTATCTGTAGTATATAATTAATTTTAATTCTACTTAAATCAGTTTTTATTTAAGATAAGATAAGATATACTTTATTGTCCTCAAAGGGAAATTTTTCTTGGAGTAACAATTCGATTCAGAATTGATTTTCGATTCAAAACGAGTCTCTTTTTGAATTAGTACATACTACGGGATCTACTCAAGTCATCTGTGAGACTGGCTGAATTTCTTGTTGCTCTATTTGGCATTCGACTGATTTAAAGAGCAGGGAGTGACTGATCAGCCCCCCCCCCAAAAAAAAAATAAAAAAAATAAAATCGTTTTTTGGAAATTATGAATCGATTTTAAATCTTAGAAGAGAAGAATCTCGATTATTACATGAATCGATTTTTTTTACCACCTCTAGGAGAAATGGATGATTTTTGACACCCATTATTTTCAAAGCAGTCTGCACAAGATGAGTTATCTGTGATTTTAACTGAACAGACAAGTGAGCGTAGAATAGCAGCATACATTTCTGCTGAACGCCATAGACTCTCAGTCTGCGTAATGAGTACATACGCTGTTGCAGTCTAGAGCAGAGACTCTCAACATGGGTCCTCCAGCTGAGAGTCAATATGAACCCCGAGATACTTGTACGAGCAGACCTGTGTGATGGCTTCGTTGTGGATGACCACAGGCCGATGATCACCCACTACCCTTGATCAAACACCATCTCCTCTGTCTTTTTAACATTTAAAACAAGATAGTTTCTATCACACCAGTGCACAAATTGCTCTACCTCAGAGTGATAAAAAGAAAAACTGCTGTCCATTAGGCATTAGGCTCAGGATAGCTGTATCATCCGAGAATTTAATGATGTAGCTCTCTGGATAGAGTCTGATGCATTCATTGGTCTACAGTGGTGTAGAGTGAAGAGAACATAGAGATCTGACATAACCCTGATGAGCACCAGTATTGCGAAAGGGCATTACTCACTCTGACAGGTTTAGTTCGATTAGTTGGCTTGGTGTCTCAATAGTACCATTTGTGGAGATGTACCATTTAGTGGAGATAGTACAATTTAGTGGAGATGCTTTACTTCTTGCAAAATATCTGAAGTCTTCAAATATTTGAAATATCTGAAGGTATCTACAAAGGTTTTGCTGCTCTGCAGTACACATTCTTTACCTCATATGGGGTGTCTTCACTTACAATCAAAGTTTAATGTCAGTTGCCACAGATGTAAAACTGGTTCAGGAATGTTTGGAAAAATCTAGCTTGCGTGATAACTTACACACTCCTTGATCAAAAACAGAGCTAAGCCACTGAAAAGCTTTTTGATTGAGAAATAGCAATACATACCCTTACCACTTAAAAATGTTGTTGAACTATTAAGGCTGCTACATGCCGTCCAGATTTTAAAAAAAAGTGTAATCTGGACTTTATTTGTCTCATTTTTTGGATATATAGTTATTGATAATTTGTTACTTTTCTGCTTCTCAACAAAGCTATGACAGCAACAGCCTTTGTTTCCTGATTTGTCACACAACTGAAAGCCACTCAAATATATCTGTAAATGAAGTCTTAGCATTTCAAACAGTCCTTATGTGTGACCTTGTGCTGCAGGTATACGTCCCTACAAGTGTGAGCTGTGTGAGAAAGCCTTCACGCAGCGCTGCTCTCTTGAGTCCCATATGAGGAAGATTCACAGCGTTCATCAACAGTATGCCTACCGTCAGAGACGCTCCAAGATCTTTGTGTGTGAGGATTGTGGTTATACCTCAAGCCGCCCTGATGAGTACTTCCTTCATGTGAGGCAGTGCCACCCCGGGAGCCCCTCCTTACGCAGATACTACCGTCGCCAGGCCCACAACAACAGCAGCTTTGCATCAGCAGACCGTAAACTCCACCCCTTCCTGCTGTACTCAAACCCTGCATACTACATGTAGTGCTCATTAAAATGTTGAACTACAATGCATTGTATTTATAAACCACTGGTAGATGTAAAAAATGTTGCTAGTTTAATAAAGTATCACTTAACTTTCTGATTTCTCTCTCTGTACCCTTTCAATGTTCATTCATCAGCTTCTGTTTCTAATCAACATTCCTCTATTTTCCTATTTCAAAAGTTTTTCTTTCACTATTGATTATTCAAATGAAAAGAAAAGTATTTTTAATGTTGGTTTAATGATGTAAAAACACATTTTTGGACAAACTTGGCTAATTATTTAAGCAATCAACCAAACAACTAAATTGTCATAAAAGGGAGATCCAAACAATTGCAAGTCGAGGGGACAGAAATGTGCTCACAGTTAATCTTTTTGTGGAAGTGAGGAGGGATAGTGGTACACCCAGACATAGATATACAGTATCTGAGGTTGAGTGTATTGCTCAGAAATTGTTACCCACCTGTCAAAAGTTTGCAACATAAAGTATAAAAGGATATTCTCACCCTGGTCTACAAACCAAAGACAAATTACAATTTTTTAGCCAACAAAAATAAGTCATTAAAATTACACAAGTACAGTAATAATAATAACAAAAGCGAATCAAATAATGACTTATGGTGAACAAAGGGCCAAAACTACAAACAAAAGATGCTATATCTTTTAAATTCCTTACTTAGCCTTAATAAAACAAATGGAACCAAAATAAATTTGCTATCAAACTCCCAAATAAATCAAAAACAGGTGGAAAGGTGTAATACCAGAAAACTGCAGCGCTCCCCTAGAGCGTCCTTATAGGAAAATTATGGGGAACATAAAACAGACTAAATAGACCACATACAACATATTTCTGAATTTTTTTTTGAAATACCACCCACCAGTCTCAAAGATCTGTAATGTTAAATACACGTTACATTGGTCCATTGATGGTAAATGTATTCTTGATTTGACAATAATTCAGCTTGACAGTCTTTTAGCTTAGTACCATAAATGTGAGTATTTATTTGCATTTTCACAACATATTTCAAAATTATAACTTCACTATTAAGGTTTAACAATATTTTTTATTTAATTTTCAGATATGTTTTTTAACAAATAAATGCAATTTGAATAAAAACAAATAAGACCGCCTCATATTGAAGGTCTTCTGAGCAAGTTACTGTAGCTGCAGAAAACTGAGCAACAGACTTATGGAGTAAACCTGACAAAACACATAAAGGTGTAAAAACATAAACATTTTTAACACACAAGTTTGAACCATTGTTATCGTCATTTGTGGCAGTTAAGCCTGGGGCAAACGGTAACATTTTAATCAAGGACTTTCCACATTGAAGCAAAAACTCACATGGCTTTTCTTAACCCTATAAAACCATTTGTATCATATCTGATACGTGAGTTTTTGAGACCTCTATCTTATCAACATGCTCAAAACTTTCCTTGAAAACCTGTTGTATATGACCTGATACATGTATTCTGCCCTCTAGTGGATTGTCATTATACTGAAGGCAGTGTAAGGGCTTTTTTTGACCTTTTCAAAATGGCCGTTGTCATGAAACCATCCACACACTTTTAGCAGGAAAATCTTTGCTAATTTTCAAGAAGTTACGGTAAGAATAATATTTATATTGTTACTCATTCTTTAAAATGAGTATATTCTGTATTGAAACGATGCATAATTACTTAATAATTCATTCTTTATATTATAGTTAAATCGTGTTAAAAATGTGTGTATCAAATTTGATACTGCAGGTATATAAGGTGCTTTGTCCCTGAACAGTAATGTCACATTTTTGTAATGTAATCTATATTAAGCCTAACACAATACCAACACACACTATTTTGATGATTTAATTAATCTAATTAATGACTGAAATGCCATCTTAAAATACATTTTAGGTATTTTCACAATAACAATTCGTCTGAAATCATTGCCATAAACGCCCGATGTATCAAATGTGATACAAAATAAATAAAATAACTATATGGCAAAAAAAAAATTGGGATTTTGTTAAAAGCTTTAATAAACATCTCAGTTTCAAAAAATTAGAATGTTCTGGCTATTTTTTTATGTGTGAGGCTTTATAGAGGGTGTTGGTTAATTCTGCATAATTTTCAACAACCAAGCTTACCACATTTCCCAGGTCAGTGTGCAACCTGGTCCATGCAAACATAATCTGCAACTCCAAAATGAACTCTAATGGGTGGTGGTAACGATGTAGCAGTAAGTGATGGGCAGTGAAGAAGGAGAAAAAGGTTTGTTGCAACCTCTGCCTTTAAGCTCTTTTATTTCAGTGGCTTGCTGAAACCAAGTAGTCTACAGTGACTGAGATAGATCAACCAACAAGGCCTAGATAATATTTTGGTTTGCCAGAACAGGTAGATGTACCACCTTCGCGACCTCATGGTTTCCTTATACATTTAATCAATAATTTAAATAATATGAAGTGATTTTTGTTTAGTTTCAAACGTCGAAGGCCCGATGTGTCAATGGTATTTTACCTGATTTGTTCTATGTCATTTTGTTCGAGAAATATGATCAGAACAGCTTATATGTATTGTAGGACATGATATTTAAGCATTAGAATTTTTCAATAAGTTGAATCTTACCTTTGGTAGCAAAAATCAAGCCATTTAATATTAGTTAGATCTGCCACATATGCAGTGGCGACCAGTGTTGGGAGTAACGCGTTACAAAAGTAACACAATTACAGTAATGTATTACTTTTTGCTGTAACGCAGTAATATAACGCATTACTAATAAAATTTCGGTAATATTATACCCGTTACAAATCTCAGTAACGTGCGTTACAACGCATTTTAACCTGAGATGTGTTGTTTTTAAGATTTCACCAACACCGCGACTCTGCAAGATATTCCGCCGACAGAGAAAAATAGAGTGAATAAGAGTACTTCCTGTTCCTGTCGCTAATACCGCCGTAAAACAACAGGAAGAAGAATGCGAGAGTGCGACACCGAGGGAACTTTCTACATCAAAAAACAGCAACAGCAACCTAAACAGCGACATAACACTAATGTATATACCGGTAGGGCTTAATCTGGCACCGTGCCGGCTTGTGGCGTATGTCTGAGACTGAGGCTATTACAGATCAGATTCCTGCTCTTAAATGTGCGGTATAGAAGTTTTTGGTTTAGAAGTGATTTTTGTAGAGACATTCACAGTAGAAATGCTGCTAGCTGGCAGCTAAAAACACAGCAGAGCTGACCGGAGAAACGTAATATGACAGAGAGCTGTACCTGTGTGAGCTGACCAATCATAGCTGACTGGGCTTTTCGGGAGGGGGGCCTTAAGGAGGACTGGAGATATTCAAAGTGTTTCGGGCAGAGGGTGAATGTCTCAGCCGCTTTTTAATCAATCACATAATAAGTCATACTTCTTCGGGTATTTTGGTGAAAGTAACTCAAAAGTAGTGTAACGCATTACAATTCAGAGACAGTAATATTGTAATGTAACTAATTACCTTTAAATGACAGTAACTACTAATGTATAATGTATTACATTTTGGAAGTAACTTACCCAACACTGGTGGCGACTGGTCATTAGGGTGCCCCACCTGCCCCTAGTGATTTGCATTGGGTTATTTCTATTTTTTGAAGAAAAAAAAAATTACTAAAAATAAAGTTTAAATACGATTTTAGTTCATGTTTATTTGTCCTCTTCTCCGGTTTGTGTCTGCGGTAGAACTCGATGATCTTTGAAACCCATCCTCGACCAAGTACACATTGCACGGGGGAAAGTGCTAATACGCATGCTCACAGTGTTAGTAGATGTAATGTAAATCAGATGAAAAATATGACAAGTGGGTCTCACAGCTCGTAGCCCCAGTGAAACGTCATGCGTTCTTTTAGAGTTGATTGGCTGATTATTCAGAGGGGACCGGATGATTGGCTGTCTGACTGACTGCAGCAATGAATTAGTCGGCAAGAAGCGGGAGGATTTGAAAGCTAGTGAAGTTGTGAAAATGAATAAAGTGGATTTCTTACTGGAGCACAGGTTTGAAACCCTGAATTTGCAGGAGAAGTTGGAAGTAAAGCGCATTCGAGCACACCAGCTGATGGATATTGTCATCACCCAAACTGCCGGTAAAACAAACCGCGGAGTTAATGTGGAGTGGTTAATGGTTAGCACCGAGAAGAAGGCGCTCTTCTGTTTTCCGTGTCTGCTATTCGGCGAACATGGTACTTGGTCGAGGATGGGTTTCAAAGATCTAAAACATCTTTCTGAGAGGATCTTTAAACAGGAGAGCAGCGTGAGTCACCTGGACTGTGCGGTGAACTGGGCTTACTTGGAAAAGTAAATGTCGGCGTGCAAATTGACAGCGCTTACAGGCGATCCATTGAGCAGCATAACGGACAGGTGGAGGAAAACAGGCACATGCTCAATCGGATCATCACATTTATTGAACTTTGTGGAAAACGTGGAACTGCACTGCGGGGCCATGACTAGTCGGCGGACTCCGACTTTTTTCACACATGGAAACGCCACTGCACATATGTTGACCTGGCACAGACATCTTTGAAATGTTGTCAGGGGAACAAAAATTCACATGACCTATCACATTACCCCACCAGAATGTTCAGGATGTGTCACTTAGGGAATTAATGAGTTAAAAATGGAGATAAAGCTGTATACAGAACTTTCCAGAACATTTAAAGGATTTTGAAACCTGTATCACCGTGGGTTCTTAAAGGGTTTAACACCAATTAAAGTAAAAAATGAAACAACGTTTCAGGAATTTTAAGGGGGGAACTTTTTTTTGTGTGCAAAATAGTACACAAAGGGCCTGATTTACTAAGATCCCAAGTAAAGAGTACTAAATTGCGTGTTCACTCCAAAAAAATTGCACTTCGGTTGGTGTGCGATTTGTGGGTGATCTACTAAGAAAATTTGCGTGAATGATAACGGGTGCAAACCTTGTGGAGGTGGTAGTTTTTAAGTCAGGCTTTTGCATGTTCTACTGTATTTGTCACGGAGAGTTTGGAAAGCAGGCAAATAAATGTACAGTATTTACGAGTTATAGCAGATAAAAATGAATATTACAAAAATAAAATTTGGCTTATAAGAAAACCTCAGCATTAAACAGGGCCTCTCTTTTCTTCCCTCCATCTTTTGAATGGATTGTCATACATTGCGCAGGAGGTGCGAGCTGTGGCGCGGGCGCTCAGGTGCAACACTTGTTCTGCACCAGACAGCTTGCCAGCGCTGTGTCTGATTGTACATAAATGCACTGGCAAGAGGTATTGAAGATGGGGGTACAAGCAATGGTGAGGTCCCCCAATCCAAGCGTCCTACAGCTTAGCAGCAGGGGGCTGCAGAGGGAGGAGACGAACGCATTTTGGAGGAGTGCACTGGAGGGCACGAGCTGGGGGAGAGACGCGCAACCCGAGAAAAAGGAAATCCCGAGTTAAAAATGTAATGTCGGCGAAAAGAGGGAAATATGAAGACATGAATGTCAATTTTGAAATTATTTAGAATGCAGAGGCTATGAATGTTTTGTTAAGCTATAAATATGCAACAATATACTGTATATAAGTTTAATCATAGTGTTTCTCTTCGTTAACGAATTGAAGTAAAAAAAGCACGCCATTTATTTGTCTGTCACTCGAAATTGGTTAACATGTGTGGAGGGAAAAACGCGATCTTTATGCCTTCTTTTATTGTGCCTATGTTTCCTCCTAACTACAATAACAGCATCCTGTTGTGCATAACACTGGTCGATTAGCACCTTCCTTTCAAATGAGTTAAATACAGACACCGTCATAATCACCGCAGTTTTTGTCAGGCTTGGTAAATCGCAATGTGTGTACTTACTTAACTTATTTGCATTTTCTCCTCCCAGTACTTTGCACGCTAGGGCAGAAATGCCCCATATTGCATATTCATTTAGGCAAACATACTAAATGCACAATGTGTGTTCTTTTGCTCATATGAAAGATGCAATCCTGACTGTGCGCCGTTAGTAGATCAAATAGCACGTTTTTTGCGGATGGTATCAAGTTTGCACACGTTTTGAGACGCGCTGTTTGGAGGCTGCAAACAGTGTGAATGCTGATGAGTGTTCTTTTGAAAGTCAATTATATTAGTTCAGTAGTCTACACCGGTGGAGGGGGTTAAGAAAGTACCGTATACAGGATAGGGGGTGGGGAGGGGAGCTTATAGAGAGCTAAACCCAGACACTGGGTGAGGTATACTGGAGGTGAATGTAAAGGAGGAGGGTCCCGATTATCCACACTGAAATTCTAACTAAGAACAACAGAGAGGACAAAAAAAATAAAGTTTGACTGCAGCAAGATGGCGGTTGTGGCAAAAATCTGAAACCACTCCTTCCGACTCTATTGAAATAGCCTGCATTCTGTGTCAACATTTCAAGTGTTTATTAATGTTATTTTCTGCTGTCAAAGATTGTTTGTTATTTATTGTATAATATTTTACTTTTTACTTTGTTACGTTATTATTTACGTTTGTAAATAAGTATTACAAATATTTAGAAATCTAATATAAGGTGTAATAGATCAGATTTCATGTTAACTGTTGTGTTAGTTAAGATAACGACTGTTATGGCAGAGTTCTCCCTAAGACTCTCTCTCGACTTAAAGTTTGTTATTTTGGTATTTGGCTACAGCCTACAGTAGCCTGTGTTAAATTTGGGAAATAAAACCAATGCAAGCTGAATAACGTCTCGTAACTTCATTGAGCAGAACGTTACAATATTTTTCAAAGCTTTACTTCCAGTCTCACCAATAGAGAAACCTGCTGGCGGGAAAGATCTGGCCCACAGGCCATGTGTGTCACGGTTTGAGAAACAGGGAACTGGACCCAAGTGCAGATGCTAAACAAAAATATTCATTTTAAACAAAAAGGGCAAAAAGACAAAAACTTACCAGCAAAATGTCCAAACTGAAAAATCCACAAAAAGTCTAAAACACAAGGAGCAACCAGGAATAACCAGGAACATGGAATGACTGACAACTTACATACGACAAACCACAATGAACTGACCACAAGTGGGAAGGAACACTGAGACTAAATAGACATGAGGTAATCAGACACAGGTGAGACTAACGACACAGGTGAAGACAATCAGGGCAATCAACACTGGAGGGAAACACACAGAGGCAGGAATAAAGACAAGACACACTGGGAACAAGAACTACAACATAAATCCAGGAACACTAATGACACAGAGAACTTAAAGATCCCATATTATGCCCTTTTTGGGGTTCATATATCTAATTTATGTGCCTACTAAAGTACGTTCACAATCGCTAATGTGATGTGCCTAAACATGCACAAGACACCTGGAAAACACACTAAAGAGCATATAAAACCAGAAAAAGCATAATATGGGACCTTTAAGAATGTAACAATAGTACACACGAAAACAAAGAGGGACACAAGGATACAAAATAACAAAATAAAACAGAAAACACTAAAGACTAATCTAGGAAACATCAAGGTAACACACAAGGGAAACAAGCAACACTAGGATAGACCGAAGAAATTAAAACAAGGCAACCTAAACCTTGAAATAGACGAAATACAAAACTAAACAAGACCAAATCATGACAATGTGTTTGACACCCATGACACCTTTGTATAATTGGTGCACAAGTAGGCCTATCTAAAGGGGGAATTGTATGACAAGGATGAGGATGTGTAAAGTCTTTGGTGATTTAGCGCTCTCATGTGCTTTAAGTTGTTGTGAGAATATGAATAGGAAAAAAATAATTGAGAAAAAAAACAAGTGATTAAATCCTCACCTTGGGGGTATTCCATCAACATAGCTTAAGAAAGCCAAGCTCACCTGAAAAAGTCAGACTGAAACTAAAGGCGGATTCACACATACTCCGTGTGTCCGTCAGTACCGCGCACTCCGCGGTAGTTAGCCACCACTCTAGTCAATCATTGTGTTCACACAGCAGCCGCTGCGGTCCGTCTCCGGAGCGTGCCACCAGGCCCACGTCGCTCCGCTCCGTTTCAAATACGCTGCAGGTCTATTTTCGACGGAGTACGCTACAGACACGCGTCAAGCTAGACAGAATATCACAACCCGGACAGGAAGTCAGACAAGGAAACGCACAGAGCATCCGGTCAATTTCAAGATAAAACACAATATACGGACTCGCGATCGTATTTTTCATCACTTTATCAACATAACGTCAAAACAGGCACCAAACGAACAACAAATCATCCTCAGAAAGACAAAGAGACATGTTGTCTGCACGTTTTTCTCTTTCTTCCCACGTGATCTTGTAGTTCTCCCGTGATGTGTGTACAGCTGATCATGGGTGAGCTTCGCTGAGCTGAATAATAATCCAGGGAGATGGCATGGTAGAAAAATACCGACAGACTAAATGTGCGAGTTATGCAAGTTTTACAATTATTTCATGTTACATTTGCATTTCACGTATTATTCTGTGTTCTTTTATTGAAACGTCTTTCTCTTATACAATTTTTGTTTTTTCCTCAGGATCAATAAAGTATCTTTCTATCTAATTTAATGCACTTTGAATTGCCCCATTATGAAGTGTGCTTTACAAATAACTTTACTTATCATTGCTTTTTTTATTAATAAATGTACGTTCACACATTTTCTGCACTTATGAATGATGGATGCTAAGATACCAAAAATTAAAGAGTAAGGTCAGATGGGAGGGTTCGGCACACTTGGGTCCTGGCCGGTGTCCTTGGTTGGACGGAGTCAGGTGTTCGTGCACGGGTCCATTCATCAAGCTAAAGAGGGAGAGGGGGGTCCTGTGACTGAGGGATTGGCGGTGGATTGACTAGGGGGCTGACGGGTCTTGTGTGGGCGGAGCCAGCTTTGCTGGGGGCAAGCTCAGCATGTCATGTAGATTTGTATGTAAACTGTACTGGGATTGAAAATGGTTTGTTGAATTTATGAATACTGAAGGGATCCTAATAATTTAATGTATTCTATTTTGTTTTTCTCTGTCCAACTGTCAGATTGTTTTTGTTTGTCTGTTTGTTTGTGCTTTGTTGTTGTTTGTCAAATAAAAAAAATAAAAAAATAAATGTACGTTCAGGACAGACAGACAGACAGACCCATATGATCCATAGTCTCGATAATTTCAGAAGTATGTCTGAAATAGTGTTGCATGCCAACTGGAAACCGACATAACTACAAAGCATTGAGGATGTTAATTAGCCCTACTTAGGTGTGTTTGTGTAAAATAAAATTTAGCTACAATGAAATGTCAATTTTATTGTCACAATATTTCTCAAAATAATAATAAAAAGGACATGCCATTGTGGGAGAAATTTCTTCCTAAATCAGGAGAATGTCAATCTCTCTAAAAATAAGAACACGATGTAATATGATTCAGGAAACCTTCAATCAATATGATCACGGAGAGGAGAAACTTCTCATCTGTCCTCTACCGATGGTCAGAAGGCTCCCGACAATGAAAGCGAAATGTTTTTAAAGACGGCGGTGCTTCCTCAAGCCGTAGCTGCTCCTCACTTCTAGCCATGCTAAAACTAATGTTGTTGTCAGCGTCACCAAACTTTGGTGCGTGGTGATTGGCTATTAACTCACTTGGCGGGGTTTCCTCATCCCTGCACGCTGACTCACAGGCACACACAGGCACACACAGGCAGAGCCAATTTAGAGAGAAATACAATGCGCGGAAACTAGTTAAATGCCAAACCGTAAAAACCGAAATTCACAAGTCAGTATTGAACCGTGGATGCCGTACCGAACGGTTCAATATTTTATTGAGAATTGTTGCATGCCTACTTCCTAGTGTCCTGGTTAAAGCCTGCTTACCCCCCTTGTCTTCCCTAATAACAGTCATCATACATTACTCCCTCACCTCTGGTCTTGTTCCCGCTTCTTTCAAATCAGCTGCAATAACCCATATACTTAAGAAACTTAAGTCCTATCTCTAATCTACCTTTCCTATCTAAAATTCTTGATAAAACAGTTGCATCTCAGGTTCACACTCATTTGTCTGACAATAACCTTTATGAACAATTCCAGTCTGGTTTCCGCCACCCTCCACAGCACTGGTAAAAATCACCAATGACCTGAGTGCAGCCTTCGACACCATCTCTCATAACACACTCCTTGACAGACTTGCCTCCATTGGAATCACCGACACACCCTTGCACTGGTTTACATCTTATCTCTCTGGTCGCACTCAGTTCATTCAACTTTAAACCTTCAAATCCCAGCCATTCCCAGTCACTACCAGTGTTCCTCAGGGTTCTGTCCTGGGCCCCCTTCTGTTCATCATCTATCTCCTTCCTCTTGGCCATATCTTCTGTAAATATAACATCCAGTTCCATTGCTATGCAGATTACACCCAGCTCTACCTGTCCACCAAACCCATCTCCTCCCTCCCGCCTACTGCCCTGACTGATTGCCTACAAGAAATAAAATCCTGGTTCTCCTGCAACTTCCTCAAATTAAACAGTGACAAAACTGATCTTTTCCTCATCGGCACCAAATCCACAATTTCAAAACTTGACAGCTTTTCTCTTACCATTGATCACTCCTCAGTTTCTCCCTCCCCTAAGGCTAAGAGTCTTGGTGTCATCCTTGACAGCACACTATCATTCCAAGCTCACATCAGTAATGTCACCAAGTCTGCATATTTCCATCTACAGAACATTAATCGCCTGTGCCCGTCCCTCACTCCAAACAGTATCGCCATCCTCGTCAACACCCTGGTTACATCCCGCATTGACTACTGCAACTCCCTTCTCTTCGGTCTCAACTGGTCCAGAACTCTGCAGCTCACATCATCTCCAGAACCCCCTCTGTTAATCACATCACCCCTGTCCTTCAGCAGCTTCATTGGCTCCCGGTAAATATCGCATCAACTTCAAAATTCTGCTCCTCACCTTTAAGGCCATCCATAACCTCGCCCCGCTGTACCTCTCGGAACTCCTGCACATCAGCACACCAACCCGCAATCTCAGGTCTTCTTCCTCCCTTTAACTCACTGCACCACCCTCACGCCTGTCCACCATGGGGTCCAGAGCTTTCAGTCGATCTGCCCCACACTTCTGGAACTCCCTCCCACCAAACATCCGTAATACTAACTCTCTCTCCATTTTTAAATCTCATCTCAAAACACATCTTTTTAAACTGGCATATTCAGTCTGATCATGTTCCATCCGGTCTCATAAATCCTCTACATCCTGTAAATGTGTCTTTTTAATGTTAATTTTATCGATGTATTGTTACTTAGTTGTTTTTATCTCTGCTTTGTAAGGTGACCTTGAGTGTTTTGAAAATAAAAATGTATAATTATTATTAAAGGGTCTAAAATGTCTGCAGATAGTATGCTCTTGGAGTGACTAGACCCCTGTGCATCACAGAACATCAGTGCCATTTTGGCGCCCTAGGTGAGATCATGATTTGGCGTACGGTAAAATGCAAAAAAAAAGGAATTCATTAGGGACCTGACTATTTGATTTGAGTTTACTGTAATGTGAAAAGATAAAAGGACATCATTTGGCCTTTGAGAGCAAAGTCCAGACTACAGTAGAGGAGCCTGGGGGAGATTTTTCTTAGTAAGCTCTATTTGATGTTTTTTTATGCACTCTGGGTACTTCTGTTACCATAAGTTCACTGTAATATTTGTGTACTATTATTATTTGTTATTAATCCTTCATAGACAATTACAATACACATATTCAGATAGAGTTTATGTGTGTGTACAGTGCTAAACTGTACCTTCCACTGTCTGTATTTCATCTGTCTGTCTCTCTTTTTCTTTCTTATACTGCCATCTGTCACTCTCCATCATGAACTGCTGTCTCATCTAAATCAGTGAATTTTAACCATACTCGAAGCATTTAAACTCAACAGGTCAAACCTACTCATTCACACCGAAATTATCTAAAATGTACAACATAAAGTGTAAGTCAGTCATTGTAAAAAAAATATGTACTCACTTGTGTTGTAATATCAGCTTTTCTGACAAAAATTCTATTTTTTCATTCATTGCATACTATTTGAGCCAGTAGTCCCGCAGAGAATGAATGAATTGATCTGAAATTTCTGAATACATATAGCTTACAATGTGCTAGAAAGGTGGGGAGAACATTTTGAATGATGCTATTTCATGCATTGTGGGCCCCTTATTTACATGTAAATACATGTTTTTGAACATTTGTGCACATTCGATGCACACCAGATATCATTAAACATTTAATGAAGAGGTTTACAAAAAACGTTTGATGCATTTACCAGTTGCCATTGCTTTATACCTATTAAAAAAAGTATTCTGACAATCACACACATTTTTAGATACTATTTAATCAGTATTGTCTGCACCTACCTTTTATTGTGTGCTCATCTCTCTCTATTTTCTGTGTAATCTCTTGATCATCTGACATTAAGACAGATGTCTTAATAAATCGCATAAAAGCAGGCAATTCTGTAACAGTGCATTTATTAATATTAGTGCCAACAATCATATGAAGAAACGTACAATGGCATTAATCGTCATGAAGATATTACTTCAGGGTCCAACTGAGTTAATTTTTCCCCCGCTAGGATCTCTCCTCTCCTCCCACTGTTGTGGAGTGCGTAGTGAGTAAGTGGTAAAGCGAGCGCTTTCTGCTCGTTGTCACAAATAAAGGGCTGTGAACTCTGGTAAGCAGGCAAGGTAAATCCAAAGACACCCACAATATGTCTTCCTCAGCAGTCTCAGCAGTCTGAGCTACCTTTCTAATCCTTTAAAACTTCATTCTAAAAGCCTCACACAGTAGCTGCTCCTGTGGAGGCCTCAGCGGGAAATGTGGGGGCTGAAAAGTGATGCAGGGAGCAGGGGTTCAGACCTCTGTCTTACCAGAGGGAGAAGTCAGCACATTCAGGAGAGCTCGGTATAACATTGTCTCTCCCAGGCTTGGAGCTCCCCCCCTTCTGCACACACTAGCAGGTACGACTCACTCTTCACCTGTGGCAAGCGAACCTAAAAGGGAACAAACAGGGCACAAAATAAGCATAGGCAGCCATGGATTAAATTAAAATATTTTCCATCAAACAGGCCTTCACATTTTTTAGACCTGTCTACCATTATAGCTGATTCACACCATTTCTTGATCATTTTCACATTAATTTAGTCCAATGAAAATATGGTAAATACTTATTTAAGAACACTTTTTTTTCTTAATTAGGGGTGCAAGAAAACAAAATGATTCTACTTGTATTCTAGTATCCTTCTTCATGCCAGCTCAAATACTTTATGGTACTGGCTGATAGTCCTATAAACAGCTGGGCGGAGCTCTTTAGGGAATAACCTAACTCCAGGGGACAATTTGTTAATATGGGGTGCTGGGGCACTGCCCCTCCAAACATTGAGAAAAGAAAGTCTTCTTAAATGTTAAACATAAATTAATTACATAATGTGTACAATGTGCCTGATAGTCTGTCAGGGCCTGTCTGCGTTCATTAAAAATGAAATCCAAATCAAACTGGTTAATTTCTGTGTGAATAAATATATTTCATGGTTGATGTGTCCTGGCCAAATAGAAGCATACTGTATGTAAGTCCTTTGCCAGTCAGGTGACCTGAGGCTTTTCTCTTATTGATTGTCTGGACAAATGACATGTTTGTCATTTAAATGTTTCCAATAACTGTTATTAACACACAGCCGTTAATACAAATACATATGCACAACCATCACTCCTGCCCTCTAGCTAACAGACTGACCTATTGCCTATCGCTTCATATTTTTCACCTTTCCTCAGCTTCATGCATCCTTAAACAAAACTTTTTAATATTTCAATTCGTGAATGAAGTAGAAAGTAATTGAAAACACATGACATTATGTTTGGCAAAATATATTTTTATGGTTAAGGTGCAACCTTTAACAGGAAGTAAAGTGTTTAGGAAGTAAAGAAAGACGTGATGAATGAGTTACAGAGCAATTCCTGATCGTCACCTCACACACAGCGTATTCTGTAACACATTTTAATGGGGAGATTTTGCAACAAATATCTGCCTGCCAAAACCCCACAGTACTGGATATCAGTTAGCTGCAGCACGATGCAAGAAGCTCACGCTCACATTAAGTAGCAATTATGAAAGGCAGCTCGGCTCTGTCCAGCAGTGATCAAAGGACAGCATGGATCACTCAGAAGCCATTTAGAACAACTTAGAATCAATTAAGGAGATCTAGTGTTTTTTAAGATTCAGAATATTAGTAGATGTGTTTTCTTCCTTAAAGTGTGACTGTGACTGGTTTTGGACGTTGGTTTGGACAGGCAGTATCTCTCCTCTCTTTCCAGTACTGGGTACCGACCCTGAATCTTTTAGTTGTACGCAGTACCTGACCATACCTGCCTACTTTTACCCCTGCCTATGACACAACTGTAGCGTTACATAGAGATGCTAAGAAACTTTTATCATCTCTTATCCTAAGAAACAATAGATTGTTTCTTAAGTTACGATCGAGATACTAATTCTGTAAGCCCGTTATTGGCAATCGCGATTTTTGTGGTAGCATCAAGCTAACAAACATACATCTAGTCCATCTGTGAGAAATTGCACCCCAACTGGGGATTAATGCACCATCTGCCACTTTCATAAATAGTCAAAAGTAACTGTGAATATACTTTAGTTTTAGTACAGTCAAAGGTTATGATACACATCATGCTTTTTTCCTTGCCATTTTCTGCAGGTTTTCTGTTGTGTTGGCGGTGCGTGTGTGTACACAGCCTCTGCCCAACCATCACTGTTATATTGTACCCTAAATTATTGAACGTAGTTAACCCTACCGACGTTGAGCAATTGCAATGCCAAAATTGCTTATTCAGAATGTTGTATAATACTCAAAAACATAAGAAGTGTTTCTGGCAGGAGATTTTGCACACCCTGTCTGCAATTTTACTAAAGTTTTACTCGTATTGCATTATTTCTACAATGTGCTACTGACATTTTAACTTTAATAGGAATAATGCTCATTACCATGTTTATTTTCCACCATTGATGAAATCATCTCCCACACACAGACACAAAAACCCTGTGGCATCAAAATATCCACATCAAATCTTTAAGTCAGAGTTCTGTTTTTGTGATAGCTCTATACCCTATGGAACAGGAGCAGGTGTCGATGCAGAGGAATCACCAGTGGGTAATGGCATCCTGGGGGCGCATTTTCCCTCTGTAACACAAGGAGGTCAGACCAGTGAACAGTCACATGAAGGGGGTGGCCTGCTATGTACATTTCAGAAAAATCTTTAAAAGTTTTTCCATATTTTAACCTCTTTGTTGTTACTTTGAAAACAACTGCAAAGCCTCTGCAAATGAATAGGAGAGACAAACATGCTGTTTAAACGTGGCAAGAAGAGACAATATGAGAGTGGATTAAAGATAGGCTTACATCCCATGGTGCATCCACACTGAGGGTAGGCAGAGCAATAGATGCTGGGCAGATACTCAGCTCTAGGACAGGAGGAGAGAGGAACATCAGAGCCATGTTGTGCAGCAACTGTTGCTGGCAAAGCCTGATTTGTTATAATTCTACATACAGAACAGTTCATTTTTTGTGGGGATGAAAGTGAAGAGGATTTGAGTGTGACAGGAGGAAAAAAAGAAGCAAAGGAGAAAGCAGTGGCTGAGGTGAAGTGAGCAATTTTATCATTAATGACACACTTGAGTAGGCTTAAATCATTCCTTTTTGAAAAAGCTACAGTTAGGGTTGTCTCAGGTATGGACCAGCTTATGCTATAGGCTTAGACTGCCGGGAGACCTGGCAAAACCCCCTCTCTTTCTCTCTCTCTCTCTCTCTCTCTCTTTGAGATGGCAGAGTGAGGGTGGAGTTGAGAGTGGATTTTTGTGTGATGGAGTTTTTCGCTAACTTTATTTTAGCTTACTTTTTTTGTGTTAATGTTTTTATTTTTTCTTCAGATGTTTGTTAGGTCAGTGTGTGAGAGAGAGTTGAGATACTAATGAAAGAGCTTTCCAGGTACGAACAGATAGCCTCAGGTTTATATCCCATAGATCAAACTGGTTTTACTTGGCTGTAAATCACTAAGGGACAAGTTTATATGGTTTTCATTTCGTCATCCTTTCTTGCTTTTCTTTCTTATAAAAATTTGCATTTTGCACAGGAAATGGAAAGGTAAATGGTAGGAGTCAGATTTGGGTTGAGGAACGATGGAACTGAGGAAATGCTAAGACAACGAGTAGCATTTAGAAGCGACTGACATGTAGTCAGAGGTGGTATAGCAGCGGTGATAGTGCCTTAGTGAGAAGACAGTCAAATAACCCCCAATTTCCACATAGTCTGTGCGCGCCACAGTCCATCAGGGACTCGGTGCCTGTTTTGGCTAATGTTGATAAAGTCATTGAAAATATCATTGTGACTCTGTATATTGTGTTTTACTTTGAAATTGACCGGATGTTCTGTGCATTTCCTTGTCTGACTTCCTGTTCGACAAGTTATATGCTGTCCAGCTTGACGCGTACCTGCAGCGCACTCGGTCGGAAAAAAAACATTTAAATAGACATATTTGGAGCTCTCAAAACCAACACAGGTACAGCAGATTGCTGTTCAACATTAGTCTGGTTCTACTCAAGGTTTCTGCCTGTTAAAAGGCACTTCCTTTCCACTGTTACATTGCTAAATGTAGCTCGTGGTGGATTAACGTTGGCTCTTTTTAAGTAACATCATAAAAAAGTAAGGCTCTTTTTGTTAAGTGTCTTGAGAGAACATATAAATTGGCGCTATACGAAAGGTAACTGTTAAAAATCTCAAGCCTAATTGCTTCACTGAGACTGTAAGTAAGTAGAGTCAATCAGAGTAGGGAGGAGCTTGCAGGTTATTTAAGGGCCAGGTGTGGCCACTTAAGTTCTCTTTGTCTGATCATGCTGCCACTGCACTCCAGTAAGTTTGTTTGAATTGTTTGTTCGATGAATTGTCTATCTTTGTGAGTGAATCCGTTACATAAAATGCATCTTAAGTGAAGCTTTGTATGTTTAAGGTTCAAAGGCAACTAATGCGTGTATGGTCAATATACAGAATATAGAGGGACACTGAAGCCGACAAATGTTTGTATTGACCTTAAATACAGATAAAACTGTGAGCAAACTTATTTTAATATAGAATGCATTATAGGTCGGATAGTGTACTAATTTATGTTTGTATAATAGGAATTTCAAGAAGCCCTATTTCCTTATTTGACCTAATGGATGCATTCATGATGTGAGTTTATTGCTTCCTCTCGACTGAGGCCTCCAGTATAAGCAGATGCTGATTGGTCTGTGTAGCACTGTGTTAATTCAGAGTGGCTCATATGTTTAGGTCTCATTTAACATCACATTTATGTTGTTCTTAAGACTCAGCATGTGTGTTTTAGAGCTAAGGTCATTCTGAAAACAGACAAGATTGTCTATTATTCCACTTGTTCATGGATTCTAGGTAGATGAAAAACTGGGTTTTAAACTGAACCTGAATATGGAAACATTGCAGTCAATAATGCAAAGAGAATCAAGCAATACTGTTGCTTCTAATGTATTGTTTTGTCCATTAATTTTTTTAGGTAATGTTTTAGAATTGTCATTTCTGAAGATGCTGCCCATTTCTCCTAGTGAAAGTCTAGGCATTTGCAGCTAGCGTACTGTCACATTTTAAAGAGTCTTTGTGAAGTTCATTATCATAAATCTTTGGATAATGGTTCCTACGATGTCCTGACATGGTGATGCAAACAGACAGAAGTTATGTAGACCAATGATGGTAAAGATGAAAATTATGACTATGAAGATGATGATGTTGGGGATGATGTTGATTCCTTGCCTGTTTCAATGTGTGGTCTCCTGTCCTGCATTCCCCCCTTTAATCGCTCCATTTCTCTCTCCAACTCACAATATCTCCTTTCTGTTTCTTGTAACCGTCTGTTAGAAAGACCAAAATATAGTTTTATTTTTCTTTATCTGAGTTCAGTGAAGCTAAAAGTAAATTGTGATTGTAAATTGTGTACTTTCCAATACAAAATATGAATCCCCATTGCATTTTGGCAATAAGCTGTTTGTTATGCACACTGCACAACTATTATTTTACCAATCCAGGCTCAAAATGTTAGCAAGGACAATTAATACCTCTTCATGTCTTCATTGAGTCCTGATATTCGGTCAGTCTGCTCCTCCTCTGTGGTGCTGGTGTGGGTGGATGCAGCAGGACCAGGATTTAGAGTAAACGGGAGCTCCAGCAGTGCAGGTGGCTCACCTAGAGTGTCTGTGAGCTGCCACAGCTGGCCCTGAATAGCAGAGAAAGACACTGAGCACTTTTTGTAATTAATACCTGAAAATACAGAGCTGTCTCATAAATGCTGCATATGAGGAAACTGATACAAACTGAACTAGGGGAAGTGCAAATACTGTATGTACAAACAGAAGGGTGATGTACTCTCACCGGTTTCTTTGGTGTATAAAGACTCTCAAAGTCCCACAGCCTGGTGTGGTCAATCTGCATCATAATGTCCTGACTGCGGTCAATAGCCCCTGTCTGACTGTAAAACGGAGACCAATTCAACAACAGCCAGTAAGACTCCAGAATTGGGCCAGACATAGTCACAGTCAGTCATAAATCGTAACATAAAGTTCACCTTGTAGCTGTGTAGGAGTATCCAACAAAAGCCATGTGTACTCCTATTGGAGCTTTCTCTAGGACATCGGACAGTGTTTCCTGCAGAATTTATATAATAATTTGTAATCCTTACATCCTTCATGTTCCAGAATGGAGTACATTTTCAGGCACAACATTTAGAGGAACAATGTGAAAGAACATTACCATCTCATTGAGACAGTCATCCAGAATGTCAAAGTTGGATGTGTCAGTTGGATTAGATACTTCAGGCAAGAAGGGGGCAGAGAGTTTATGTAGGGAGCCCCAATCTAGTCCAGAGAAGAAGGGATGGCTACTAAAGTCACTAAAGCCTTTCCTCCCCAGACGGACTTCCTTCTCACAAACAAGGCCAGTGATGAAAGAACAAGCCTTGTCTGAAATGTCAGGGCCAGAAGCAGGGAACTCAAAAGGCTCCTGGGCATGAAAAAAACCACAACATGAACATTTGCATTTGTTTGAAATGACATACCTTTTGTTCATTACTAATGATGATATAAGTTTACAAAGTGAATAAAAAGTTAAGTCCTTGAAAAAAATGTTACGCTTCATTCATGTCTTGTCATGTATTTGACATGTCTTTCTTTTACTTTGATGACTGCATGCAATGGAAGTTGGGTTGGGCTTTCTCACTCTTCAAGTGCCCACATACCACGAGGTTAAGAGCAGGTTACTATGTCAAAAAGGTTAATGAAAGTCACCATGACCCAACCCGAACAAAAAAGTGAATTGAGGGGCCAAGTTATCTTAGTTGATACAATTTTATGCATTAATTTGTGCCTTTTCTGCACAACTTTGCTGGTACATTGGTGCAATGTGATTAAAAACAGAAGAGCAACTGCTCCTGAATGTGAATGCAGGATGTGATCAGACTATCTGCTACAATCAATGAATGCTAGGGATGTGATGGCTTTCTAAGTGCTGTGGGGGGCATTTTACTTTTATGGCCCACCTTTCTCTTCAGAGAGAACGTTCACTACATGCTGTACATCTTTACATTGCAGTGTTACCCACATAATGACACGATACCTGGGCGGTGGAGTTTGCGGCGGGGGGGTATATTTTAATATTAGGTTTGTATTTATATCAAATAGGTTTTTTTACCTCTAAATATCTTTAGTTTTTGCAACAATCAACTGTGCTCATCTGACCGTGTTTATTAAAAAATTCAATGTTTGACATGTCCTGTCAAGTTCCAAAATTCTAATTTTCAGATTTTACTCTGTCACAATTGTCATTATGTACCTGGAAGTGAAAGATCTTTGCATATGTTTCAGAGATGGACTCTGTGTAGAAGGGTGTACTTCCGTGCAACATCTCATAGGCACAGATACCCAGTGCCCACCAGTCACATTCAGGGCCATAGCCTCCACCTCCCTCAACTGCCCTTAAAATCTCTGGAGACAAATAGTCAGGAGTCCCCACCACTAGAGATGAGTGAACCTGCAATTAAATATGCAGGCTGATTGATTTAAAAAAAAAAAAAAAACTTAAAAGGCATATTATGACAAGCATTTTCAACATTTGTGAGTGGCATGAAACAATAATGAAAACTGGTTCTAATCATTTTCATGAGCCCAGAAGTGTCTGTCTGAGTGTCTCTCACCATCCCATCTTCAAGGAGCCTGAGACAGGAACCAAAGTCCCCGAGTCTGATGTGTCCCTCTGCTGTCAGCAGGATGTTGTCAGGTTTTATGTCTCTGTGGAATAAAAGCAGAAGAATTTTTTTGCCAAAAAACAGACTTCATATATCCAAAACTACATGTTTATCATGTGGAACCTTACTTGTTAAAATAACATGTATATATTGCACAGTATGGCATGCGCAACAATTGTTAAGCATAAAGAGGTACCTGTGTACATAGCCCAGTCTGTGGACCGAGTCAATGGCCATGACCATCTCAGCCAAATAGAACTGAGCCATGTCCTCAGGAATCCGGTCTCCAAACTTACTGAGTAGAGTCAACAGGTCCCCCCCTACATAATAGTCCATAACAAGGTACTGAGGGAGGGGGAAGTGGATTAATGCATACTGTATGTTAGAGACTAGCATTTGTGTTACATTTGTGTTAAATCTTTACTTGTCATAAGTGATTGGCCACGCTGAAATTACCAGGTAGTTGTCATCCTGAAATGCATAATGCAACTCTGTGATCCAGCGTCTGTCACCCCTCAGCAAAACTTCCCTCTCTTCCTGGTAACAAGCTGTCTGTTTAACTCGCAAAAATAAGAAGATGAATAAAAGCCACAGTCAGAGATCCAGAGTAAATAAAAGAGCATGTGTGTCTCATTAAGACTTCTCTTTACTTCTATCTCAGCCCTGCTGATGCAATAAGAAACCTGTTGTAACCTGACTTTATTCTTTGTCCTGAAAAATTGAGTAGATGTGTGTCTGTGTGCACCTCTCCTCGCCTCAGCATGTCCCACTTATTCATAATCTTTAGAGCATAGACTTGTTGATTGCTTTGCATTCTCGCCACAGCAACCTGCAACAAAGAGCAGACAGAATAACACCTGAGGGATGTATACTAAATAAGTAAGCAGCTCAATGTCCAAAGATTTACCAAGGGGGCCTGATATACTAAGAATGTATTGATTATATTCAGGCACAAAAATGCCCCAAAAGTTATCCTTTTCCATGCAGTTTGATGTTGTTTTGCGTCTCAATGTAGAGAAAAACTATCTGTACCTTAACTACGTTACGGAGCTGACAGAGCCCAACTTTGTCCACATAAATATGATGAGCTAGGAGGGAAAATGTTTTCAAGTGTCATTTGAGGCCAGCCATGAAAAATTTGAGTTTCACTATATAAAACAAAATTTCCTCCCTGCAGCTCGAACAACACTCAGTTCGAGTTCATCTCCACACATGTGGATGAAGTGTCAAACCTATGACAGCTCCGGACTGATTGAAAGCATATATTTTTATGAATAAAAGTAATATCAGAGTAATATTTACTCACTTTATTTACAGATAATATATTTTTTTTCTCTCTCTCTGTAAGAAATAGGCTACTGTATTAACAACCTCCTAAAAGTAATCCTTAAGACAAAAATGCAATAAGATATATGGGGCCCCAATCTAACTAACTAAACGGTGGAAAACACTGACTGAAATAATACATTTGACTTGACTGAACTCCACTCAAAATGATTTCAACTCAACTTAAAAAATAGTACCCCACAGTAAAGTTTGGGACACAGGTAAAACATGAATATGCCCCCTTTTTTCTGGCCTTTACTCATTGTAATTGTCTATCATGTTGTTTTGTCAGGGTATTATCCGTTGTCTTGCAATTGAAAAAAGAAAAGAAAAATAGTACCCGGGTACAGAAAAAAAATAAGAGTAGCCCTTTTTTTATTTTTTTTTATTATTATTTCTTACTAACAGAGCTTTGAGTAAGGAAAAAAACTTAAAGTTGAAAGTTAACATTGATTCATTTTGTGAATAAATATTTCTTGTTGCCACATACAAAAGTGTTTGTTTTACTTTACCATCCTCCTTTGAGCCTAAATATTGATGATATCGATGTTGGTGTATTGCTGCTTGAATTGGCATTTAATCCATTTCAATCTAAGTAGTTGTTACACGAATTTACAACCAATAGAATCTTGCTGGAAAGGGAATGTACCAAATGGAAGTGATTGAGTAAGCTGTCAGTTCGTTTGTTTTGACAGAAAGACTGTGCGAAATGTGTTATACAGAGTTTATGGAGACCAAATTATTTTTTGTCAATTTTGTGGAACCCACCTGATACAGTTACCAGCTAGTGGCAGGTGGCTTACAAGCACGGAACAACAACATGTCAAAAAATATTTGATGCAATGTTGTTATTAGATTTATGCATAATTTGAGGTCAGTAGAATTAGATCATGTAGTAAAGAGCAAGACATATGGCAGTGTCATGATGTCATACAATTTGACAGTTGTAATAAATAAACTTCAGTATCAAGAGTGAAAAGTAAAGCTTTATCAAATGTGTGTCAAGAAAAGCTTGAATAAAACATATGTGCAATGTAATTTTTCATGAAATTAATTATGTTGATCCGGAGGATAAAAATGATTATTTAGCATCCATATGTTAATACAATGATCTGATGGTGTAAGAGTTATATTAAAGGTACAGTATGTAGAATTGCATGCTAATGTTTACATTAAAATATCTAACTTCAATTAAAAATTGACTAAACCCATGTTATATATATTTTTTAGTTCAGTACTTACATCACCTCAAATATTTCCAAAAGTTATCAAAGCCAGAGAAATCCGTAATTTTATAGTTGTAACGGTACGTGTATTGTAGGCGGCCGCCATGATGAGCCGCCATGACAGACCCGAAATGTTGATCGTTGTCAAGGAAACACAGGATGTTAAGTCAAAGACCGCGGCATAAGCTAGCTCTAGCTGCTACTGAAAGCTGCCGTTCTGTTGCTGTATGTGCTGCTGTGATAAAAAAAAGTCATGTAAATTATACTTGGATACATCGTCAGTACACATATTGTCTTTCTCAGGTCGGTTTTGCCCGTTCGTATTGATTCAACACGGATTTCGTTTGTTTTCTCCCCTAATACCCTGCAAATCTCGACATCATCTTTTGTTATTGTTTTGAATGTGAGAGCCCCCTAGCGGTGGATTTTACATACTGTACGTTTAAGAGGACAACATTTAGAATAGTGTAGGATCAATGCACTCAGGTCAAGTTACAATTGGTCAAAAAACATGCAATTCTAAATAAGAAGAGAGTCTGTAAGAAAATATGAGTGTCAAGTTGTTAAAGATACTGATATTATTGACTTTTTAAATGTATAATTCCTCGCTCAGAACGACTCACCTCGCTGAATGTGCCACGGCCGATCACCTTCAGGATTTGAAAGTCTTCTCTTTTGATCCGAGTTCTCTTCACCTGCCTGACCAGGGGCTCCGCTGTGATTGGAGTACATGAGAGAGGAAATTTAAAAGTATAAGCTGTCCAGATGCACACAGGAAGTCCTTATCATGTATGACTTATTGTGATTGAGTGTAAAGTTGTTTCACTGTTATTTGTAGACATTGTATTTGTTAATATTGAGATTTAAAATGTCTGATGTGGAAGCATTTACTGCTGCTCCGTAAGGGGAAGCTTTGGAAAAGTGCACAAAAGAACAATTACTTCAGTTTACTGAGTATTATTCTGTGACTTTGGGGGATAAACATTTAAAAGATCATGTAAAGGTGGCTTTAAAGTCGAAGTTAGTTGGAAGAGCGTCCACCAGTTTCTGCTGGTTTTCCTGTTCAAATACAGGTGATGGTGATGTTTCAGGACAGGGTCCTCAGTCTGTTCATCCCTTTGCAGTATTAATCTGTTTGTTGTCACAGTTTCATGAGAGACCCAGATTACATTTTTGTGTTGTTTTACCATGTTGCCAAGACCTTGACTGGACTGACGCAGACTTTGCTCTCAGGCTGCAGTGCATCCTTACAAGGAAAGCGCAAAAATTGTATTACCGTATTTTCCGGACTATAAGTCGCTCCGGAGTATAAGTCGCATCAGTCAAAAAATGCATCATGAAGATGAAAAAAACATTTATAAGTCGCACCTGACTATAAGTCGCATTTATTTAGAAATTTATTTCACAAAATCCAAGACCAATAACAGACATTTAGTCTGGAAAGGCAAGTTATTCAACTACACAATAGCACACAGAACAACAGGCTTAATAGGTGTCCGGTATGTTAACGTAACACATCAACAGTTATTCAGCTACACAATAGCATAAAGAACAGACCAACAATAGGCTAAATTAACATAACAAGCCAGCGAGTCCACCAAGCTCTCGATCTCATTCCACATCACTGAATCCATTGAAGTCTTCATCTTCGGTGTCACTTCTGAAAAGTTCCGAAAGCTAACTCCGCTAACTCTGGAGGAAGTTGAAGCGCCGTCTCTTCTTCTGCCGGGCTATATAGTTGTCACAAGCCTAGAGCGCCCCCCTCGCGGCTGTAGACAGTAATGTTTACTCCTTGGTTCATGTCAGTCAGTATGCACGTAGCCTATATTTTGATATACAAGTCGCACCTGACTATAAGTCGCAGGACCAGTTAATAAAGTGAAAAGCGTAACGGAGCAGAGACGGACCTGGTGGTAGTTGGCCGTTATACACAAAAAGTGCACACCCTTACATTGAATGACAAATCCCCACAAAGAAAAAAACTCAATAACCAACTCAATTACTTCAAAGCAAAATGTTCTTATATTAATGAAACTCAGGAAAACCACAATATGAACTCAAAACACTTTAACTGTACTCAAATATAACAAATAATTCAACATCCCACATTCCCTCAGTCAAAAAAAAAAAACAGTCCAACTCATAATTCCATTTTGGGTTCACTCACTCAGTTCAAACAAAAAAAATGTTCAAAAGGGGAATAAAAAGAACTTAAGTTCAGTTTATTATATTAAACTCAGTTTATAAAAAGAATCAAAATATCTACCTTTGGGCAAAAAAAAGAAAACCATTTTTGCATACTTGCGTCATTCTGTCAAAAAGTCCAGTCCAGTCCAGTCAGTCCGGAATGCAGTGTTGGTTTTGGCTACTGGTTTGAGGGATGTGACTGGCTTCCGTGTTCAGAGTGAATGAAGATGAATGAGAAACAATCCGGGAGATTTATGTAGGTCCGCTTTGAAGATGATCCGAGTACTGTTGGTGAAGAGTGAAAACGAGCCAAGGGATTGACGGCCTGACTGATTTCTAACACGGTGTGAGCGTGCTGCTCCAACGTTCTCTGGTCATACTCTCAGCTCTCCTCTCCTGCTGCCCTCTTCTACTGCTCAGTGGGTGAATGAAATACAGGGGAGAATTGAATGGTGTCGCGAACGGTGAGCGAATTGGTGAGTAGACGGAGGGGAAATGGGTGTGAATGTTGGAGATTGGCGGTGTAAACTTTTTGTGAAAACAACAGAGTATCCAGGTTGTCACAATGGCATCACTGGTTCAATAAGGGAGGGGTCAAGAGAAAACTATGGAGTCCAATATCGCCTTTGCAAAAGTACACACCAACTCCACATTAACCTTAGTGACTTCCGACTGGCGTCATTGGTGCCGAAATGAATTACAATTGTATCAAATCAAAACTTACTCTTTGTTAGCAACTTTAAATTAGATTTGATATCATCCGCTCTGGCCCCGGGTAAACCACACTATGCCCGCTGACTTCGCTAACTTCACGTTTCTGACTATGGAGTCTCCAATAATCAGAGTTTTAGTCTCAGCGGGTGTGGTTGGCGTGTGCTTCGACTTATGGCTACGCTTCCCTCGGACAGTAACCCAACCACTGCCTCCCGGCTGCTAGGGAGCTACTAGGGGAGAAGCTAAACTATGTCGGCCCGCACCACAGTGGGGATGGATTACTACTAGGGATGTAAAGATTAATCGTGAGGCAGTTAAAAATCGATTCAAAGCTGTCAAGGTTCACATCGATTCTCTGAGAAATGAATCGCAGTAACAGGGTCCGAAATCCACATCCGCCAAGCGCCAAATGCGGGTAGATTTTCCGTTTGTTGAGTACATTTCAGAGGGTTATCTGCCACAGGGTGGGTAAATATTTTACCAAAAAGTCATAAAAACTATGCTATGAGTATTAAGCACATTTTATGTAGCTGCAGCCGGCTTTCCCTGCTCCTCTCTCTGCTGTCATGACTGAGAGCATCGCGGAGCACGCTGAGACCATGGGATGAGACACACCAATTTCAGCGCAAACGCACACACTTACACACACACACTCACACACGCGCGCCCCTTTTAAGTTAAAGTGCATCAGCACGTAGCCTACAGTTGATCCGTGATCCGTACGGACCGAGTTGGGAACATGTGATCCGGTCAAATGGCCGGTTCGACTTTTCTCCGTTCAATCGTCTGCAGCTAACATAATGATAGCAACGTCCTCTCACAGCCTGCTGTAGTCTCAGTCTGTGAACGTCTCCACTCAGACTCTGTGAAACAGCGCTGCGTTATAAACACTGCAGATATAGTGCGCGCTAAATGCACGCGCAGCAGGAGCAGTCAGAGATAGGCTACACACATGTCTAATAATGAACAGGCTTATTATATTAAGTGTCTAATATTGACAAAGCTAAATCAAGACAAAACTTGTTTTGTGGAATAATAATGCATTATTCTCTGATGGATTTTAGTTTCTAGTCTGTAATGTTGTAAGGGCAGTTCAGAAGGGAGCAGGTAGCCCCGCTCACCCAAACGAGTGTTAGAGCCAAAGAGATTACGAGGTGCATTGGTGTTTTCATGAAAAAATGAAAGGAATCTTTGTTAGTCATAATTTTTCTTCAGTCTCATTTTGTAAAATAAATCGTGAAAGAATCGTATCGTGAACCCAGTATCGTGAATCGTATCGTATCGTGAGTTGAGTGAATCGTTACATCCCTAATTACTACTGCACGCGCCCCTTTGAACGATGGCTGTGAATCAGCTGCGACCTCCAAAGCTAGAAATAAACTACATTTCTTACATGCACCATTATCCATAAAGGAGGATGAGGAGTAACTAAACATCTGACACATAGAGCTGGAGAGAGCAGGAGAGGGAGAGGCAGAAAAACAAGCCATCGTGAGTGAAGCTAACTGATTAACTAAACTGAGAGTAGGTAGTTAAAAAAAAGAAAAGGATTTAACAGATTAGTCGCAGAAAGCAGTGCTTTTTGATTAATTCTGTTTGTCTAAACAAAAGTGGTTTAGAAACAACAGTTGTAAGAAACTACAGAAAAATAAACAATTAAGCATTAGCTCTATCGATCAGCACAGAACAACACAGTAGCAGTTTTTCTAATATACAAGCAAGACCACAGGGGCACCGTATCATATATACAGTATGACATTAGTACTTTCAATAGGAAACTTTTTTCCTGTGAGGGGATGATGATGTGACATTTTTGCAGTGTTATGGCACTAAGCGAAATTACCACATCTGTTGTTGTCTTGTGCAAGGTGTTTTTGCAGTGTCATTTTGAGAGAAATGTGCATGATCCAACTGATCTCTAATATTTCTTCCCCGTTCATATAAACAGTGGCAGGTCGTTTAAGATTTGAGATAGTTCAGGGTCAGATCTTAGTATGAGCCTGTGTTTCATAAATATTTACTAAATTTGACTGATATACAACCCTGACTGATAAAATTTGCAACTTGGACTCGAGGCGCACTTAGGTCGCATGCATAGTGACTTGAGACTCGTCCTCAAAGACTTCAGATTCGACTCCGACTCGAGATTTGGCACTCAAATCTTTAGGCGCATCCCTTTGGCGCATTAAAATTAAGAAAATGTCGGACATCCCTTATCTACATGCATAACTTTAAAGGGGCTTTATGTAACTTTCAAAAATATCGTGTTTCTAGTGACACCGCAGGCCGCTAGGCTAACTGCACCAGCAACCTGTTGCTCGCTCTCGCTGGCGTGCTGGTACGTACACGAGCGAGCATCTTCATCGGCCGCAAGTTCACATGGTCTAGAAGAATTATCTTACCTTTTCAATAGAAGTGAAGCCATCTCTGGGTCAATTTTTATCCCCAAAACCGATTGAAGCTCCCTCCATGAATGAGAAGCTCTCCCAATGTTCACTCTAGTTTTCTCCCGACGCCGGTCAGATTCTAGTTTGGCTCGACGGGATAAAACCTTTTTTGGTTTCTTGTGCTTACATGCGAAGAAGTCTGTGTTGTGCTAGAGGCTGGTCATTTATTTGTAATAACAGATTCCATCTTAGTTTCATTCTCCATCCAGTCAGGCACAACTGTTGCTCTCTGTAAGTAGAGCTGTGTGAGGAGGACGTCGAGAAAGCGCATAGAATGTCACTTCCTTTGCGGAAAATGGAAAATAAAAAGTTATACAGGCAACACAGATAGACAGTGAATATCTCATTTTTAACATCAGTTCACCGTTCTCTTACTAATGGGCGATGAAACACGATTTAATTATGTGAGAAAGTTACATATAGCCCCTTTAAGCATGCTCGCGGCCACAAATGATTGTAAACAAACAGTATCGACTATACCATAGCAAGCACAAGTACAACTGCAGCTGCTGTGCCATTTTTTATAAAGTTTGGCTATAAGAACTTTACACAAGGTCCAAACAAAAGAACCACTAACTGCAATAAATGCGGAATCAAAATTAAGGATGCTGGGACAAAAACATTCAATTTTATAAGGCACCTGAAAACCCACCCAGACAGGTCAGTGAGGTTAACGTTCGCGGCTAAGGACGTAGGCAAACATGTTTACATGACAATCCTAGTTTCAAGGATTTATTGTCAGTGGTAGAAGAGAGATACTGCCCAGTAAGTTGAAGCACTATAACCAGACGTCTGAGTGAGCTAGCAGCAGACAAAGAGTCCAAGATAAAATCTCTACTAGAAAATAGAGACACTGGGCCTCATTTATCAAACGAACGTACGACCGAAAACCGTGCGTACGACCATTTCCACGCAAACTTCGGCATTTATCAATTTGGACGTAAGCGGAAGCTGCGATCAGATCTCACGTCAGGTCTGAGCTCGTGTACGCAAATTCGAGTCTGTGGATTTGCGGTGCAGCACAGCAAAATCTGGCGGAAAATAATGAACAAACCTCAGCTGTCATTAAGCATAAGCAGTCACATATTTAGAACAGATCAAAACGGATTATTAAAACGAAAACATTTCTTTTAAAGCCCATGTTTTTACTGATACCACTTTCAAAAAATTAAACAATAGGATAAATAGCCTAAGATGACAACTAATTATTACACATTAAAATGTGAAAGAATCATAAATACAAGCAGAAATGTGTGTTTGCAAATTAACTAAAGGCAAAAAGGTGTAATTGTTTTTGTTTTTGTCCGATGGGTGTGACAGAACTGGAACAAAAATTGAAAGCACCTGTTGAGATAATCATCGTTCCACTGTGGTTGGTCAGATGTTTATTCATTCCCCTATTTAAACAGATGCTTTGACAGTTATCAAGTCTTGATGATGGCAGACTTGCTTATTTTGGAGGAGCAATACGTGCGTGTCAGACGTGAGCGCGTCTTCAGGGACCGCAGGGATCTCCTCATGGAGAGTGATGCCTGGTTGATCAGTCGCTTTCGGCTCCCAAGGCATGTGCTTATTGATTTATGCAATAATGTAGCTGCTGGATTAAAGAGAGAAACCAGGCGGTCAAATGCCTTACCTGTACCAGTTCAGGTGCTCGCCACGCTGGGGTTTTTGGCCACCGGGACCTTTCAGCGAGAGGTCGGGGACAGGGCTGGGGTCTCCCAGCCAACGATCAGCAGGACGATGCCAGCAGTGTTGGCTGCAATAAAATCTCTCTCCCGAAAATACATTCGGTTCCCATACAATGATGTGATTAAAAGGCAATTTTATGAGATTGCTGGGTTTCCAAATGTGGTTGGAGCGATTGATTGTACTCCTGTGCGCCTGAAGGCACCATCCATGAATGATTACGCATTCATCAATCGCAAAAACTACCACTCCATAAATGTCCAGGTGATTTGTGATGCCAAGCTATCACTTTTAAACGTGGTGGCCAGGTGGCCAGGGGGGACACACGATTCTTTTATTTTTCAAAACAGCTCTGTTGGCGCGCGGCTGCAGGAGGGCGCACTGCAGAGCCAAAGTCATCTCCTCGGTAAGTGGCTACCCTCGATAAATTGCATTACACTAAACAAGGTATCAGATGATTCACATTTTGGTATGGTTCTTCTAGGTGACAAGGGTTATCCTCTAACGGAATACCTTATAACCCCGCTACAGAGCAGGAACGCAGGTTCAACAGTGCGCACACACGCACACGGGTCACAGTCGAGCGCTGCTTCGGGTTGCTGAAGGGCAGGTGGCTCTGTCTCGGACCTGCAGGGGGAATGCTACTGTATACCCCAGACAAAGTGTGCGATATCATTTTGGCCTGTTCAGTTTTGCACAACATTGCACTGGTGAATGAGCGGCGCAGCCGGATGAGCCCATGCCCATGGAGCCGTGGCCAGCACAGCCTCCACAGGGGGCTGTACGGAGGAGACAGGACCTCATTTGTCGCTTTTAAAACGTAAAGTATACCTTAAACTCTTGCAAATGCTCTGCAGTATTAATCAGTAATGTGAAGTATTGTTGGTGGAATTGGCTAAAGGCATACTAAACACAGACAACATTTAGTCATTTAAACATTTTATTATGGCTTTTTTAGAGTTTCATTTATTTCTTTTAGTGTCTCATTAATTGCGTCAAGTGCGCCGACGACTGAGGCCAATAACCTGCATATCTCCCCTTGTCTCTCCAGGACCTCTGCCGTGATCAGGTTCGGTCTGGGCGCAGCACGGGGGGCCGAGGGCACGCGCTCACTCTCGGCAGTAATAGTGGGACCGCCCTGGGGAGCAGATCTGGCTGACATCATGCTGGTGCCTGGCTCTGAAATATTTAATACAATAAAAATGTCACCCATGTAACATGTGTAAGCCTTATTATTTGTAAGAAATGGTGTACAGTCAGTTTGATTTTTTAATGCAAGCAAAAGGGGGTTGTTAGTTACCATTCTGCTCTGGGTCTGATGCCAGTGCGTCTGTGTCACCTCCACCACTTATGCCACAGATCGACTCGGACCCAATTAAGGAGGCAATTCTTTCCTCCGTCCCCGTCAGGATCAGGCTGGAGTCTGGTTGGCCTCCTCCAGTCTGCCTGATGCTGCGTTTAAACGCAGCAACACGTTTCTTGGTGGCCAGCTTCAAATCCGACCATTTTTTCTTGACCTAAATGTAAAGAATTGTTTTGATCAATTAGCAGACATAAGCTTTTAGGCTGCGGATGAAAAGATTCATTTAAGTCGTTAGGCATGGGTTAAGTTATTGAGAATTATATTCAAACCTCAGCTGGAGTCCGTTCCTGTACGGCAACGCTGTTGACTGCCTCCGTTATCTTTTTCCAGACAGCGTTTTTATGAGCCCCTTTTATGCCACTCTTCAGACTGCCAAAAAGCACTGTTTTGTTTTGTTCCACCTCCGATGTCAGGATGCCGATCTCCCTGTCAGAAAAGTTTCTTTTCTTAATCGTGTTTCGTCTCTCCATGTTTGACCTCAGTGGGCGAGGCCTCCGAACCAGGAATATTTATGGGCGTAACATGTTAATGACGATCGAATTCAGCCGCCGCATTTATCAAGGCCCGCTCATTCGTACGCTCAGATTGGTCAGATACGAACGTTTCATAAATCGCACGTGTGTCCTGTCGTAAGACCAAATCTGCGCTCAGATCTGCACCTGTTTTCACGCAAGATTGATAAATGAGGCCCACTGTGTCTGTCACTGAGGATATTTGGACTGACAGGAGTATGTGTGGCTTTTTAGGGGTAACAGCCCACTTCATGGAAATGGAGAAAAACAGTCCAAGACTGCAGACAGTTCTCTTAAGTTGCAAATGATTCACAGGGTCACACACAGGAAAGAATTAGTGAGAAATTTTAGGAGATATGTGACAATTATAATATAAAACACAAATTAGATTACATTATCTGTGATAACGCCTCAAATATGAAGAAGGCCTGACAGTTTGTTTCCCTTTGGCTACAACTGAGAGTGAGGATGGTAAAGATTACCTGGAAAACAGCAATTTATGGGAAGAAATAAGTGAGAATTACCAGGATGATGTGGAATCCATCCAGAGGGCAAAGCACTGTAGCTGCCGGCAACAGCAGCTACAGTGCTTTGCTCATTCATTGCAGCTTGTTGTGCGGGATGGACTGAAGGAGTCAAAAATTCTGAACAGTGCAATGGCAAAGGTGACAAAATTCCACTTCATTCCTTCATCCCACTTGTGGGCTGAAAGAAGCATTCGAGTATGGAGCCAATCGCAGCATCCCCTCTGCTGTATCAAAACGATGGAACACAACTCTCCACCTTGTGGAGGCAATCACTGACCTGGATCCCCAAAGCCTAAAAACTCTACTGGAAGCCCAAGGACATAAAGGTCTGAGCGTATTAGCCAGAGGATAGAGTCAGCTGAAAGAGCTTGTGGACATTTTGGCCCCATTTCTTCAAGCAACAGACCTCCCACAAGGGAGAAAGTGGTGACTCTCAGTGCGGCTCTCCCTTGTGTTCTCTCTCAACAGCCACCTCATCAGGATGCTGAACGCATCTCGTCACCTGGTCGGTTTAATGAAAGCACTGCAGAAGTCACTAACGCTGTTTTCAGGGAATCTTTGCAAATGTCAGAATGGATGACCCAGCTCAATTCGCAATAGATCTTCCATTTGGAGATATGGTCTACATGATGTCTGCACTACTAGACCCATCATTCTGCCTCTTCTGGCTAGAGCAAGATGTCCTCGCTCCAAATGAAGTCAAGAGTGAGGGGAAGGAGATGATAATAGGTAGGTATAAATAAGGCCTGGGCGATATGACTAAACATTTTATCACGATAAAAAAAAGTAATATCAGTCGATATTGATAATTATGACAATAAATATTAAATCATTATTTCTTTCAAATTTAAAGGCAGATTTTTGCTTCTTAGTGAAAATTGAAGAAACCAGAGGGTTAATTATGGTTTAATTATATTTAATTGTCAGAACATGACAAACTATAATTTAACAGGAACATTTAACCACCATAACCTCAGTGCACGGAGCTGGAAACGCAGATATGACAGTTAGCTGCTGTGGAGTCACACTTACTGGCCCAGTGCTTCCTGAGGGTTCACACCATAGACTGTTTATATTATTTACAATACGGTCCACACTAAATCTCGTTTGGGACGTTTGGTAATTTCTTCTATTCAATGTGTTCTAACAGGTCATATTGTTTGAAATGCTGAGAAAGGTCTGTGGTGTTGCACGTTTTAGCTGCACTTGTCTTGCACAGCAACAGAGCATGGTACTCGTTTCTGTCGGACTGTAAATAGCCAAAATATCTCCAAATTCCTTAAGTGGAGTGTCCTTTCTTGTCGTCTTGTCGACAATGTTTTCTCCCGCTTGGCACTCAGCGTTTTCTTCGGTGTCACTATGGCTCATTTCGGCTGTTTTCATTCTGCTCCAAACGGCTGTAAGCCCGCCTACCCATATCCCTGCGACATGATTGGCTGTTTGTTGTCTTTTTCTTCTTCTCTTTAATGTCCGGTGACAACTAGCGTTCAAGGTGCATTAGGGCTCCCCAGTTTCCCAGTGGTTGGGTGGTGTAATTACAGGTTTAAATCTATCAAACTTTTTTTGAATATTTCTTATATTTATATTGAGAAAAAATATATCACGAAAATTATCGTTTTATCGCCCATGCCTAGTATAAATACACACTATTTCCAAACACATTTGTTGGGGCCAGCCAGAATGCCAGACAAAACTCAGGCCTGTGTCCCTTTTTGGAGAAGACTGACTGGTAATCAGTTACCAGGAAATGACTCTAACTCCCAGCATGCACTGCAGGGATACTCCCAGCATGCTTTGCAACAACTAACACATAGGTGTGAATTTTAGGGTGAATAAAAGGAGTTGCCACCCATTTTTCTTTCTCTTCACATGCTACCAGCATTAGGGGACACAACTCCTCTGTTCTCCGTCCGGAGACACCCCCCCCCCCCCCCCCTCACGATTTAAAGCACGCTTCTCTTTGTTTGAAAGTTGGCGCGCACTCGCAGGTAACCCAAGGCCTCCAGCAAGGAAAGTGTTCCGGAATCCCGAGCTCTGATTATCCATTGAACGCATCTCGACAGAGCGTTTATCCAGAGATTGTAAAGAATACGTCTCGTTCCGTCCTGCAACGAACAGGACATCCACGGAGATCATCTCACTCGAGGGAGAACACAAAGATCCAGCTCGTCCGCTGGGGAACCGCCGCCACCGCCATCACAGCTAACCTGCACTGGAACAGACTGGACATCTGCCTCCATCACCGGACTTTTTCCTCTCATCAACCGCGGGACACAACGGTTACAAGTGAGGCTTAATTAGGTCTGGGCAGTTAGCTTTAGGGAGTGTATTTAATAATTGATTTATTAATGTGAAACGGGGATAATATTTGTTTGTCATTTGACCACTGCGTCTCGGGTTTTATTAGGTTAAAACCTCTTTGTTTACTTTTCATGGACCGCCGCGTCCAAAGTGTAAACCTCTTTTGTTGTCTTGTGTGTGTTTCTCTGTGAACTCTAGCGTTAGCCGGGCTAATATCTTCATGATCAGGAAGACCAGTGTAAACACCGTCTAACTTAAATTCGGCCACTGGCTTCTGGTTGAAGTGAATTATTCCCGAGTTGTGCGTGAGCTCCAGACTGCTGTCTTTTTCTCCCACTCTCTCCTACACACACACACAGACACACACACCTACACCTTTGGCGCAGACGCACATCTGGAGACCGAGTCTGAGATCGCGCCAGCACACACATAGGCACACTCACACATATAGGCCTGTACACTCGTAGTTGTTCAGACGCTGCTGAGACAGAGCTTAACTCGCCCCGCCAGGCTAGACGATAGACCCGGCGAGGAGGCCTGTGTTGAGTGGCCGCCATCACGTGACCACCACGTGGTTACGCCGCCATCTTGCTTTCTCTCTCCCCCCTCCTTTCTCTCTCTCTCACTCTCTCTCACACACACACACACACGTGCCACTGTTTGCTTGTACTTTGTTTGCTGTAGTTTAGTTTATAATAGTGATTTGTTTGATTGAGTTTCATTGATCGACTTGATGTTTCTTTGTTAAATAAACTGTTATAATTTAAAGAGCAGTTGTTTGTGATTACTGGTGTATTTGCATTGTGACATAGGATGGGTGCAAGGGCTTTGTGTTCGGATTTCACGCCTTCAATTTATCAAATACAGATTATTAATCAATAATACTAGTATTTAATTAATTAATTCGAGACTGATATGGTAAGATTGGTTGTTCTCTGATTTCAGAGTGGTGCCCCTTAATAGGTTTATTAACTCAGTTTAATAATATTGTTGATTTAGATTAATAATTAAATAAAGTTAATTATTAATGTTAATTTGATAACCAAATTTTACTATAGAAAACCCAACAGAAATGTTGCCCGCGTATTAGCTCTGCAAAACCCCAACATAATTGGTGCAGCCCGTGTGAGGTCCTTAATAAACCAGCTTTGTTGCATTGTTTATACACAGTAATCCAAATTTTGAATACTTAAAGGGAGTCTTCTCAAGAAAATTCTCTTTTCTTTGGAAGAGCTAATTTTGTTTGTTATTTTAGCAAGGCAGACATCAAGTTGTGTTCTAGTTGTGTCGTTGTGTGTTCATGAGTTGAGTAGTTTAATATTTTTGTGTGCTCTTTGTTGTTGAGACAACAATGTGCCCAGTTGAGAGTGTAACCTCATAATTGTTGCATAGCCAGCTGCCGAAGAGGAGTGACTTCCCCCGATCCTTAGAGGACTTGAGGTGTGAATGCTTTTGCCTAGCTTCCAGGAGTGAGTTCAGTGATCAGTTTGAATACTTAGATCAGATCTGCTCTCCTGTTAAATTTAGCTTAGCAGCCTCCAGGATTGAGTTCAGTGATCAGTTTAAATACTTAGATCAGCTCTGCTCTCCTGTTGAATTTAGCTTAGCAGCCTCCAGGATTGAGTTCAGTGATCAGTTTAAATACTTAGATCAGCTCTGCTCTCCTGTTAAATTTAGCTTAGCAGCTTCCAGGATTGAGTTCAGTGATCAGTTTAAATACTTAGATCAGCTCTGCTCTCCTGTTAAATTTAGCTTAGCAGCCTCCAGGATTGAGTTCAGTGATCAGTTTAAATACTTAGATCAGCTCTGCTCTCCTGTTGAATTTTGATTTAGTTTAGCTTAGCAGTAATCCACTGGGTTTCTGTTTTATCACATTAAATGGGTACCATGACCCTATGTGGGCCAGGAGCTAAGACTCCTTTTGGGTCAGACCACACAGCTCTGCAAGACACTGTTTCTGGTCTGACGACGCGCCTCTCCTTAGAGGAGATTGCCCGTCTGAATAGCTATTTAATTAGCATTTGTTATAAAAAGTTAAAAGAGCTATGTCAGGCCAACCACAGAGCCAGGATCACCCCCAACAAAGACAGAATGTATGCAGAAGACATACATCAGGCAGGGACCAAGGCTCCCTGCGGATCAGACGATCCACCCCCTCAGGATGGAGTTGCTGGTCTAATCCACCTCCCTTTAAAGGTCGACAGTCTGAACTCCTACACCCTCAGCACATGTGAAGAAAAATTAAAGGAGTTGGTTGATATGAATCATCCAACTGGGAAACCACAGTGCACAGTTTCAAATGTTGTAACCCAACTTCTCCTCCTTTATCAGAGCAAATCATATTTGCAGAATGTAAAACACCAGGCACAGCTCGCCCAGGTGCAAGAAGATAAACAGATCCTACGGGACGACTTCGGAAGAATGCAGGATAGACTTAAGACCTTGCAAGATGAATGCAAGGCCCTGCAGGAGGAGAATAAAATACTGCAAGAAAGCTGCAGGTTGGCCAGACAGATGAAACAAAGTGTCACGGTACCCAGAATTCAGGAGGGGCAGGTACGCACCGCAGCCCCCGGGTCAGCTGAGGAAGCCTCAGATGAAAGATGGGATACTGAACCAGGTCCCTGGAGGAAGGAGACAGACATGTCGCAAGACCTGGAGGAAAGGAGAAAGGGCCGCCAAGTCGACCACGGCACAAGGGCGCACTCCTCCTTTAATGACCCTGTAAGTAGTCTGGGTGTTCGGGATGAAAACCATTCAACCTCTCCAGACCATGAAGCCCCGTCAAGCGGTAATGTCTCACAGTCTAGTCACTCCATACGCTTCGAGCAGGGGGGTCCCCCACCCCGCAGATGGAGGTTATTTCCGCCCCCTAGAGGTAGGGAAGAGTCAGGGGCTACAGCAGGTACCGAGCAGTACCTGTCCCGCGATAGACAACCACATCTGGGCCGGACACTAACCCTGCTACCGTTGAAACATGCAGACTACCCTGACAACCATAGGGCTTATGAGTCTTCACATGACTCAGACAACTCTCACCAGCCTTTAACTCATGGTCTGCGGACCAGACAGAGTGCCCCTACTTTCATGGAGACACTCCCGCCAAAGGTCCGATCCTTGCAGAAGGAAAACGAATCCCTTTGTCAGCACTTACAAACTGCCAAGCAGAAAGTGTTAGACGTGTTTGAGCTTATCCAGGGAGCACAGGTAAGCATGGAGCAAGAGACATCGTCAGGATATGACTCTGATCTTGGACCAAGCCCCTTTAGAGATCAAACAACCCTGCTGAAAAGGCTCAGTAAAGAACCGAGCAGTCAGGATACTCCAAGGACTGAAAACAAAGACTTTGACTCTGGAGCCCCTCCCCTTGAGAAAATGCTCCAGTCCACTGACAGCTATGACACTTTTTCACACCTTCACAGGTTTGAATCACCCCAGGGGAAGGGGGGTGACTTCTCAGCCCACACAGGCAGAGATAGCACCAGGCCCTCTTCTGCCACCTATAGTTTCCCACCACATGGTTCACAGCGGAGAAGTTATGACACATCAGATGACTCTGATGGTTCCTTTTCACCCAGATATCCAAGAATGCGCACAAAGCTCATTGATTCTCTGGTGGAGGATGTAGAACAGTTTGATCCAGATAACACAAACTTAAAAATAGCTGATTACATCAGAAATATCAACCTGCTCCTCCGTGACATACCTGATGCATCCGCACGAGAAAAACTCAGGCTGATCTGGAAGACAACTTCCAGTAGTGTTCGTGACTTCATGAGTACCCTCCGGCCTGAAGTCAGATATCAGTACTCTGCACTCTGCAACGCTTTGTGCGAGGAATCCTCCACCTACTTTGACCCTGCACTGGCCCTTAGTAATGCTTTCAGTGTCTTGCACCAGAAGCATGAAGCCCCCAAAAATTATTACCAGCGCCTAAGATCTGCATATTTCCAGGGACATAAGGCTCCAGGTTTGGACGAAGACCAGATTCTCAAGTCCATCTTCGTGCACAATCTGCATGGCTCTCTGCGGAACAATGTCGACCTCCATTACCGAACACATCAGCTTAGTATGCAAGAGATCAAGAATTTTGCACAGTCGGTGTGGGAGGCACGCATACGTCCTAAGCCTGGGAGACACAATAGTGACATAGCACTTGAAGGCAACAAATTGCCTCGTGCTATGAATAAGTCAAAGAGACCACGTCGCCGGCAGAAAAGACGACAGAGCCAGGGGGGTGAAGGATGGAGACAGCCACAGGGTAGGTTCCAGCCTGATGAGCCAATCACCAACAGACCCGAACGGAACTCTCGGGATGGCCAAAGCCCAAGACAGAAGGGTTGGTATAACCGGAGTTCCCAAGAGCTTCCTAAGGAAGCACGTTTTGAGCAGTCAGATGGGGAACATGATTCGGAGTGGTGTGACAGATGCAGCAACAGAGGTGGTAAGAAGTGGCAGGCCTTCAGCCCTTGCACAGAACCAGATTCTGACTCCACATCGGGGAGTAGCCTCCATTTCAAAAGCCCACCAAAGTCACTCTACCGACGCTAACGTTTCTTAGTTTTTGTGGCCTGACATAAGTAGTGAAACACATAATGTACACATACATTACACACCTACATGTCAAACGCCACCCCACAGGCTTACTCCTGCTCAGCCTAGCCCACAAATCAGCACCTTAAACCCTCACTTTTCCTTTCCTTCTTCTGATTTTTGTTTTGTTCTGAGGTTTATTGTTTTTCAAGAATGCACCTTGAACAGCAAAGCTTTGCAAATGCCTGAATATGTTTTAATGTTTATCGTTAGACATAGTTAGACAGTCTGCCCAGACTTTGCCTCAGTATATGCCCAGACCAAATGCCTCTTGAATTTATGGACTGTTTGCTAAATAATCTTTTGAACATTTGTCTCCAAAATACATGGACTATTGGCCCGTAGTGCCCTAAAGACCGTGACCTGCTTCCCACTCTTCAGGCCAAGGGGGGATGTTGGGGCCAGCCAGAATGCCAGACAAAACTCAGGCCTGTGTCCCTTTTTGGAGAAGACTGACTGGTAATCAGTTACCAGGAAATGACTCTAACTCCCAGCATGCACTGCAGGGATACTCCCAGCATGCTTTGCAACAACTAACTCATAGGTGTGAATTTTAGGGTGAATAAAAGGAGTTGCCACCCATTTTTCTTTCTCTTCACATGCTACCAGCATTAGGGGACACAACTCCTCTGTTCTCCGTCCGGAGACACCCCCCCCCCCCTCACGATTTAAAGCACGCTTCTCTTTGTTTGAAAGTTGGCGCGCACTCGCAGGTAACCCAAGGCCTCCAGCAAGGAAAGTGTTCCGGAATCCCGAGCTCTGATTATCCATTGAACGCATCTCGACAGAGCGTTTATCCAGAGATTGTAAAGAATACGTCTCGTTCCGTCCTGCAACGAACAGGACATCCACGGAGATCATCTCACTCGAGGGAGAACACAAAGATCCAGCTCGTCCGCTAGGGAACCGCCGCCACCGCCATCACAGCTAACCTGCACTGGAACAGACTGGACATCTGCCTCCATCACCGGACTTTTCCTCTCATCAACCGCGGGACACAACGGTTACAAGTGAGGCTTAATTAGGTCTGGGCAGTTAGCTTTAGGGAGTGTATTTAATAATTGATTTATTAATGTGAAACGGGGATAATATTTGTTTGTCATTTGACCACTGCGTCTCGGGTTTTATTAGGTTAAAACCTCTTTGTTTGCTTTTCATGGACCGCCGCGTCCAAAGTGTAAACCTCTTTTGTTGTCTTGTGTGTGTTTCTCTGTGAACTCTAGCGTTAGCCGGGCTAATATCTTCATGATCAGGAAGACCAGTGTAAACACCGTCTAACTTAAATTCGGCCACTGGCTTCTGGTTGAAGTGAATTATTCCCGAGTTGTGCGTGAGCTCCAGACTGCTGTCTTTTTCTCCCACTCTCTCCTACACACACACACAGACACACACACCTACACCTTTGGCGCAGACGCACATCTGGAGACCGAGTCTGAGATCGCGCCAGCACACACATAGGCACACTCACACATATAGGCCTGTACACTCGTAGTTGTTCAGACGCTGCTGAGACAGAGCTTAACTCGCCCCGCCAGGCTAGACGATAGACCCGGCGAGGAGGCCTGTGTTGAGTGGCCGCCATCACGTGACCACCACGTGGTTACGCCGCCATCTTGCTTTCTCTCTCCCCCCTCCTTTCTCTCTCTCTCACTCTCTCTCACACACACACACACACGTGCCACTGTTTGCTTGTACTTTGTTTGCTGTAGTTTAGTTTATAATAGTGATTTGTTTGATTGAGTTTCATTGATCGACTTGATGTTTCTTTGTTAAATAAACTGTTATAATTTAAAGAGCAGTTGTTTGTGATTACTGGTGTATTTGCATTGTGACATAGGATGGGTGCAAGGGCTTTGTGTTCGGATTTCACGCCTTCAATTTATTAAATACAGATTATTAATCAATAATACTAGTATTTAATTAATTAATTCGAGACTGATATGGTAAGATTGGTTGTTCTCTGATTTCAGAGTGGTGCCCCTTAATAGGTTTATTAACTCAGTTTAATAATATTGTTGATTTAGATTAATAATTAAATAAAGTTAATTATTAATGTTAATTTGATAACCAAATTTTACTATAGAAAACCCAACAGAAATGTTGCCCGCGTATTAGCTCTGCAAAACCCCAACACATTATCATCACATTATGCATCACTGATATCAATAAAATATTGTTTACGCTTATTTACCATTGATTCATTAAATTAAACACCGCCACTGTGTGTAATTTATATCACCGTCATAATATTGTAACTAGCCATTTTTGTGGAACTTTTTCAGACCTTATCTTGGCTGAGGCTTGGAAAGTCACCATATCTGAGAGCAGTAGACAAAACAAGCAGGAGGAGCCACTCCTCTTTGGCTACCAGAAGAAAATCAACTAGAAGAATGTAGACCATGGCTCATCTGTAAAGGCTGAGCTCATTCGCTACATCCAGGTGTCCTCTGTTGAAGAAGACGTGGACTGTCTGGATTTCTGGAAAAGGCATGCAAAGGTCTTCCCAAGGCTCTATCTTGTGGCTATGAGAGTGCTCGCTGTTCCTGCCACCAGTGGAGAGGGTGTTTAGTCATGGGGGCCTTATAATGCGCCCTCACCGAGCCAGGCTTAGTGCAAGGACAATGTCAAGCTTGATTTTTTAGAAATGTTACCATTCTGTTGCATAAACCTTTCTAGGTCTGTGGCCAATGGAGGACACCTAGAAGCTGGTTACAGAAAATGTTTTGTGGCCCATACCAAGTTTATTAAAAGAAGAAGAAAGTCAACCAGTCTGGTCTTATTGCAGGCTTCACTGTTGTTATTGTTTTATTTTATTTTATTATTGGCAAGTTATCTGTCATCAGTTTTTGTTGCACCAAGGTTGGGGTCAGATAACTTTCAATTCACAATATTTCACAACCATGCTGGTGCCAGATATGCAGTAGATACAAAAATAATTGTTTCTCCTGGCATATTTTCCTATTCTCAATGGAAAAATGTTCAGGAAAAAACGTTATTTTCGTATCTACTGCATATCTGGTTCAGCATTTGAAAGTTTTAGTATCGCTTGTAAACAGTTCATCCTCAAATTAAAGCTGACAATCTGCATTTCAACCTCATTGTCAGTGTATCCTTTCAAATTAAAAGTGCTAGAGTACAGAACCTAAATAACAAAAAATGTGTCAATGTCCAATGAATTATGGTGCTCACTGTAAGAGACCTGAGACTTGACTTGGACTCTGGCTCAAAGACTTGAGACTCGACATGGACTTGCCCCTCAAGGACTTGAGACTTGACTTGGACTCACAAAACATGTGTAACCCAGGTCACAAAAGTGAAAAACCAAATGTTAAAATTATTATTGTTTGAAATTAAAATTAAATTAACTCTGATACTGTGAGATTAAAAATATGTAATATGAGTTTAAAAGTAAATTTATTGATCGCGGAGTTTAAATCCCGCGATATTTGTTCTAAATCTCACGGGATTATGTAGACCAATCGGAGCACACGATTGGTATCATAAACAGGAAGCAGCACTGCTTACCGTCAGGGAGATCACAGACAGAGAGGAGAAGCGGAGAATTCAATCCGAAGACTTTGATTTAAACTTTTCTAAACTGCTGTACATTAGGAGGATAGAAGAACAACATTCATTCATGTTACATTGTGGCGGACGGCATCACTTGTAATCGTTCTTACAAACGGAAATGGCCAGGTTTTTCCCCTCACCGGGGTGGCGAGCTAACGAGCACCTGAACCGGGACCCAATCAACTACTGAACTACTGAACTACAACTATTCTTACCGGAGTGGTAGGAACTCGATGAACTTTTTATTTTATTTTTATGGACTAAACCCCTGAACAAACTGAAGAACTTTTTGTTTTGAATTAAGGAAAATTTATTTTGAACTGAAGAAACTTTATAAGGAACTAAAGAAGATTTATTTTGAAACTGAACTTTACAATGAACTGAAGATTTATTTTTGTTGAAAAGATTTATTTTGAAGGGAATATTTGGTGTCATTGCATTTTTTCTTTGGGTTATCGAGTTTATATTTTATTTTTCATTATTTATTTTTCAATACAAATATATTTTTGGTAAACCAAGTCCAAGTCTCCTGAGTTTTATTAATTATAATCATCAGTTTAATTTTCCCTCCTTTCGTATTTAGGATTTTCTGATTTTCTTTTGCCCAGTATTAAATGTTGCTTTAAGTTTATGCTAATTTCAAATATTAAAGGTAAACAAGTGCTACATTATTTATGGCGAGCTAGCCAGGAGGAGGTTTCAGATGATTAATTAATCATTCTCAGTGATCTAATTTGAATAATTTAATTATGGATGTTTTTGAGAGACTTGGTGTTAAAATTTCAAATGCTGTGTTAGTCAAAGGGTTAACAAACACAGGGAAAGATGACGAGGTGATCGATTTCCTTAAACAATATGGGTCAATAAATAGGTTTGAAGTAGTGAAAGAGACCGAATCAGAGTTTTATCAAAACATGGTAGTAGAGTTCAACTTATTACCTGCTTTACTAACTCTAGAACCATTACTACCTTACACATTCGGTTCTGATGATCAGAAAAATTCGTACGTTGTGAGTAGTTTATCTAGTGTGTATACTGAGAATGTAGGAACCAAAAAGACAGAGTCTTACCTTGCTGATTTAAAAGAGATCGCTAAAATGACCGGTAGAGACTTTGCAGAAGTACTCAGAGATATGATGTCTCAGATCGGAGAAACGATCACAGAGTTTGATCCTGATGCAATGGTCGGAAAGGATTTTACAGAAGATTCTGAGGAGATGCCAACAGCGACTGTGACAAAAACTTCACCACAGCCACAGCTAAAAATCTCCAGGCCTTATTCAACTAAACCTGCCGCCAGCGCAACTCACTCACTGCCTTCGTATCCTCCAGTTGAAGTAAACCCACCTGAAGTCCAGCGTTATGTTGTGGAGCATATTGTGAAAGGTGATGACAGTTCAATGCACATGTCTTCACAAAGACTCAGAGTTTTCTCTGGTAAAATGCCACGGCCTTCACCAGAGGCAGATTATGACACATGGCGTTCAAGTGTTAATTTAATCATGAAAGACCCTGCTGTTTCTGATCTTCAGCGATCAAGGAAGATCCTTGAAAGTCTTCTTCCTCCTGCCGCTGACATGGTAAAACATTTGAGTTATGATACTCTTCCAATGGTGTATCTGCAACAACTCGAGTCAGCTTTTGGAACTGTTCAAGATGGAGATGAGCTATATGCTAAGTTCATGGACACTTTTCAAAACGCAGGTGAGAAGCCTTCAGCTTACCTGCAACGTCTGCAGGTAGCTTTGAATTTAACGGTGAAAATGGGTGGCGTTTCTTCTTCAGAAGTAAACGGACATCTTCTGAATCAATTCTGCAGAGGATGCTGGGACAATAACCTGATTTCAGAGCTTCAGCTGAAACAAAAGAAAGCCAACCCACCATCTTTTGCTGAACTGCTATTGCTGTTACGTACCGAAGAGGATCGTGATGCAGCTAAAGCGGAGCGGATGAAACAACATCTTGGTACAAAACAAAAGGCAACATCTCATTCTCAGGTTGCTCACAGCAACAGTGAAATGAAAGGAGTGGTTGATGCATTAACTACACTTACCCAGCAACTTACCCAACAAATGGCAGATATCCAAAAGCAATTGGCATCCTTCACTGCAAGCCAGAAGGAAAAACTACTTTTCCTCCCAAATCATCTTTTGCAAGTGTGCCTTTTAAACAGCGACAGTCTGTTAAGAAGCCTCAGTCCTCATGGAACAGGACAACCCCAAAGTTCCCAAAACCCCAACCTGGATATTGTTTCCAGTGTGGAGAAAATGGTCATATCAAACCCCAGTGTGACAATCGTCCAAATCCTGTGCTTGTTGCAGAAAAACGTAAACAATACAATGCAAAGTGCCAGAAATGGGAAAACCAAAACTCACCTTTAAACTGAAATCGGTTCCTGTTAAAGGACAAACAGGAACTGTGTCTGATCATTCATGTCCTACTGAGAAGAAACATAAATTGTCTGCACAGCTCAAACAGTCAACAACAAAGAACAGAACTTCCAGACTTCCGAAAGGCTTAATCGGGTCAAAGTGCACAGCTTTAGTTAATATAGCTGGCATTGATTGCAACTGCCTTTTAGATACAGGTTCTCAGGTTACTACTGTTCCCACTTCCTTCTATAACCTGAACCTGTCTGATCAGCAGATCAAACCTCTTGAAGATCTGTTAGAAGTTGAAGGGGCAGCTGGACAGTCTGTTCCCTACTTGGGTTATGTTGAGTTGACTGTAAAATTCTTCAATGATTTTCTTGGTGCTGATTATGACATTCCAACTCTTGCTCTTGTAGTTCCTGATGTAAGACCAGGAATTCCTTCTCAAGTTCTCATAGGAACAAACACTCTTGATGTCCTTTTCAGTCACTACATTGACAGTAACACACATCATCAACCGACTCTTTTCGGTTACCGAGCACTGATCAAGACGCTTGAGTTACGTCATCAACAAAATCAAGATGGAACCGTTGGAGTTGTGAGGATGTTAAGCAAAACTCCAACTCTCATTCCTGCTGGCCACAGCGTGATTCTTGAGGGTTCAGCCAAGGTTCAGCCTTTTGCAGCGGATCGCTGGGCAGTTGTGGAGCATCCCACCAAATCTTCTTTGCCTGGTGGTCTGTGTGTTAAAAGTTGCCTTGTTACGCTTCCTTCAAAAGCACCCTACAAAGTACCTGTAGTTGTCGTGAATGAAACAGAGCAAGACATCTTTATTCCTTCTCTTTGTATCATTGCTGAACTTGGTGCTTTTCATAGTATCATTTCACAGCACACTGTGAAAACTTCCACCGAAGATGACAGTCAGAAGTCTGATTTCAAGATCAACTTTGGTGATTCTTCCATTCCAGCCGACTGGAAAGAACGGATCACAGGCAAGCTTCTTCAAATGCCTGAAGTGTTTTCACAGCACGACTTAGACTTTGGATGCACAGACAAGGTTAAACATCACATCAAACTACATGACGAAACTTCTTTTAAACACCGTGCCAGACCCATTCATCCCAGAGACCTTGAGGCAGTTCGAAATCACCTCAATGAGCTTCTGGAGACTGGTGTAATAAGAGAGTCGGAATCACCATTCTCTTCACCCATTGTTGTGGTACGGAAACGTAATAATGATGTCCGACTGTGTATTGATTATCGAAAACTGAATCTACAGACTGTAAAAGATGCTTATGCATTACCAAACCTGGAAGAGACATTTTCAGCACTCCATGGATCCAAATGGTTCACTGTTCTTGATTTGAAATCTGGTTATTACCAGATCGAGATGGATGAAGCTGACAAAGCCAAAACAGCTTTTGTTACACCTCTTGGATTCTGGGAGTTCAATCGTATGCCACAAGGTATAACTAATGCACCCAGTACTTTCCAGCGATTGATGGAAAAATGCATGGGAGAGTTACATTTGAAAGAAGTCCTTGTTTTCCTGGATGACCTAATCATATTCTCTCCAACTCTTGAGGAACATGAGCAACGGTTGATGAGAGTACTCACACGTCTCAAGGAGTATGGATTGAAATTGTCACCAGAAAAATGCAAGTTCTTTCAAACCTCAGTACGTTACCTTGGACATATCGTTTCTGAAAATGGAGTTGAGACTGACCCCGACAAGATTAAAACTCTAAAAACCTGGCCAATTCCAAAAAACCTGAAGGAGCTGAAATCCTTCCTTGGGTTTTCCGGCTATTACCGCCGATTTATCAAAGACTATGCTGCCATCGTCAAACCTTTAAATGAACTTACCCGTGGTTATCCACCACTGCGTACACCACAGAAAGAAAAGAGAACTTCTGGTCAATACCATGATCCCAAGCACCCTTTTGATTGTCGATGGACAGCTGAATGTCAAAATGCTTTTGAAACTCTCATTGAGAAACTCACCTCTGCTCCAGTTCTTGGTTTTGCTAACCCCAAAAATCCCTACATCTTACACACAGATGCAAGCACCACTGGATTGGGAGCTGCTTTATACCAGGAACAGGAAGGAAAATTGAGAGTAATTGCCTATGCTAGTCGTGGATTATCTCAAAGTGAGTCAAAATATCCTGCACATAAACTTGAGTTCTTAGCTCTAAAATGGAGTGTTACGGAAAAGTTTCACGATTACCTGTATGGAACTGACTTTACTGTTGTTACGGACAGCAACCCCCTAACATACATACTCACCTCTGCAAAGTTAGATGCTACTAGCTACAGGTGGCTAGCTGCACTGTCAACTTATTCTTTTAAGCTGCAGTACCGAGCTGGTAAACAAAACCTTGATGCAGATGGTCTATCAAGGAGACCGCATGAAAACTGTCTGAATGATAAACAATCTCAAAAAGAGCAAGATCGAATAAATGGATTCATTCAGCAGCATCTTGATGACAACAGCTCAGAAGTGATTTCAGAAGAAGTTATCGATGCTATTTGTCATTGTATTCTGGTTCGAGCATGTCCTGATCCTATCAGCCAGTCTACTCTTACTCTGGTTGAATCCCTTACTCATTCAGTCAGCGCTGTTCCTGACAGTTACATTGCTGAGGATAAACATGGTTTACCAACCATACCTTCCTTTTCTCAGTCGGATCTGAGAGAAAACCAAAGAGCTGATCCAAGCATTCGGGAAATCATATTCCAGATGGAGTCCAACTTTAAGAAAGGAGCTTCCTGCACTTGGCTTGTTGTTAAGAGAGTGGAGTAAACTTGAACTTCAAAATGGTATTCTTTATCGTAAAAGACAGGACGGAGAACACATGTTTTATCAACTTGTCCTTCCCCAAGAACTGCGTCATATTGTGTTGACAAGTTTACATAATGACATGGGTCATATGGGAATTGACAGAACCCTTGATCTTGTCCGTTCAAGATTTTATTGGCCCAAAATGGCTGCCGATGTTGAACAGAAATTGAAACAGATCAAGGTCCTGATTTTGAATCCAAACTGATCAAAGAATTATGTGAGTTTGCTGGAATTCAAAAAGTGCGGACAACACCTTACCATCCTCGTGGTAACCCTGTGGAAAGATTTAACCGTACGCTGCTTAACATGTTGGGAACACTGGAAAATAAACAAAAATCTAAATGGAAAGACTATGTCAAACCTTTGGTTCATGCATACAATTGCACCAAAAATGAAGTAACGGGATTTACTCCATATGAACTTATGTTCGGACGTTCACCCCGTCTTCCTGTTGACATAGCTTTTGGATTACCTGTAAAAGAGAAACCAAACAAATGTCATTCTCAATATGTTGAAAACCTCAAATCTCGCTTGGAGGAGAGCTATGAAATAGCTTCTCGAAACGCACAGAAAACTGCAGAAAGAAACAAAATTCGCTTTGACAAAAGAGTGACAACTGCAGATCTGGAAGCTGGAGACCGAGTACTGGTCCGGAATGTGAGAATTCGGGGTAAACAGAAGTTAAGTGACAAATGGGAAAGTGACGTATATGTTGTTGTGAAAAGGGCAGGAAATCTTCCAGTTTACACTGTAAAACCTGAAACTAAAGATGGCCCTACTAGAACACTTCATAGGGACCTTCTTTTGCCCTGTGGGTTTCTTCCTGTGACCACAGAGGAAGAAATTCCTCAGTTTTCCCAAGTTCGGAGACCAAAAACTCGGAGCTGCCCAAGGAACACTGAATTGGAAATTGATTTGGATGAGTATGAGGATGAAGATGATTATGACTGTGGGATTTCAAGGCCCCAGGTTCCTCAGACTATAAAGTTCACTGTGGACAATAGTGAAAGACTTGGACTTGACATGGAAGCTCTTTGTGTGGAAACAGATTCTTCAAACAAAAATGGATCTCAATCGTCTCAAAGTGACTTACCTGTTATCGAGGATCCTTTACCTGAAACTCTAACTATGGAGAAAACACGGGATGGAGGAAACTTATCGGAACCTGTGGAAGGAAACTTACCTACGGATATTCCAATGGAACAAACCTCAGCTGATGTGGAAAATGTATCTGGAAATGGAAACCCTGACAATGAAACAGAACCTTTACAAACATCAAATGACTTGATTGAGGATTCACTTAGACGTTCAAGTAGAAACCGAGCACAACCTCAAAGGCTGCAGTACTCTAGGTTAGGAAATCCTTTGATTTCAGTGGTACAAACTCTTTTTCAAAGTTTGTCTGCTGCTTATGCTGATGCTTTGAGTGATGTTACACCTTATCCCGTTCCCACTGCTAAAGTCCATGAAGTGTAGTAGTGTTATCATGCAACGGGACGTGCATGGAGTTAAGGGGGGAGGTTGTAACCCAGGTCACAAAAGTGAAAAACCAAATGTTAAAATTATTATTGTTTGAAATTAAAATTAAATTAACTCTGATACTGTGAGATTAAAAATATGTAATATGAGTTTAAAAGTAAATTTATTGATCGCGGAGTTTAAATCCCGCGATATTTGTTCTAAATCTCACGGGATTATGTAGACCAATCGGAGCACCCGATTGGTATCATAAACAGGAAGCAGCACTGCTTACCGTCAGGGAGATCACAGACAGAGAGGAGAAGCGGAGAATTCAATCCGAAGACTTTGATTTAAACTTTTCTAAACTGCTGTACATTAGGAGGATAGAAGAACAACATTCATTCATGTTACATTGTGGCGGACGGCATCACTTGTAATCGTTCTTACAAACGGAATTGGCCAGGTTTTTCCCCTCACCGGGGTGGCGAGCTAACGAGCACCTGAACCGGGACCCAATCAACTACTGAACTACTGAACTACAACTATTCTTACCGGAGTGGTAGGAACTCGATGAACTTTTTATTTTATTTTTATGGACTAAACCCCTGAACAAACTGAAGAACTTTTTGTTTTGAATTAAGGAAAATTTATTTTGAACTGAAGAAACTTTATAAGGAACTAAAGAAGATTTATTTTGAAACTGAACTTTACAATGAACTGAAGATTTATTTTTGTTGAAAAGATTTATTTTGAAGGGAATATTTGGTGTCATTGCATTTTTTCTTTGGGTTATTGAGTTTATATTTTATTTTTCATTATTTATTTTTCAATACAAATATATTTTTGGTAAACCAAGTCCAAGTCTCCTGAGTTTTATTAATTATAATCATCAGTTTAATTTTCCCTCCTTTCGTATTTAGGATTTTCTGATTTTCTTTTGCCCAGTATTAAATGTTGCTTTAAGTTTATGCTAATTTCAAATATTAAAGGTAAACAAGTGCTACACATGCCTTGTATGCACCAAACGCAGGTCACAGGTGCTCGCTATCATCTCTCTCATCTGCTGGTCCACAGCAGGGTGCTTTTCATTACATTATTTTTTTCGCATCCTCTCGTTTTCTTCCCTCGACAGACACAAAACTCGTTGTCCACCATGAAGAAGGAACTTCCAGACACTTAACCCTGTATTGCTCCCGCTGCTTCGGTGGCGGTGTATGAATGGATTAGTTACTTCTGATGGATGATACTACAAAGCAACCACTGCCATCAGTGTGTGAAAGGGTATGAATGGGTACTGTAGGTGTGACATGCAGTGTAAAAGCGCTTTGAGTAGTCAGAAGACTAGAAAAGCGCTATTTAAGCTCAAATCCATTTACCATTGTTTTTTTTTTTTTTACAGTTTATTCTCACATTGCTAATCTGCAGAAAGTAAAACAGTTTAACATGCAGTGATGGTGAAATATATTCATCCGCATTTCAACTTTATACAGGATAATAACAAATTCAAAGTTTTCTGGCATCACATAAAGCAGCAGATTGTATATTGTATTAAAATAATAATATCATAGAATCAATATAAACTCACAGAGCTCAGTGATGGATTATTGTGGAGATCACAAAAATGAAAATGAAATAAAAGCCTAAGTAATAAATAACGCAGATCTTTAATGAGGACATTTCAAAGGAAGATTAAATGAGTAAAATTACCAATTGAATTATTACCTCTAATGATCAGCTATGTTAAAACATTTAGCTTACATGTTTCAATAAACAAAGGTGTCTTGTATAAGACATGTTATGCCCAAGATAACCATCCATTTATGAAGATAAACTAAGGGGATTTGTAATATTTTTTAAATGGGGGGCTTACCTGAATGTTTATACAGAGGGGTTTGATAGGTGAATCAGCTATGCAGCTTCCCATCAGTAACAAAGCAAGTGAGGGATGTGAGACAACACATAAATGAATTGGAAAAGACCCCCCCTCTCGCTCCCCGACAGAAGCTTTGCTGTGCAGCCAAAGAGCAGTCTGCTGTTTTGCTGGCTGACACACCACACTTTCTCATACACACACATTTTGTGTAAAAGATTCCATTGATGATTCTATTTATGGCATTATTTGCACATGCATACTGTCTACTCTATAGTATACTAGCTGCACATTCTGAGAACTGATCAGCCGATGCTGTACTGTTTTTACACCTCTGCTACTTTAACGGCTGCTTTAACAATTTCTCTTGCACTGCATTTAATCTTGTGTTTTTACCCCTTAATTCTCAGATGACTTATGTAGCATCACGGCCCTATAGAGCAACAATATGTCATCTCACTGTGTAGTATTAGGTTGAAAGACAACGGAAACTTGACTTAACTTGACTAGATCAAGCATACTTTACTATTTATTAGGGTTTTTAGCAAATGGCTCATTTAATTTTAAACTACAGCACTTGCTAAATGGTTGTCAACTGTTATGCATCTAAGATGTGGTCGTTTAATTTTGGCTCCAGGAGCAGGACCTTCTTCAAACTCTGCACAGAGTGTTGATGCCCTGGCTATACTTCCAGTCTTTTTTTCCATAAAGGGAGTTTCTCCTCAACTGAGTGACTGTCTGGATATGAGTGACTCTGTGCAGCTAAAAATAGCGGCTATCATTTATGGAGGAAGGTTTTCAAGCCCTTTTTTAACTTCTCACAGAGGGAGGAATGCAAGAGAGACATAAGCACAGCCTGAACTGTTGTCAGATACTGTACTGTAAAGAGAGTGCAAAATCAGGCACACACAAACTGTTGCCTTAGAGCTAAAGGTCTCCTGACATAAAAGGATCCTTTACCCACTACAGAAACACTTACCCTAACCCTAGCCCTTGTTCAGTAGACTGGGCCAGCCATGTGACCTGTGCTATCACAGTTTTTCCCCGAAAAATAGACTGATGAATAGACAACATTTATTCCAGTATCTTGCAATTCACTGATCCTTGTTACATATTTAATGACAAGAGTTATTACAACAACAATAATAATGTTTTTTAACATAAAGTTGCAAAGATTCTGGTAATGTCATTGTCTAATGGTTCCCAAAGCTCATGACCCACAAAATAAGTAGCCAGAGACGGGGGACCCCACTGTCCTTGGAGGTGGTTAAAGTATAACATATTGCACCAGCAAACACAAGCACTAAAAGGCAAAACAGTGGTAACAAAAGAACAACACAAAATAATACAAAAGCCTAAAAAAAACAATCATTCTTAAGATTCATCAGGTAACACCATAAGTGGTTTATTTAAGCTGCAAGATTTCCGGTCTCTCCCTCTGCTCTTTCAATACCAGCTCTGACCTGCACCAGTACTCTCATGCAGCCACACCACCACCCCAGCATCCAACTGTAGATGCCAAACACAAACTACGTTCTGCTGCAATAAATATTTTAAATGATAAAAACGTGGGTTGTCTTATTGAAATGGTTTTAATTTATTTAATTTAAATTTAACACCTCTTGGTGGCTTGACCCACTTTGGGAACCACTGGTCTACAGTATCCAATGTAATTAAAATACTCAGAGGATCTGAGGAATCTTTGTATGCAGGGGACAAGGCCAAAAACCAATATTTGGTAGCTGTGATCATCAAGTATTCAGATGGCCATGCATTAAAAATAGAAACAAATTGTTGTCAGGTGTCATGTCATGTTGTAAGTTTGTTTTTCTATTTGGACCCCCCTTGAAAATAAGGTGGAACATCTCAAGGGGTGTTATCCTAATACATACATTTTTTAAATAGAAATCACCTTACACAAACTGACCCCTATTGATATATTTGTAAAAAGTGAGACTCCCACTTTTTCAGACTTGAATTCTCTTCATAATAACATTTAACAGAGGAAATAACTGAACAAGAGGCAGGCACAGGTGAATGCACAGGCTGGCCAAGGCTGCAGCTTCGGGGCCCCATGTGTGCAAGGGCCCCAGGATTGACCAGACTATTAATTATTTAATTGTACTTTTTTTTTGGGGGGGGGGGGGGGGGAATATATTGGCCCCTGCTAGTCCATAAGAAACTTTTTTTTTATTAGCACCTGATTGGTTAGACCATTCCCACTACTATTGATGTCCCCCGGGTCCTAGAGGTTGTTCATGCCTGTCAGCTGATCATGTGGAGCCAGGATCCTATAACTCCCCCACAAATTCTTCATCTCAGGAAATTGCTATAAACATCTCTTTTTTTTTTTAAATGCCCACTCATTCTTACTTTTTATCATCCTCCTTACATCAGACAAGGCTTCTTGGAAGAACTTGCTGTTCTCTTTTCTAAAACTGTAACTGTATTAGAATGATCCTTTCAGGTGACTTCAAAATTCATGTTGACAACAGCAACAACTCAGACACCAAACAATTCATTTGATTTCCACAACATGCCACTGGGTTCACACACATCAAAAGGTCACACACTTGACCTTGTCTTCTCTAAAGGTCAAAACAAAACTGTACAGACATACTGGGTGTTGCAAGCTCCTATCATTATTGCATATTCTTTGAGGTTATTTGTACTCCCCAGCCACTCTGTCTCTATTCATTAATAGAGACAGAGTCATTAAAAAACGTAACATCAATTCCATTACAGCCATATATTTATTAATTAATTTTCCAAACATACATTACCCCTACTGCCATCCTGTGATGCCATGATGGATAATTTCAAATCATTAATAATATTGCTCCTGAAAAAAATGTAAAAAAAACATTGACCACCAAAAGCACCATGGAGAAAAAGTGAAAAAATAAAGATGGCACAGAGAATCTGTCGGAGAGACGAACGGAAGTGGAAGAAAAACCAAGTTTCAAGTTGACTTTTAAAACTATAAAATACAGTCTACACTGTTATAATAAAGAAATGGAATCTGCAAGACAATCCAACATATCTCATTTTATTAACATTAATCAAATTATTCTGTCATTTCAGCATCTGAAACCTAGCACCTGTTCTCATGATCTTATCCCAACTAAACTTTTTAAAACTGTTTCTCATGGCCTTATAGAAAACATTGTTAACATTGTAAACACCTCTCTACGGACCGGCATTTTCCGCTCTTCTCTGAAGAATGCTGTAATCACACCCTTGCTAAAGAAAAACAACCTTGATCCATCAGTAATTAATAACTACAGACCAATCTCAAATCTCCCTTTCATTAGCAAAATACTTCAAAAAGTTGTTTACATTCAACTGGACAAATACCTCTCAACTCACAATATATACGATACATACCAATCCGGCTTCAGGGCAAATCACAGAACCAAAACTGCACTTGTAAAAGTTTTAATGACCTCAGGATCAATGTGACTGTCAGAAAGCAACAATTTTAGTATCACTCGATCTTAAAGCAGCATTTTATATTGTTGATCAGGAAATATTTAGCTCTTAACTATATTTCTGACTTTCTCACAGACTACAACCTTACCAGGGCCCAGGTCATCAAGTGAAGTTCTGTTAGTCGTACCAAGAATTAGATCAAAGTCCAGTGAGAGGTCCTTCTCTCTGGAACAAACTACCTGTTGAGATGAGGTCCATCACTACTGTCTCTACTTTTAAAGCTATGCATTGGAATATGTGCTTTTTTGAAATATTAGATTTCTGTATCTCATCCCTTCATGATCATATAGATAACTGTTTGTTTCTTGAATGCCTGTGTTATTATCATCAATGTAAAGCACTTACCTGTAATGAAATGTGCTTTATAAATAAACTTTTCTGTTCTATTCTACTGTATACCACCACACACAACGGATTCATTCACTAACAACCAGAGTCTCGACAATAAACACGTGTAATCTCGAACTGTCAGACGAGATTTAAGAGTTAACAAACATGATGGTCAAGCTAAATGTGGCTAGATGTTAAGGTAAACATTTTGGGGTTTTTTACAGGACAGGTTGTATAAACACTTGTGTTGTTGCCACAAATCAACAAGTTGGTCCTGAATTTATGATATCCATCTAACTTTATGCTTCGGGATTGCTGTTTTTGCCATGGTAATGTTTGTTGTGCTTGCTGCTTCAGTCAGCTTGCTTCCCTATTGGCTATTGTTCTGTTCAACGTGACAATTCGCAGAGTCCGTGCTCAGCCGTCCTCAGTGTTCTTCCCACACAACAGGATTTCTATTTACGATTTCAATTCAGGGCTGCCCCGATAATCTTCCAAGCAGATCTGGGAGGGTAAAATCAGTCTTAACACACCTCACACCACCGGAGAATCTAGCAAGATAATCGGGCCTTTGCTGACGGCCCGATTATCTTGTAGTGTGTACCCCGCTTAAGATTTTAATATTTAGCTAATATAACAATTTCCAAACTCTGTTATATTTATATATTTTATCTTTCCAAAGTACTGTCAACCTCACAAGCCTTTTTTTCTGTACTATGAACCAATGTTTAAACAAAAACTTCAAGGCAATTTTTCATGGTGAAAGAACCATTAAAAAGTATGGCACAATATTAAGTTCAGATGTACCGTGCATTGTTTGCAAAAACTACTAATATTTTTTTCCAGGAGGTAGATTTGCTAAGGATAAATTCAAGAAGAGGTCGAGAAGGGATTGGCACCAGGCTATACCTTATCACAGCAATGAGTGTCATCTTCAATATAAGCTAAAGCAGCATTTAACTTTGATGATAACAGAGTAATTAAGATTCAGTAGATAGATAGCCTATGCTTAAAGGGAAACTTCACCCGTTGAAACATGAATCTGTATTGAAATTGGTTCATATACGTAGCAAAAATGTGAAATACATTTTGAAGTTGGTGCCTTCTTGACCAAGAAAAGGCAGAAAGTGTTTTTTTGGCTCATGTGGATGAAAGACAACAACTCCCAGAATGCACAGCACAGCAGGCCACTCCCACTGAAGCTACGCCGCTCTATTTACAGTCTATACGGCTGTTTCCTTTACTGATTCCGAGATTTCAGAAGGAATTGGCATCCGAGAAATTCCTAGCAGCAATCAGAATCTATGTCTGTGTCCATAGGCAAACAGTGGGACTCTCAGGCGGATGGCCTGGAGGCAGGGCACATAACCAGGACAGTTCGGGAGGGCGGCCAGGAGGCCGGCCCAACACGGAGAACAGTTCAGGTGGACGGCCCGGAGGCCGACCAGACACGGAGCACAGTTCAGGTGGACGGCCCGGAGGCCGACCAGACACGGAGCACAGTTCAGGTGGACGGCCCGGAGGCCGACCAGACACGGAGCACAGTTCAGGTGGGCGGCCCGGAGGCCAATCAGACACGGAGCACAGTTCAGGTGGGCGGCCCGGAGGCCGACCAGACACAGAGCACAGTTCAGGTGGACGGCCTGGAGGCCAATCAGACACGGAGCACAGTTCAGGTGGGCGGCCCGGAGGCCGACCAGACACAGAGCACAGTTCAGGTGGACGGCCCGGAGGCCGACCAGACACGGAGCACAGTTCAGGTGGGCGGCCCGGAGGCCAATCAGACACGGAGCACAGTTCAGGTGAGCGGCCAGGAGGCCGATCAACCACAGAGACCAGCTCAGGGGGAGTCAGCAGGACCTCCGACGATGGCGCAGGAGTCGGCAGGGCCTCTGACGAGGGCTCAGGAAGCTGCGGAGTCGGCAGGACCTCCGACGAGGGCTCAGGAAGCTGCGGAGTCGGCAGGACTTCCGACGAGGGCTCAGGAAGCGTCACGGCCTCCCACGGAGACACAAGAGTGGGCAGGACCTCTAACGTGGAAACGGGTGTTTGCAGGGCCTCCCACAGAGACATAGGAGTGGGCAGATCCTCCAACGGAGAAACAGGAGTGGGCAGATCCTCCAACGGAGAAACAGGAGTGGGCACAACCTCCAACTTGGAAACGGGTGTTGGCAGGGCCTCCCACAGAGACATAAGAGTGGGCAGATCCTCCAACGGAGAAACAGGAGTGGGCAGATCCTCCCACGGAGAAACGAGAGTGGGCACAACCTCCAACTTGGAAACGGGTGTTGGCAGGGCCTCCCACAGAGACATAGGAGTGGGCAGATCCTCCAACGGAGAAACGAGAGTGGGCAGGACCTCCAACGTGGAAACAGGTGTTGGCAGGGCCTCCAACGGAGACACAGAAGTCGGCCGGACCGCCGAGGGTACGTCAGGAGTCGGCCGGGGCACCGAGGGGACGTCAGGAGTTGGCAGGGAATCTGGAGAAATCCCCCACTCTTCAACAGGGGGACTACAGAGCTCAGCAGTTACAGGCAGCAGACGGCGCTCTGCAGGGACGCAGTGAGGCTGAGGCTCCAAGGCACAGGGAGGCTGAGGCCCGGGGAGCACAGGGGCAGAGTCACTTGGGCGCTGGGCAGCGAAGACTCTGGTGAGCTGGGCAGCGAAGACTCTGGTGAGCTGGGCAGCGAAGACTCGGGTGAGCTGGGCAGCGAAGACTCGGGTGCGTTGGGCAGCGACATGGGCTGAGGCCTGAGTTGAGGCTTTGGCTGAGGCTTTGGCTGAGGCTTCGGTTGAGGCCGAGGCTTGAGCTGAGGCTTGAGCTGAGGCTTGAGCTGAGGCTCGTGTTGAGGCCTGGGCTGGTACACCGACTGCTGGGGCTGTGAAGACAGCGAAGGCAGAACATGGAGACGGGAGCCATGGTGGCCACTTCTTTTTTTCTGGTCTCCTCGGCTGCCAGAAAAAATGGCCAAGCGGGTGCCAGTCCAAGGAGACTGCTCTAATATGGCCAAACGAAAAATATTTTGAAAATAAGTTATCTTAGAAAAAGCATCCATAGTATCTAAACTTTCTGCTGGGTCCATGTCTGGTCGGTTCATTCTGTGACGGCTGGAATGAGGAGGAGGACCCAAATGCAGATGAACAAAAGATTTATTTAAACTAAAAGGCAAAAAGGCAAAACTTACTAAATCAAAATGTCAAAAAACAGGTAGCCACAAGGAAACACGAACGAACATCCAACACCAACACTTGACAAAACAATGAACCGACACAGAGGGGAAGAAACACAGAGACTAAATAGACATGGGGTAATCAGACACAGGTGAGACTAATGACACAGGTGAAACTAACAAGACACAGGTGAGGACAATCAGACAGGAGGGAAACACACAGGCTTTGTTCAGACTGCCGCCCAAATCCGATTTTTCCCCAAATCCGATCAGAATCCGATCTAACTGACTGACTGTCCACATTACAAATTGCAAGTGACAAGATCCGATCTACCTGTCCGTATTGATATGGTCTGATCCACATTGATTTCTATGGTAACAGGTTACGCCCAGGAAATACAAATGCAAAATGGATGACAGAGAAGTGTGTGTATTTCTGACGCAAACAATCTTGTGGAGCCGCGGCGCAAACTTTTCTTTAATGGCAAGAAAGCGTCAGAGACGGAGGAGATTGATTAGCTGTGCTGCGTTTCGTGCTGTGATCGCCGCCGGAATGACAGTGGAGCGTGGCGTGTGGTGCCGGCAGGCCAGCGATGTGTGGTGGAGTCAAATCGTTGGCACATTTGATGACGCAATGTGGCTGGCCAACTTTAGAGTGCGAGAGCAGACGTTCCGCATTATTTGTGAAATGCTGCGACCTTACACTGCCCGTCAAGACACACAGTTACGAAAGGCAGTGTCTGTGGAGAGACGCGTTGGCGTTGCGCTCTGGTGGCTTGCCACAGGATCTGGATTTCGCACTTTGGCACATCTCTTTGGAGTTAGGAAGTCAACAGTGTGCGTAATTGTGCATGAGGTGTGCGCTGCTTTAACCTCCCTAAAGCACGAATTCACCAAACTTCCCAAAAGACATCACCTGGTGGGGTTTCCCACAGTGCGGGGGTGCATAGGAAATTGTGATCAATATGATGAAAACATAGTTTCCCCACCTCTGTTTTACCACTACACTTTTTTAAAGCAATGCCAAGTTCAATAGTTAAGATGAAACATGTACATGTTGGATGTATTTATCTAATTTCATAATGTATTACTTCAGATTTCTGAACATAAATGTCGGGTGGCCAGGCAGCGTTCACGACTGTAGAGTGTTAAGAAATTCGGTGGTCTACTCCAAAGCTGAGCAAGGATTCCTGTTCCCACCTGTAAGTCTAAGGTTTTTTGTAGCCTAAACATGTCACCACTACTTGTTTTAACTAGGTCAAAGGGTTTAATTATTCTCTATCTTGCCTATATCTTGTCAGGAAAAAGAAATCATCTTTGGCACAGAGGTTCCCATTCTGCTACTGGGAGATGCAGCCTAACTACGATGTAGTTTGCTGATTTATGTAGATTTGAAAACTCTACAGTATATACACTTACTTAAAATCAAGGCATTCTTATTTGGACATAAAACAATTCTGCCATTTCTTCAACCATAAATGAAGTATTTTAACTGCATTGAACTCAAGGGTGCAGTAGGTGAAACTGTGTCACAACATAAAAATGTGCAGTGTCAAAAGTGTCCAGAAAAAAGAGTCGGGGAGATGGCCATCCTTCACAGGATAATTCATTAACTCATGCGAGATGCGATGGAGGATGTGGTGGCAGACTTTGCCCACCTGGCTGTCAGTGAGGCATTCTGCTGCTGCTCGTGCAATTGATGGATGCCAAATTAGATTCCTGCCTGCTAAACCACAAAAAAAGTGCTAAATTAATTTCTAGCTCTTACTTTCAGGAATACAAAAGGGTGTTTGTGACAGAAAAGGGACACTTCTTGATACCTGGCAACACAGGGTCAGTTGATGTCCTTGTGTTCGGGAGATCTCGGATGTATAAGTCGTCCTTTTATCCACCATAGCTTCATTCTTATTGGGAGGCTGTGGAATTAAATTTGATTCGTTATTGGTATTTTGAAAGGAATCAAATTGTTTCCTTTTTTTGTAAAATTGTTACCAATATTTTTTATATGATTGTGTTTACACTTAGTAAATGTTTTGTTTTAAAAACACACCGTATTGTGGCTATTAATAATCAACTTTTGTATTTAAAATGTATGGAAGCGTATTGCTCTCGCGCCAGAAAAAAAAAAAAAGTATCATTATCACGTTATAACGTGATAAGTTTCACGTTATAACATGATAAGTTTCATGTTATAATGTGATACTGAACTATCACGTTATTTCGTGATACTGAATTATCACGTTATTTCGTGATACTGATCTATCACTTTATTTTGTGATAAGTTTTTGGCAGCGTTGGACTCCACTGTTGACTGGCACTTGGACTTTTGCAATGAACCAGCGTCACCATGGACTGAAACACGGATACACCGCTGTTGAAATTTCTTCGTAATCGAGGTGTACCAGAAGACTGCCTCTCACGCATGGGACAAGAACGTGTCAGTGAAATGTTATGTTTATATGTATTTAATTGCTCTTAAGGGTGCCCCCAAGTTGTGAACGGATAGCATACGTTAGCTAACTTAGCTAGCTAGCCAGCCAGCCTTGGTAATACAGTCCTTCTTTACAGTTACGTCTTTACTTCAAGCTAAAGTGTTTGCTGTGGCCTAGTTTGAGCTGTTGATGACTGGGAGTGAACTGCGTTGTTGGTAAAGCTAGCTGACTGAGGCTAACTGACGCTAACTAAAGCTAACTGACAGTAACTAAAGCTAACTGACACTAACTAAAGCTAACTGACGCTAACTGAACTCCACCATGACACAGCGTTAAGGAACAGACAGGCGGAGGATGAAGGAAGACTCCGGAGATGTTTCTTTGTTTTTTAAAAACACCGGCATAGATGGAAAGTTATACGAGCCGCCGCCAGAAACACGAACGATTTACTACACGAGCTAAAGCTAAAGCTACGCTTACACGTTATCAGAGAGTATGGCGAATAGTACGGGAATTGAGTCGGGACGTTAACCGGGGAAAGCGGAAGGTAATCGGTGAAGCTGTCATTGCTCGAGGCCTTGTTTATGACCGGAAAAACATCAGTGGAGCAGATAAAGTGCCGCCGGTGTGACGTCATGTTCCTGTGTATACAGTAGTGACAGGCGGTTCAGATGATTGACACACTGAACTCGGGTTAGACTCATCTGATCAAAACATGTTACACAGTGTTTATGTTTTATAAATTGTTTTTATGTCACAGATTGTTGTGTGCCCTGGTATTATCCACTAATAAGTCACGTGTGGGTTACTTATTATTGTTGCACAATAAGGAGCAGAATAGCTTTGTGTGTGTGTGTGTGAGTGTGAGCATGCACATAGGTGTGGCAGAAGGATGTTGCAGGTGTCTCCAATCTTGTCCACGAGTTTTAATTTTATTATGTCTGTCTTCACAGATTGATGCCACAATCATTGACTTTATGGACGACAACAGTCTGGCTCGCTACATCCCAACATATGGAGATCGTATAGCAGCAAGACGCTTCTGTGTGGAAAATAAGGGTACAAGTGCAAAAGAATCCAAAAAACATTCACTGCTTGAAAAACTAAAGACAAAGATGGGTATCAATGGAAATGATGATGACAAATCTCATTATGAGGAGTCTTCTGCTCCAAAGCGGAAAAGAAGTTGTGGAAAAAACAACAAATGGGCTGAAAAAAAGACCAGAAAAGTTGAGTTGGGGTGGATTCATGAAGGTAAACAATTAAGAAAACGCAAAGGAGGGGGAACAAGGACTCTTGATGTACCCAAAGAATAAAAAAAAGCAGACATATTACAATACGCTAAAGACCTTTTCTTCCCAAACGGAAAAAGTAAATTCGGAAGATTTGAGACATTCAGTCATGACATATTAGACTATCAAGAGGAAGCTGTATTTGATGAAGATATCACAGTTGGGGAACTGAACACGAAACTAAGAATGGGAGTGCTAAGATTTTACTTGGGCACTAAGAGCCTGGAAAATGAGGATGATGAAGAATCTGATGGGCAACAATCAGATGTAAACAGTGATATACAACTGAGAGACATACATGAAGAAGATGAGCAAGCTACTCAAACCATTGTCATCCTGTCACCAGATTTAAAGGAGGTTGATGCAGATGTATTATCAGACACATCTGAGGTGATGATTGGCGCCTTCCTTGGAGAACCCACGGCTAGTCAACTTGATGACACTTTGATACATCAACCCAGCCTGCAGTATGAAGGAGACGAGCTGTTCATCACATCCATCACACTCCCCTTAACAGGCACAACACCTTTTACTCCAAACACAGCACCTCGAGGTGACGAAACAAGCAGTTCTACATCTTCATATGATTTTGTATGCATCACCATAAAACTTCACAGGGTCAATCTTCTGGAGGAGATGATTAGCCAGTTTAAGGATCCAGTACTCCTCCAACACCCCCTGAAATACGCTTACATAAATGAAAAAGGAGCTGACGCAGATGGTGTTTCAAGAGATGTTTATGCTGCATTTTGGACTGAGTTTATGGACCACACAGCTGAAGGTGAGGACCTGAGGGTTTCATTACTGTCTCCTAAATGGCAGGAAGAAGAGTGGAAATCCATTGGCCGAATTCTGTTGCAGGGATTTCAAGACCATGGATACTTTCCCTGTACTTGGGTGTTACACTAGACTAGACCACAACCTTACTTTTAAAAGTCACATTAAAAAGATGTGCTATGAAGTTAAATATAACATAGCCAACTTTAGACATATTAGGAACTCACTTAAGCGTCTAAAATGTATTTGAATGCTGTGATTTTTTCTTACTTTAATTACTGTATATCATGTTGGTCTCAAGCAAACGAGACTGTCTTAAAACCCATTAGGTCACTTCATAAACAAGCCCTTCAATACCACAACAACATCATCATTGTGATATACTTGATAAATATGAAATTCTAAGCTTTGACAATTTAATTATTTATTCCGATGTCAGCTTAGTGTTTAAGATAATCCTTGATGCTGCTCCCCCACCATTGAAGAGCTTTGTGAAACTTTGCTCTGAGCAGATAAGCAGATCTTCAAGGTCTGCCTCAAACGGAGATTGCAGTATTCCTAAACATGGCTCCACTTTAGCACAATCTGTTTTTTCTTTTAAAGCCATTAAAGACCCACTCACCCCCGAAGTCAAAAAATTGATTTTAAATAACCAGTCTTGTCAGCATTAATGTGTCATCTCGACAAGCATCCTCTGTTTGATGCTCATAGTGAAGGAAAAAACTATCTCAAATATAAAACATAAAATAAAAAACAACAGAGCAGTGTCGGTCATACAGTGGCCGTTTTCAAAAGACTTGTCATAGAGAAAACATGTACTTGCTGCGCTTTTAGGCCCCGTGTCCATAACGATAGCTAAATTGTTCCTTAGTAAGCCTGAAATATGACTGGAACCGGGCTACATCCAGTAGCAACTCCTGGACAAGGCGGTGATATTCCCTGTATTGTTGTCTCCTACGGATCGTGTCGTACTCACATCCTCCTTGCTCCGTGTCTGATCGGAGCCGTGATAGAGGGGCTGTCATTATTAAGGTCATCATCCAGACAAAGTACAAGGGCAGTAATATTCTGATTGATGCTCATGGTAAAGGGAAAAAACGATCTCAAATATAATAAAACATGCAGTGAAAAGTAACAGAGAAGTGTCGGTCAAACAGCGGCCGTTGTCAACAAACTGTTGTCATAGAGACAGGGCTGACGTGCAGCCCTTTTCTTCTCAGCGCACAAAACGCTCATGCGAGCGCTTCCGAGCGCACAGCCAGCGCTTAAAACGCTAAGGGGGACACTGAAAACATAATTTGTAAAAGAAATATTCAATATTCAAATTCTACAGCATTGATTTCTCATCCCAAATATTCTTAGAAAAGAATTTAGTGATTATATTATATGACAAATATCTATGGATTCTCTGGCTCGCTTCATCAAGCTTTTAGTTTGGTACTTTCACTGGGCGGTACAGTACATTTGCATATAAGCTTAATATTAAGAATCTTAGCTAAATATTTAGAATACGTATTAGCTAAATATAAAGAATCTCTACAGAGCCTCTGAAGTTCTGAAAAGTGAACATTTAATTTTGTGCGCACAAGTTATTATATAATTACTATTAGAAATGATTATAAAATATGTGATATGAGTATCTACTAAATGATCATTGTGATTTTATGTCAAACAAGTAAATGTGCCAACTGCTGCTGTTAAGAGTTAATTGTGGTTTCTGTCTTCCTGTCTGGGTTGTTCTGCCCTGTCCTGTTCAGATAGATACTTGACACCAGCTGTGATATAAAAAGAATCAGCGCTTTGGGACTAGTCTGAGACACCTCTAGGGGAAAATGAGCATTGTCGAGGGTGGGCACATGCAGCTCTGGGGGGGCACGAAGCAGACAGAACGCTTGCAGTGGATTCAGGAATGAAGGACAGCCAACTCTGACACTTGATATTTATTCATGGTCATATGCTACAGATAAATATGAAACTTCCCTGACCCGTGACACAAGAAAGCCGCCTACCCCCACTGGGCAATATAGCAGGTGAACACTTTGAGAGTCACAAGCATGTAGGGACTCTTAATAATAGAGACAGAAGTAGGCCAGTGTATATGTTGTTAAAAGTTAGAGGATGATGTAATCAACCATCAGTTGTTGCACACATGGCAGGCAGACACTAATACTACAGGCAGGAATCATTAGTCATTGGCTAATCATGGAGTCATCATGGCAGGAAGTCAGCTAAGAGGTGTAGTTGACCTTGTAGTTGAGCTCTGCTGCTATAAAGAACAAAATCTTCACAAACTTAACAAAAGTCTTTATCAGCTTAGTTCCAAACTAGCTTTTACATCCTGTTCTCTAATCTCTGAAGCTCAATTTAGAGGTGCGGTTCTTATATTTCAGTGCAATCCATGAAAAATGCTGACCTGCCTGGTCAGTCTTCAAATGGAATCTAGTGTGGCTATACTGTGCATATTCAATGCCTACACAGTATTTTCTGGGTCAATTGTGACCCGAGCCAGGGATATCTTCATCACAACCAAGCTAACCGTTAAACACCGTCCTCACTGCTATATTATCACAAAAAGAACCTCATGACTACCATCTACAACTATTTACTATTAATCCAACATAAATTAACATTTAGCACACAAGACAAAAAATGCTTATTGCAGAATAGCAGACAGAGGGGCTGTAATCAGTTTCCCCGCATGTTGTCTTCCTGCTCTGACACTAGTTCTCTAAATCACTGTTGAACACTGATCTCTATTTTATCTACTTCCTCAACTTGGAAGATCAGATCACTGGCCTATTGCTGCCAAAACCATTTAAATGGCAGCTCAGCTATCTTTATAATCTTGTGGGCTACAAGCTTTTTTTTTAATGTCTGTTTTCATCTCAGTTAGCTTAGAATTAATTACTTCTTAATTGTTTATTTTTATTTTATATTGTTTTATTGCCTAAATAAAAATAAAATGTGAGGTCATTAGGTGACTCTACACTGCCTATAGGTGTTAATGTGAGTATGGCTGATTGTCTGTCTCTGCCCTCTGACTGACTGGCGAACAGTCCAGGGTGTACCCCGCCTCTCGCCCAATGACACCTGGGAACGGTTCAACCCCCCCCCCCCCACGACCCGGAACGGGAAAAGCTGTTTATACAATGGATGGATCGTGCTTGCGGGTGCAGATATTGTAAACCATGTCTTGACATGGCATGCCTTGGCATCTTCTGGCCTTCTGGCCTCTGTAGGACTTCTATTCAGAAGTCTTTCACTGTTTCGAGATTAAACCATGACTCTTCAAAGACCAACAGGTTCCTGTCTCTATGGAAACCTGGGCACAAAAAAGCAACACAGACAACTGTGGTATCTTAAATGATAAACCAAAATACAACTTCACAACCAACATTGCAAAATACAGTTGACACAACCAAATACTACAACCTAATACCAAAACACAACCAAATACAGATACATAACTCACTTCAGAACATACAAACATTTATCAGAACACATCCAAATACCGCAATGACAAAATACAATCAAATACTTTAACTCAACAAAATACAGAAGACACAAAAAATTAGCAGCTCTGTACCACCCTACCAGTTTACAGTTTACACAGAAGCCGTTTCAACTATGTTACAACCTCCAAGGCTTGCAAAGTGGAGGAACAAGGAGGGCTAACCAGACAGCCAACAACACAAAAACACCAACATACAACAGCTATAACAAATGAAATTAACAAACAACCAAATACAACAACACTTCCAAATAACCCAACCCCCACCCACCAATGCAACTAAATGCCACATATGGTAACGCAACATAATAACCTAATATAAACAAGTTCTTTGAATAAAAACAACACCACAAAATACCACAAAAATACAAAATACAGAACACAACTATATTTAGTACTCATACTCAAATATAATTAACTACAGAGAAAAGCAACCAACTAACACAGTGGTGGCCAACCCGCGGCTCCTCAGTTCATATCGAATTTTGTGTGTTCTTTTTTTGTGTTTGTGTTTAACATTGCCCGTGTGCATCAGTAATTCACACATACTCCGTGCGCGCCGCGGTCCGTCAGTGCCGTGCACTACGCTGTACTTAGCTGCCACTCTAGTCAACGCTGCAGTCCGTCTCCGGAGCGTGCCACTGTGCCCTGCTCCGTTTCAAATACGCTGCGAGTCTAGTTTCAAGGGAGTACGCTGCAGGCACGCGTCAAGCTGGACAGAATATGACAACCCCGACAGGAAGTCAGACAGCGAAACGCACAAAACATCCGGTCAATTTCAAAATAAACACAATATACAGAATCGCAATGATTTTCACGCATTTTGTTCTGTGGAGTGGATGCTATTGTAAATTGTTATATTTTTGTTTGTGGACTTGATTGAACTGAGAGTTTGTGTGTGTGTGAGAGAGTGCACACAATATTCATTGTTGACAATGACTGGCCTGTGGTCTTAGTTAGTTTTAAGTCAATTTTTTGTCAATATCATGTTGGTGTGTGACATTTACAGTAAATGTGGCTGAGCAGAGGTATGTGTCTGTCTGTGTGAGGGTGTGTATGTGTGCGTGTGTGTGTCTGTTTGTCTGTCTGTCTGTGTGTGTGTGTGTGTGTGTGTGCGTGTGTTTGTGTGTGTGTGTGTGTGTGTGTGTGTGTGTGTGTGTGTGTGTGAGGGTGTGTGTGTGTGTCTGTCTGTCTCTCTGTGTGAGGGTGTGTGTGTGAGTATCAAGGCTATTGTTAATTTTTAGATTTGAAATCTGTGTGTGAGAGAAATAGAGATGAACGAGAGTGCGGGAGGGACAGAGAAAGGCAGAGAGCAAAAGAGAGGGGAAGGGACAGGGGAATGTTCGTGTGTGTTTTTGTGTATGATGAGGCTCTTAAAAGTAACACAGTAGAAAATGTGGCTCTTAGTCTCTGACTGGTTGGCCACCCCTGAACTAACACAACACAACCAAATTCCACAACAACAAAATAGCAGCAAGCAACCTGAAGTTTCAAACCAGTGGCTTTCCACAATCAATTCAAAATCTGTCTGACAGACCCAAATTCCTCTATTGGCTCCTTTGGTGAGCCCTAGTGCATGTCTGGTGTAACCTATATCTAGTCTACATGGACACAAATAATTGGAATAAAGCCTGGTCGGAATAAAAGTGCTTTATGTGCACATTTCAGTCCAAGGAGACAGATCCGATACAGCCCATTTGGAAAGAAAGTTCATTCCAAACGAGAGGGGATACAGTTATTTATTCCCATCAAAATCTATGTATAAATTTGTTCAAATCTTTTCATCCTGGTTGGGGTATATCTATTCTTACTGCACAAGTCTGCCTTTGTCTTCAACTGCGCATGTCTAGAGGTCCTCCTGCGCGAGTGTACTGCTGAGCTTGCATTTAAAATGGGAGAACAGAAGAAAAAGTATAGTTTGCGCGAGAGAGGTGGAGAGTGACATCCCTGCGCACAGGAAATTGTGCCTATATAAACAAAGCTACTGTTACTGATGATTAGTACAATATATGGTTAGTTAGATATTTTTTCAAAACAACTCTGTCCTGATAGATTACATTAAACATCAATCTTGCCAAGCCCTATATTGTGCTAGGCAAAATCTCTGGATCACCTCAGTATGGTTAAGTCCATGCAAAATAAACTATACTTATCTTAAGACAAGGAATTATTAGTGTGAGAGCTGCAGCTCTCACACTTGTTATCTTCGCTCTTTTTTTTTATATCTTATTATTATTATTATTATTATTCTGCCGTTTTTTGGCTTGTATCTCCTCCTATACGGTTTGTGCTAGAAACATGGTTCCATGGTAGAGCTTGGTGAGGAGATGTGTGCTACTACTTTTATTGATGCTACAATGGTACAGTGATTTTATATGAATATTTTAAACTGTAAAAATATGAATGGAACCCTATGGGACGCATTTGTAAAAGCTCTTAACTCAAAAACTAAAAGTGCTAAAGTACTCAAACCTCGTAATATGGTCCCTAATGGTAAAATGTTTAACATACTAAACGATGATACTCATAGCGCCACCATGTGGTGTGATATTAAGCGTTTTCCTTCAATGCTGATGAGTTGCTAACAGTTAGCCGTATGAAAATAATATTCGCACAGCGTGTTCCTTGGATGCTACTGATCGTTTGCCACTCTGCAACCTAGGGTCAATTCAGAAGTTCGTCACTCTATATTTTTCAAAGTATGCATAATCAATTAACTACTGTAACTCATCGAGCCTTTACTCAAATCATACCAAAATTGGTACAGTCATTGGTGAGATACTTCCCCCCCCACAAATCGAATTTCATAAAGATCGGTTAAACGGTGAGCCCGTGAAGACAGTAAACGTTTTACTGTAATTGGTACTGTAGGCAAAACATTTTCTATTTCGCTAAATGTTTGATCAAACTTCACCAAATTTGTCAACAGCACCCAGGAAAGCATCAGGATATTGTATGATTATTTTCAGAATTTTATGATCACATTTTGAAAATTTGATGCATTTAAAACTTAGAAGAGTTTTCCCCATGTGATGTCATTGCCTCATGTAGTGAAAGCACATGCTGAACCTTTGTCTTTACTGTGGCGCTTAGGCTGATGGCAAGTCCACCTAACTCGAAGATACTCGTTTCAATTCCCGAGAAAACACATAAGCTCCTCACTAACATGCAGACTCCTCGTCGTGTGTTGTGAGGGCTTTTGCTTTTCTCAAAACTTAAATGTTTGAGTGATTTTAAATGAACTTTAGAAATATTAAATATCAATTGGAGCAGGTCTTGAGAGCTAATATCTCAAAAACTAAAAGTGCTATAGTATTCAAACTTGGCCCTATGGTTACTTGTTGTATGCTCAATATACTCATAAATGATCCTATAGCGCCACCATCTGGTCAGTCATCAAGAGTTTTGTGTTCAAGGTATTCAAACTTGGCCACATGTTTACTTGTTGTACAATGCTCAATATACTCATAAATGATCCTATAGCGCCACCATCTGGTCAGTCATCAAGAGTTTTGTTTTCAGGGCTCATAACTCATTTTCCATTAGCCTTAGGAAAGTAATATTTGCTCAGCATGTTTTTGATCATGCTGATTGTTTGCTGTGCTGCAAGCTGTATTCAATTTAGAAGTTCACTACTCTCTATATGTTTGATACTTATGTTCAACATTTTGAAAATAAAAGTGTTTTAAGTCTAAGATGATAAAAAAAGTTTTTCCAGTGTTTTGTCATTGCATCATATTGTGGTATGGTTTGAAAGAGTCTTATCTTCTCTGTAGCTCACTTGGTAAGACTGCTGCTGAGATAATCAGATACTTGGGTGTTCAATTCCCGAGAATAGTTGTGGATCTCATTTATGATGGAAACTTATTCCTGTGGTGTCAACAGTCATTGATTTAGATGTTCACTCCTCTATATTGTTTACATATTTCCACATTTTGAAAATAAAAGTGTTTCAAGATTAAGATTAAAACAAAGCTTTTCCAGTGTTTTGTCATTGCATCAGGTTGTGGTATTGTTTAGTTGTGTCTTGTCTTCTCTGTAGTTGAGAGGTTAAGACTGCTACTCAGGTAACCCAATGATTGTTAGTTCAATTCCCAAGAAGAGTAGTAGATCTCATTTATGATGGGAACTTGTTCCTGTGGTGTTAACAGTCACCGATTTAGATGTTCACTAATATCTCTTTTACATATACTTTCTACATTTTGAAAATAAATGTGTTTTAAGTTTAAGGTCAAAACAAAGTTCTTCCAGTGTTTTGTCATTGCCTCATGTTGTGGTATTGTTTTATGATGTACTGTCTTCTCTGTGGCTCACTTGGTAAAACCGCTCCTCAGGTAATCCGATGGTTGTAGGTTCGAATCCTGAGAGGAGCTGGTTATGTTATGAAAACTGCACATGAGACTGTAGTAGCAATATCTACAACAATCACTGCTCTTATGGTAGCTTAACCATGCTCTGCAGCTCTCACACTGAAATTTCTTCAGGAATTTCCCATTCTAGTTTCTTATTAAAAAAAACCAATAGAATTATTGTAAATAAATAAAAAATGCCATGTCTTTTTTACTATTTGGTCTCAGACATCAACAAGTGTAAATCAATAACAACAATGTAAAATGGAAGTTGTATGAATAGAAAACAATTGTCCTTTGGAGGCAGTAGTGTGACTCTTTCTTAGAGCTGAGGAGGGTTGTATGGGTGATCAGCAAAACATCAGACTGTAAATACATATCTTTTTTTAATACCAACAAACACAGTGACTTTGTCTGTTCTCAATCCTGAACCAACCCAAACCATGATCTTTCTCCTTGCCAATCTTTCTCTTTGTTATTTTTGTGCCCTCTTTTTAATAGTTTGTCATAAACTGGATGTAAATTCTGACCTGCAAAACCATCTGTCATGAATGTCAAGGATAGCAAGCAGTTGTTGATCCAGAGCCTGCAATAGCTGCATTGATGTGACTGTTACTTTTTCTTTACTTTTGAATGCTGCTTGCTTTTCAGGACTTAAGTTCTTGTACAGCTTCACAATGTTTTCAAGGCATCTGCATTATTTGACTTGTAACAGTGATAGAGGAATACAAATTCTTTCTTTCTAATTATGTGCAGCAGAAACAGAAGCTTTTAGCTTAGCCAATCAGGGGATTAAGGGGGGATTCACACTAGGGACCTGGGCCCTGGATTCGAGTACCCTTTGCCCGAGTCTGCTTGAAGAAGTTGTCTCGGGCACGCTTCATGTGAACTCGGGTACGGTCCCCGGCAGACGTGAACACAACCGTGCTCAAACAAGAAAGCTGATTGCTATATGACGTAATTCTAAACGTCTCCTGTCGCTTCAAAAACAGTCATATCAGGGTAGCATGGACCCGTTTTGTCCTCTGAGCTGCACCATAGATGTGGAAGTAGGAAGAGGGTCGTTGTTGGCGTCTCAGAAATAAAAAAAAACATCAAAAGTTAGCAGGATGGACTCAAGTGATCCGAGAGTGGTTGCCATGATTACTTCTTCTTCTTTCTGCTTTTTGGCTGATTTGCATACCAACTATGTGCATACTGTCACCTGCTGTAGTAACAATGTTACTAATGTGAATGCAGACCAGCGAGGGAGAGGGGAGGGGGAGCAATCATGCTCGGGTACGGTACGAAACAATCGCACCTAATGTAAAAACACCCGGATGTAAGGCAAGGACACGCAAAGAGCGTCTGGTCCATTTAAAAATAAAACATAGTATACGGACTCCTGGTCATATTTTACATTACAACAAATCATTCTCAGAAAGACAAAGCAACATGTTTGCACATTTATCTCTTCATGCCCATGTGATCTTGTAGTTCTCCAGTGATGTGTGTAAAGCTGCTCATGACTGCGCTCACGCTCCACAAACGGATCCAAATGGGGCAGGGTGCGCGCCGTCCTGGCACTGACAGAGCACAGTGCGTACGGACTATGTGGAAATTGGCAGTAAGTGTGGTGTGTTGATCCAGTTGATTATTCTTGATCAGAAGCCAAACAAAAATGGTTGACCAGCAACATGACCTGTCTTGGTGTCAATATTTTCAATATTTTCAAAAATGATTCAAGTGTGACTGGCTTTATGTGTAAGGTCAAGCAGAAGTAGCACCAACTAGAAACATGAGGGATACACTCACCCCATTGCAGGAAGCGGGAGACATACTTCTCCCTTGCGAAGGGTGAGGAGTAGAACTCCTGGTAGACACCAACCAGTAGGTCCAACAGTGTCTGGAGACCAACGGGTCCCAAAGTCTGAGTGCCCTGGGCCAAGTCAAGTGCTCCGAAGCTAGGGGCAGTTGACATGACTGCTGATGGTGGAGTGATCCTACAGTACCAGTGAATCTCTGGTTTCCATTGATTGTTTGATTTGAGAGAGCAGCTTGATCTTCTTCCCCCTCAGGGTTAACAGTTTCTCTGGTTGGTCTGTTGAGGATCACATTTACAGTTACAGCCCACCCTCAACCTTCTTCCTAGAACTTTTTTTTTTGGATGACCACCTAACCCCTCTGACCTGCCTTTTCTGTCTATACCCAATTATTGTTCTCGGAACAGGAGTTCTGTTTTTCAATTTGTTCCCCCTACTCCTTCCTCTTTTCCTTTCTCTCTGTTGCTTCCTTATGTTTATATGTCAGGTCCCTTCTCGTTCTGCCTGTCTGTGGATCTGTCTCTGCCTAGTCTTTCTCTCCACACTGTTGTGAAGCATCTGTCACGCCTGTAGTTTCTCTAGCTCTGACTCAAGACCTTTTTTGGTGTTTGAGTCTCCCTCTCCCCTTCACTCCTTTCCTTCTATTTAAAGTACTCCAAACGTTCAACAACACTGAATCCTAATAAAGCAACATGTACATGCCCTGAAGCAACACTGTCACCTGATTATTTGTTATCACACAACCTTGTTTTTCTTCCCCTTCTCTCTCTCTGTGACAGAGCAAACAGGAACCACCAACCTGAATCTGAGCTAGCTGCTGCTGTGACAGTAAGTTATGTTTTGTCAACCTTCCAAGAATCTTTTTTAACTCATTTTTTCCACACTCCCCTACTGTGATCTCCTTCGGTCAGATCTTTCATCACCATGTTTTGTTTTTCCTCTGTCCCCTTCTGTCTCACTTTTCTTAAGGATGCAGCAGAAATGATTAGCTCTCACCAAGTTCAGTGGTTATGGAAATCCTTCTCTCTTTGTCTGTTTATTCAATGACTGGCAGTCCCTCTGTTGTGTTACACTGCAGAGGCTGTAGCTCTGTGTGCCTGTTACTCTCTTTCACTCTTTTCTCTTCACCTCCCCAACTTTACCACGTTGTCTTTTCAATTGAACTGCCTCCTTCCTCTTCTAAATACATGATAGCTGCGCCACAGCCTTCAACTCTTATCTCCCATCTAACAGCTGTTCTGAAACTGCATATGCATTAACCTCATTATTCTCTTCACATGAGGATGGTGAAGTTTATTCAAATTTAACAAAAAAATGTATGCTTTTAATTTGTTTGTTTTTTTACTGTCTTAAGCAAAGGGTACCTTAGATCCTGTTTGGATAAATGGTAAATGGTCTTGAGCTTGTATAGCTTTTCTAGTCTTCTGACTACTCAAAGCGCTTTTTCACCGCATGTCACACATACCCATTCACACCCATTCACACACTGATGGCAGAGGTTGCCATGTAAAAGTGACCATCAGAAGTAACTAATCCCATTCATACACACTCATACGCCGCTGACGAAGCAGCGGGAACAATTCAGGGTAAAGTGTTGCAGAGAACAGACTGGATTATTGAGGTGTAAAACATGATCAGCAGCTCCTGGGGCAGGTTGAACTTCCTGAGCTGATGCAGGAAGAACATCCTCTGCTGGGCCTTTTTCCTGATTGTCTGAATGTGGGAGGTCCACTTCAGGTCCCGGGAGATTGTGGATCCCAGGAACCTGAAAGAGTCCACAGTAGACACTGTGCTGTTCAGTATGGAGACTTGGCATGGAGTTTAAGTGTGTGTGTGTTTGTCCACTAGATATGACACCGCTCAAAGCAGTTTCTATCCAAAACAGAGTCGTATGTCACAGGCCTTGCACTTCCACGGTGTCAGGTTTGTCTTTCAGTCCTCGAGGCGACAACGGTGACACTTTTTTCGCCCTTGCTGCTGTTGCTGAGAACATCTGTCCTTGTCTGTCCCACACAACTGGGCTGTCAGTTCATCTAAGAAGTGCTTAGTGTGTCATGGGCTTCACTTGTTTGGTCTTGCTGATGTCACAGAGGAGGATGTAGCCAATGTCCAAAAAGAGAAAGGAAGAGGGAGTGAATCATAAGAAATTCCCCTGGGTTATCTTCCTTCAGTATTTTTTTTTTATATATACTTTATTAATCCTAGAGGGGAAATTCGGATTTTTCACTCTGTTATTCTAGAGAAATGCTTCTCAAACACAGGCCTGAATCATACACATGCACAAACACGACCTGTGGACATGAATTAATGGAGAGATGTCAGAGTGCAGGGGCAGCCTACAGGAGGCGCCCCTGAGCTGGTGAGGGTTTGGTGTCTTGCTCAAGGGCACCTCGGCAGTGCTCAAGAAGTGGTCTGGCACCTCTCCAGCTACCAGACCAACTTCCATATTTTGGTCCGCATCGGGACTTGAACCAGCAACCCTCCGGTTCCCAACCCAAGACCCTATACACTCAAAAAAAGGAAATGTCACTGTTGTTGGCTATAAAACATAGTATTATCTTTTAATTACTCAAAAACCACGAGTTTTTTATGTCAACTTAAGTTGGTTGTGGTGGTTGAAAGCAAAAATATGCAATGTCAGGTTTACTTGGCTGTGTTAGTTAACCCTACTCAACTCTGTCACGTAAAAATTATGTAAAACCGAAAGCAGCAGCAGTTTGTCCCTTTGAGGACACCACTCATCCCCTCTAATCTCGTTCCCAATCACGCGAGATTATGTTACCCCCGCCATTTTCCTTATCATTGCACATCTTATTTCTACTATCTATGTTGCACAAGGAGAAACACATCCTGGATAAATCCACAGCCATCCTCGAAATAGAGGTAAGTTAACATATTTTACTGCCATTGTTTCAAAAAGCAGGCACCGATAGGCTACCACTTGTATCTGTTTACCATTTAGCTCCGTTAGCTCCGTTAGCGTCGTTAGCTCGGTTAGCGCGGTTAGCGTCGTTAGCTCGGTTAGCGCGGCTACAGTCGAACGCAAGCGGCCTGTTTATTAAACGAAATGAGCAGCTCTACAAATAACCTGTGTGTGTACTATTCCCAGATACATTTTTTTTTTTTTTTTTTACAATCGGGACTCTGACGTTACGCGCGTCTTTTTCCGGTCAGTCGCCATGGAAACATGACGCTCTGCCAGAGGTGCAGTGTTTGGAGTGAAAACAACTGTGTACGAGCTGAAAAAATGAACATATTACTGTATACACCAGTATGTGTGAAAACAGCAACTGTGGCTGCATCTAGGCAGTTTTCAAATCAATTATTTATTCTTAGATTTATATTTGTTATTTTTTAGTTGTGTCTGACTGTCAAACTAGACAATGAAAGAAAGCTTAATGTCTTTCTTTTGCTGTATTCATTCATGTTTTACAAAGGATTTAACCTGAACCAGGCTTTACAACAATAATAATCACATAACATCCATGCAGGCGTAGTAGTATACTACACACACACACACACACACACACACACACACACACACACACACACTTTCAAAAATCTTTTTTTTTTTTTTTTTTTTAACTGCAAAAATCCTGATTAATATGCTACTTTTTGGATTTCTGTGGTTTGGGATTTTCTGGAGATTTGGGATTATACAGGGTGCTCCTGGATCCTCAACTGGGTCTGTAGGGCTTAAGAGTAATTGAACAAAATAAATGAATTAAAAATTACATTTTTACTGAAGGGGCAATGGGTTGCTAAAGGAGGGGAGGCCTGGCAAGGCAGTTGAAGGATCTGTTGCATAGGACTGCCTTTAATGTTTTGATTCTAATCTCACTTTCTTTTTTCAACAGATATGAATGTGGTCTTGTAAAGACTGTGGGACAACTGTATCAACAAGAGTCCATCTACTAAAACACTACAGGTTAGCTCATGGCAATTTTGGCCGCAGGCACCCATACCCATGTACTTATTCTGATTGCCGGTGTGTATTCAAAACTTGGAATGCTCTTCATAGTCATTTAAGCAGGTCACATATTAATCAAAGTGTTGAAAAATGTGTTACTTCAGCTACATTTAACTGTCAGCTGTGTACAAGCACCTACATAGGATCAGCACAAGAGTATTTTAGTCACATCAATAACCATCTCAAGAGCCATGAAACAGTGAATTGTATGTTTCAGGACTGCTCTTTCCAGACAAATATTTATGGTACTTTCAAGTCCCACAGAAATAGAAAACACACTGCATATTCTCTTCAAGATTTTAAAGTAGGTATCGTAAACACTAGTGAAGCAGAAAATTTAGCAGAAGGTGACATTGATAATTCAGCTCATAGTGGTGAGTGTGATGTCGATTCTGATAGTGATATAGAAACTGAAACAAAAGAAAAGCATTTATCTAAGACTATAGAACTGAAATTAGGATCTCTTTTACTAAAACTTGAAAACTATTTCCATGTTCCACGCACAGCAATAGATGAACTGCTTGCTGATTTGCATTATTTGATAGGATCTGCGTCTGTGCCCATATCAAACGAAGCAATTCAAGAAACCTTGAGAAATCACAATATCTCTGTGGACCAGATAGTAATTAAAGAATTGACCACTGCATTATCTTCATGTAATCCTTTGTTAAAAGGTATAGCAAAGGATGGCCCACTAGCCACTGCTCATAAACGCAGCAAGTATTACAAAGAAAATTTTGACATCGTCGATCCAGTAGAGTACATACTTGAATCAAAAACAAGACGAACCTTCCAGTATATTCCTCTTCTGAAAACCTTAGAGCAGTTACTCAAACAGAAAGATATACTTCGTAAAGTTGTTGATAGTCATTCAGATCAGCATTCAGTACATGGGGAGTATAGATGTTATCAAGATGGTTGTCACTTTAAAAATAATGAGTTTCTCGCAGGTGAGGAATTAAGACTGTCGTTGTGCCTTTACATAGATGACTTCGAGATCTGTAACCCTCTAGGGACGTCACGAAAAAAGCATAAACTTTGTGGGGTTTATTGGATTTTAGGGAATTTGCTGCCAGTTTGTCAGTCATCACTGAACTCAATTTATCTTGCATTACTTTGTAAAAGTGAAGATGTAAAAACATTTGGCTATAAAAAAATATTTGAGCCTTTTCTGCATGATCTTGTCACATTAGAGCAACAGGGGGTTTTCATTGATCATCTAGGAACATTCATCAGAGGTACTGTTCAGTGTGTAGTGGCCGACAACCTTGGAGCTCATGGATTAGCTGGATTCGTGGAGAGTTTTTCTGGAGATTTTGTCTGTCGGTTTTGTACTGCTACACGCAGTGAAATTCAGTCACAAGAGGTCAAAGAGGGTGGCTTCAGTCTCAGAACTAAAGAGCTACATCGTACACATGTAGCAAGTGCATGTGAACAAGGTAAACCCTGTTGTGGAGTCAAAACTACATGTGCCTTAGCTGAGAGCCTTTCGTTCTTTGAGTTACGGCAGGTTTCCCCCCAGATCTCGCTCATGACCTTTTTGAGGGGATAGTACCCGTTGAACTTGCTCAATGCTTTGGATTGTTGTTAGCCAAGAAGTACTTCACTTTTGATGGTTTAAATGAACTAATTCAGTCTTTCCCATACAAGTGGGGGGATAAAACAAATCGTCCTCATATATTGCCACGTGCTTTCCAAAGCAAAAAAAATATTGGTGGCAACTCGCATGAGAACTGGTGTCTATTAAGACTAATACCACTGATTGTTAGAAAACTAATTCCAGAAGACGAACCAGCTTGGCAGCTTATATCAGATTTGAAGGATATTGTTGATCTGGTTGTTTGCCCTGTACATACCAATGAGTCAATTGCATACTTGGAGACTAAAATATCAGAGCACAGATATAAATATTGCACACTTTTCCCAGAAAGAAAACTTCTACCAAAGCAACACTACCTGGAACACTATCCAGCACTGATCCTTCTCTTTGGTCCACTTGTTTCTTTCTGGACTCTGAGGTTTGAATCCAAGCACAGTTATTTTAAACAAGTTGTGAGGCATACCAACTGTTTTAAAAACATAACATTGTCTTTGGCCACTAAACATCAGCTCATGATTGGCCATAGTATGTTTTCATCAAGCTGTGAAAAAAACTCTCTTGAGGTTACACAAGTCTCAACAGTCCCTCTTGATGTCCTTAAAGAGGAGGTAGCAGTTAGCCTCCATCAGAAGTACCCTGATTTTACTGTTGTTAATCTAGCACAGAATGTATCTGCTGATGGCATCAACTTCAGAAGTGGATTTGTTTCCTGATTTGTTGGTGGACTGCCAGACTTTGCCGAAATTGTGCAGATGTGTGTTTTGAAAGATGGACTTGCCTTCATAGTAAAAAATTAAGCTCATGGTACAGAGAACACTACAGATCCTTCGAGTTGGATCCTTCTCCAAGGGATGTTTGTGTGATTGAACTGAGTCAACTTGTGGATCGTTACCCCCTCTGTGATTACAAAGTTGGCACTCTCCGTATGGTTACTTTGAAAAGATACATACATTCTTCAGGTAATATGATTTTCTCCTCTGTACATCCACTGGTTCTTTTGATACTGGTTAGCATCTCGTGTAGCTTGGCATAAAGTCTTGGCATACCTCTGTCAAAGTGAAAAAACAAATCTCACAGTTTAAAAGTTGTATTATTTACAGTGTATTGTGTGTATTTGAAATACATTTTAATTTAGAAATTACAAGGGTTGAAAAAGATCTACCTGATCAGAGTGTTTAATTAAACTTTTTAGCCCTTTGATTTAGCCCGTTGATTTAGTTGGACAGTAGTGGAGACAGAACAAAGCCTTTTTATTATTGTTCATATAGTGCAACACAGGGTGGGGAAACACAAACTTAGTTTACTTACTCTTAGTTTTTCATGACTTAGCCTAGTTTGTAAAGATGTCATGATACCTGTTAGTAGTGGTGCTCTGCTCTATTTTATACTAATATTCTCTCTCTTTCAGAGTAAGAGTCTGATGTAAAGGTACACACGATGTCTACTCCAGCAAAGCTTCGGATTGTCCTAGGAGCAGATAACTGTGTGAAGCTAACTTTGCCCTCTGGAATACCGGACTCTGTGGACAGTCTTAAATTTGAGATTCAAAAACACTGTGGAATTGAAGGAGAGTTCAGACTGCAGTACATGGACAATGATTTTGACCAGTTTATGAACCTGACTTCAACAACAGATATCCAAGACAAAGGAACAGTAAAAGTGATTATACCAAGTGAGCAGTCAACACAGGCACCCAGTCATACTCTATTTACACCTTTTCAGGGGATGTATGATTCCTCTGCAGACACTGATATACTTTCATCCTCTGAGTCAACCACTTCAACTTCAACCTCATCCCCAACCTCGTCACTAAGATGTCAAGGCGGGCCACGCAGCTTCCCTATTCCTCCGTTCTCCTATGAAGTTGAGAGGCAGCTGTAAAAAGGCAAACCAGGAATTCCTCGCTGAAGGCAAGCGGCTGAACCCAAGTTTCAAAGTCAGGTCAGACATTTTGCAGGCCTTGGCTTCTGAAATAATGAAGTACACAACAGGATACCCTACCTCTGCACAATTTGATGATGTTGCAGAATCTTTGATCATAAAACATCCATGCTTAAAGGAACAGGGCTCTGTTACTGGAGACTACGGTTGGAAAATCAGCTTAAAGTACAAAATGGGCAACTACCGTACTAAGCTTAGGAGCTTTGGATGCCCAGAAATGAGCATTAACTCCATGAAAAACAGACAGCCTGGTAACTCGTCAAGTCCTAACCAAGTTAAGAAACCCAGGAGGGCCGAGGTCAATTTCTGCCCTCATTACCCAGCTGGAGAAGACAGAGAGAGTCTTGAGAAGGAGCGAGTGGAACTGCTATCTGAGGTCAAGAAAAGGAACAACCATCAGGTGATAAAAGAGAAAATGGAGAAAACCTTTGCTCATCGGCGGTATGAAGTGGTTCAAGACATGCCCTTCATCGCAGAATTCAAAAGTAGATGGCCGGCTCTTTTTATGGAACATGAGGCAAGTCTTGAATTTGCAGGTCATAAGTAAATTGTCTTTGCTTCATGTACTGAATAGGCCTATGTGGTATAGCTTAAAACTGACATCACTATTTGTAACAATTACGATAGGTCTGTGTGTGGGTTTTCTTTTCAAATTCTTGCTCATTTGTCACTAATCAGGAGAACATTACCTCTTTATCCCTAGAGCCCCTGCTTGAGGGGACAGGACCATCTCATGCAAACCTAACCCAAATCTAGAGTTTTAGAGTTCCTTAAATAAGTATCACAACTTTAATATTTCTGGTAATTGGTCAAAAATATTTTGACATTTGATTTTGTACTTATTGCCTAGTTCTGACTAAACTTTAAAGCTAGATTCTGCATAAAGTACCTAAATCTGTTTCGAATTATATATTTGTAAATTTTAAGTTGTGTGTTAATCTTCTGTACTTTGTGTTTTTGTCTTGTTGAAACATGTACCTAGGTAAGTGCAGAGTTCACACGGATAACCACCATCCCACTCATCCCAAAGTTTATGTCGCAGCTGGACCACTACTATGACAAGTTGACTAGGGTGCTCCGTAAGAAAGGAGGAGCAGCAGGTCGCAAAATCACAAACATTATGGCTGTTATTGACCAGGTTTGTGTATAATTACCTGCATCACACACACACACACTTTTATTTGCTCTGCCCTTGTTGCTAATTGGCAAGTGCACCTGTCGTTAACTATTTTATGAATATCTGAGTGACCTCTGCATGAAGACTGGCTGGCCAACTGATATCTGATGTCAGTGACTTGTTTATACAGTATATTTGCCTGTTGTGTTTCCAGAACGACTCCATCGAAACAAGGAGAGCTTGCAGCCTCCAAGCAGTAGCTTTGTATCTCAATGAAGACCCTGAAGAGCTAGTGAAGGAATACGGAGTAAGTGTTATCAGTCGTTTTAAAGTGATATTTTCATTCAACATTGAATAGAGTGCTAAATATGCTCTCATCAATGTTTTTATTTATTTATCTATTTTTGTTTAACTGACTTCCCTTACTAGTGGAGTCAGTTATCAAGGTGAATATTAAAATGGTGCAAATTTCATGTGAATTATGTGCTTTCAGTGGAAGACTTTTTATTAAATGATCTTGTCCCTTTTTGTCTGTTTTTAGAGCGAGACCCCTGATGAAACCCAGAGAGATTTGGACCAGACGGTCATCGGCATCTATGTGATAAAACATCCAGGTGCAGATCCAGAAGATGTGGGCATCATCGTTGAAGGTGTGCAGGTGCTCTCTGGAATCAAAGATGTCGCCACTGCTTGTGCCTTACTGTTCGGTATCATCTACGACTTGAACCTGAGCTATCCAACTGACCTCAGGTACATGTTCGAATTCATTCAAAAGATCCTGATGGAACTTGATACACACAGGCTTTCAACCAAAATCCAGGTACTCAAAAACAAACTGCTGGAATGAATGCATGAAGCCGTGACAGTGTTGTGACCTGGAGGCTATTCATTGCGCTGAAATGGTTTTGTTATTTTGACTACTTGAGCTATAGTTTTGACTGACTGTTAACATTTTTTATAATTTCTTACTGTTACTGTTGTGCCTGAAAGGTAGAAGTTTCAAATGGGACTCTAAAGCAGTGGTATCAAACTATTGACCGGGGACTGTAGCAAAATAATGTATTAGATATGAATTTATCTAATTTACCTCGAAGAAGGGCACCACTTCCGGTTTAACGGAAGAAAATAAACATAAATGATATTAGTTTATTAATAATCAATCAATCTCATATCAGAATGTGTGAACTCTAGAGCAGCTTAAATCAGGAAAAGACACGGACAATAGTTCTGAATTTTATGTTTAAGTTTAATAAAGAAAATGATAAAACAATAATTAAATGAAACAGATATAAAGAATATTGTTATGACAGTGATAATGTAATTATGATGATGTATGACCAGACATGTTATACCTCGAACTCTATAACTCAACTTGTATGGTGAAATTATATGTTTAGTAACGAGATAAAACGCGGTATTGTTTAATTGATTTAACCATTAAACGAACAAAGAATAAAAAGGTGATTAACGAATTTTGGGATTAAATTTGGACTCGGATTGTTTAAGGAGACACGACCAATCTTAATCTCAACACAAGCTCATAGCAGACCTTTACTTGTTGATGTCTCGTCGACTTTCCCCCAGTGGTCTAGCGTCGATTCTCTAGGCCCTTCGGGTCCTTCAGATTATCTTTACCAGCCAATAAACTGCCGTAGTCAGTCAGGTGGGAAGTCGGGATGAGCCAGAGGTGTTGAGTTTCGATGATGAATGCAGAAGTTGGTTCGCGTTGTCTCCCAAAGGCTCCGAGTGGATCAAAACGGGAAAATGTTCTTTAGAAAGTCTTTTGACAGTTCAATTTCCTCTTTAGAATAACCTGATGGCCATCTCGATTTATCCAAATCAGGAAACTGGCGTCAAACGTGAAGATGAGCCCAAAAGTTGAAAAGGCCTTTGCTTTAAGCCAGGAAGAATGAAAGAAACTAAAATGTGCGTAAAATCAGCAGGAGTCGTTCCTACGGTTCGAAGTCTTGAAAGTTTAAGAAAAGAAAAATATACTACTGCCTTGAAATAAAAACGAAATTAAAAAGTGAAGGAACTAAGAGTCAGTCTCAGATGAAGGAAGACTTTGACTCAAACTTTCCTTTCCTTGAGGTGAGCGTGTGCTCATGCTCGTGAGCTGCACTCAACTGGTCTGCACAACGACTGAGGTCCTGCTCTGCAGGAGTGATCTTTTATCATGAGGAGCAGAAGAGGGGGGCAAATGGCCAACACCCTGTTGCTGGGCGCTGCTTTAATTACCGAGTTTACTCAATAATATTACAAATCAGAACTAAAACATATATACGTCACCATACATTCATCTCTATGTAAATTGTAAATTCACGTAAATGTAAGTCACGTCATATATTTAGATATACGTTTATATGGCACATCCTGAGGGGATCATTAAATGTTAGTTAATCAAACAGTTTTATACATTTGACATACTTAATAAGGCAGATTAATAAACATATGAAAAGCAATAGGTGTCTTTAAATAACACCTTATACAGCTAATAACACCTCATATGATTATAATACATATGGAACATGTGATTATAACAGCTTACTTATCCTCGATGTCCTGGCCACCAGGAGGTAATGTTCATCTACCTAAAATTTCTATTAAAATTGACTTAGTCCTAATTTCTTAAGTAGACATCGGATTTTAAGCAGAAAAAGATCATTTCAATACATTCAATGTGACATTTACAGATATGTGGACTCAAACAGATTTAAGTGTTCATTTGAGGGAGAATTAAACATGTTGGTTCAGATCAGAGTCCTGAACCTTAGTCTGAGTGAGTTTCCTTGAGACATACCAGAACTCCAAATGGTTCACTCCTTTGGGGAGTTTTATGGCGCCACAGTTCAAAATGTCATTCTGTTCATGGATATCACGTCTCTTGGGTTCCTGTTAGTTGTTTATCTAAGGTTTTACGAGTTGATGATATACTCTCGCTTCAGCTTTTCTGAGGGAGGAAAGCTTTCAAATCGTCAATCAGTTCCTTTGGTTTTGACTGACCGTAAATCAGTTAATCCACAGTGTCATGGTTCATGCATGTGGATCTTTGAAGGTCTCAGACATACGTCTTTGTACTTACAAATGTCTCCCAATCATTTACTGGGAGTTCCGACCATAGGTTTGTGTGAGAAACTTTGTTTAATACAGTTGAAGCTGCTGAATATCGCTACAGGGACCAAATACTGCTTGTTGATGATGTAAAGTCCTCTGTGGAGATTTTGTTGATTTGGCCCACAGACATAAGATTGTTTGAGTGTTCTTCTTGTCATGATTTTTCTGTGACATGATTGCGTCAAATTACGTGTACAGCAGTTTCAGTTGTTATAAACTGCCTCTTATTGTATCACTGTCAGCCCTAAAAGATTCTGGCAACCTCATGCTGTTAAAAGCTTGTGACCCCTGCCCAAGAGGCATAGCCCTTGCCATGGCTAGAGCTAAGAGTTAGATTTTATTGGCAATATGTTTATTGAAAATAAAAAAATTCTTGTGGCACTTTATAATGTTATGTTAAAATTTAGATATGGGTGCTCTTTAAATCTCAGCTAATAACAATACATTAAACTAATTGGTAAACATGTAATGTTCATACATGTGCAAGTACAAGCATTTTTATGCAAGTGTTGCAAAAGTGTTTTTGAAAAACCGGCTGCTTTGAGTGGTTAATAAAAGTGCTGTTTGGAAAAAAGTTGTGATTATTTCCCCCTCTGTTAACAGCTTTTTTCTGTTTTTATCATTTTAATTGGACAAACTAAACTCAATTAAGACTAACTTAACCACATCAAGTTACTGTGACTCAATAACCATGTATTGCAGTAATGTATATCCAGTTCATTCGCTGAACTTAACCATATCACATAAGTTTAATTTAGGCTTCATACATAAAAAGAAAGTAACCCAATTAAGTTAAAGTCACTTAAGTCACTGTTGTACAATATACTTCAATTTATTGAGTAAATGGTATGAAAACTGGTTTATTAACATCTACTTAACAAAGTTATGTGGAACCACTTGAAACAACATTTTTAAGTAAATCCAACATATCTTTTATTTGAGTGTACGGACTGAGCTACTGCCACCCCACCGTTTACTGTACAGGAAGAGGAGGTGGCTGTCCCTTCAGTGCAGGCCAACCTGCGGAGAATTTGTCAGGTCTGGAAGGAGACCCGGCTGCCCTGCTCCGATCCAGGGAGTGCAACCAAAGACTTGCTGATCTGGGTCTGGCTTATTGCCAAGGATATCCCTCTCAGTGTTCCTTTCAAGAAGCTGGCCCCACTCTTCATAGGTCTCTATGAAATAGAAACTGTCATTAACCCATCCGCTGTCCTTCTCAAATTCCCTTTCGCACTCAAGATTCACCCAATTTTCCATGTATCACAAGTCAAACCTGTCTCAGCCAGTGACCTATGCCTTCCAATGACCGTCCGTCGCCCCTCCACCCCTCCGACTCATTGATGGGCATCCGGCCTTCACTGTCTGGCTGATTCTAGATGTACGCAGGGGCCGGGGGTTCCAGTTCTTGGTGGACTGGGAGGGTTACGGACCAGAGGAGAGGAGTTGGATCTCCCGGTCCTTGATACTGGACCACTCCTTAATCACAGACTTTTACAAGAACCATCCTGAAAAACCTGGTAGACCACTTGGAGGTGGTCATTGGGGACTGTCATGGTTCAACCCGTAGCAGCCCCTCCCTTTCTCTTTTATGTTGTTAGTTTCTCTCTATTTGTCTCAACTCTTTGTTTCTCCTCCTCTGTGTGTCCTGAGTGCATGTCTGTGTGTTTTTGCATGTGGGTGTGGTTTTCTCTGAAGGCAGCCCAGGTGCAGGCAATTTCCCCCTCATCATGAGAATTTAATAATTACTTAATGGATAAATTGAATATGCACAGCCATACTTGTCTCTCGATAAGGCTTTCATCATTTCTAATGTATGGAGAATCAGCGGATAAAACTGAAATCCGCTATCAATATTTTACATAGTCTCTGGGTTTTTTTTTTTTTTTAAAGGAGAGAGAAAGAATATTTTCAGTTTAGTCTTGCTTGGTTTATAAGTTTGTTGTTTTATAGTATAGTTTAAAGCGTTGCACATTCCATTTGCTTCCGGGGAGGACCATGGCGAGATGCTGGGCTTGGCTCCAGGCATAACTGGGCTGCTCTCACTGAATCCCCGCTCAGGTCTCTATAGATGGACGGTCACAGATACGGGAGGGAGACTGGGAAGTGGATTTATTATCAAACCACATACCGATATACACCACCAGAGCAGCGTTTCTCCGGGCCTATTCCCCCCATTTCTATTGTGCAAAAACACAACTTTATAACATTTACAAAAAACTACACAACTTTTAGACATGCGTTCTGGTTGACAGGTAGCTCGGTACTGTTGCCCAGCATGAGTACGGAACTTCAGACCGCCAGGATTTTGAACTTGTCAGGCCCAGGGCAGGGGGTTTTCGATGGGTAAAGTTTGTTTGCTACAGTTTATAGTTATAAACTGTCATCAAAGAGTTGAACAGTGAGTTTAACCCGCTCAATCAGCGAGGAGGGCGAAAGCACGATGTGTCAGGCTGTGAAAGCCGCTGCAGAGGGATGTTGGAGTTGTAGCTCATTAGCCCCAAGGCTGCAGCCACGGAACCCACACTTGGCTGTCTCGTCCCCCATGTCAAAATCCTGGTCGGACTCGCTTTAATCTCCGTGTTTCTGTAATATTGATGTTATTCTATTTCTTTCAACGATACAACTTACCTATCTAGACATAACTTACCTAGCTGTCTGTCTTACTCTCTCCCGTAATCAAACAGTTCCACAGAGCGCCCCTACAGGCCTGGAGAACTTCCTATAAAGGCTGAACTTGAAGCGTTTCTGTATCTGCAGTTGTTTTCTGAAGATGTGTTTGTTTTGACTTGTTTCATTTCTGTACTTGTAGCGCGTTTGATGTTAATGCAGTTGTTTTGCCCTTTTTGCAGCGCATTTGTGTGTTTGCAGCGCGTTTCAGCTGTTGCATTGTTTCAGGAGTTTGCATTTGCTTTTGAATGTGCAGCATTTCTGAATATGCTGCACGTTTTTCTTAATGTTTGTCATTTCAGCAGTTGCCGAGCGTGTGACCTTTACCGGCCATTATAGTAATATGATGAAAAAATAAATCTGAAGAATACTGACTTATGGACATTTAATGGTTATTTACCCTACTTCAGTTGAAAATATTTACATTTTATAAAGGTTACAGGTCATTTTATGAAGATATTGTTATATATGTGAAAATACTGTAAGTTACTGGATGCAAAGTATGTATTTCAATACCTTAGGAAGTCATTGTTTAAGCTTAACATCGTTGCTTCTTTGTGTTTATATATAGACTTCTGCAGGGTTAAAAGAACACACTCCTCCCTGGCACCACTAGGGCAGTTCAGTGGAGCAACACCAGCCTCAAGCAGAAACTGGAAGAACTCCAATTTGTTAAATTTAAGCATTGGCTTCATTTGTCAACACAGGAAACTGCCACTTGGTCGGAGCACACTGATGCATACATAGAGACAACAATACAGAAAGCAGCACTTTTGTGCCGGCACCTCCTGCTGGTCAGAGTTCAGAATGATCCTGCGGCTACATCAGCCCCAAATCATTGTGCAACCAACTAATCAGTTAAAGTAATCATGTTTAAAAATAACTTTAATCTTGAATGAGTGTCAGATAAGGCCATGTAAACTAGGCTGGGAACTCAAAGTACCACAGTGTCTATAATTGTACTTACCACAATCCTCTTTGATTCCCTACAAGGAAGCCCTATCTTAGAGTGCAGGTATCTTCAGTGGATGTAGGAAATTGCAGATTAATGAGCAGTAAGGAGGAAATCCTGTGGCATGAATCTTGAAGAAGAAATATGGTAATGGTAAATGACTTCCTAGTCTTAAAGCACTTTTACACCGCAGGCCACACAGGTTGCTATATAAAATGTCCATTAGTCTTAACAACTTTATTTATAGACATTTATATGCCACTGACAAAGCAGCAGGAGCAACTTGGGGTTAAGTGTCTTGCCAAAGGACACATTGGACATATGACTGCAGAAGCTGGGCATCGAAACTCCAACCTCCTATTAGAGACCACCGACTCCAATAACTGAGCCAAAAGAGATGAATGTATCCTTTCTCAAGAGATAAATGGGTCCAGCTGGCCCAGCTCACCTGCTGATCCGGGTGTGCTGCTGCTCACTAACAGTGGACATCAAAGCTTTGTTAGTAATTGAAGGGGACACTAAGCCAGCCAGCTTGGACAGCAGGGTTGCATGTTGGTTTAATGTGCAGTGTTGTGTGCATCACATAGAACACTGGGGAAAACATTCAGGGTGGAGAGAAGAGAATCGCTGGGGGGCAGGTGAAGTAAGGAAGCTTTGACTTGCAAAAAGAAGGAAAGTGACTGACAGCACAGCTTGGAAGACTTTTAATAGACATCTTTCAGTTACTTTGCCCTTTTTTTTTTTTATTAGAGAAAGACAGTTAACTTGTTTGAAGCATCAGAATCTTTGGGTCTTTCAATCCCGGAAAACATGAGCTGTATTCCAGCTTCGCACAGGTAAGCTAAAATACTACAGAGACATTGTACACGTTTTCACCTGCTCAGATCATTTTCTCACTAAATTTAAAGGACACACTGTGATTCATCAGGAGAGCTGATAAAAGAGGTGTTCTATTACAGTAATAAAAACAAATTGAACATTATAAAGACATTCTGTAAGTACTATAAGTGGGAAATTTAAAAAAGAAGAAAAAATGACTATGTGTTATTTCTCTGATATGACCCTCAAGGTAAGTAATAGTCTTGGTAATTACTTTTATATCTTCAATAGGTGAAGCCAAATGTTCTCTTCTCCAATAATACCTATTCCCCACCCCCTTCTTTGTGTTGATGACTCACTTGTTGTGTAAGCCTGTGATGTCATTACATGCTTACCTGCAGATAAACCTAACAGGGGAAGCTCTTTCCATGCCTCCTCTCTTTTAATCCCTACACCTATTGACCTTTCACACTTTGTTGTTGAAACATGTCTCTAAAATGTGTGGTAACATCACTGGTACCTGTGCACATTTACCCTTTTTGATCACATCCGACTTTTACATTTGTGTAGCTGCCAAGGATTTATAAACTGTGATGATGTCAGGGATTAGCTTCATGTTGACCTTGTTAGGACTGTGAGGGACAATTAAAATGTAAGCAAGTCTGGTTAAAAAAAAGTAAAGCATAATGTTTTAAGGGTGAGTCTGTAGCATTGTTTGTTGCAGCTTTTAAACACAACGTTCTAACTGGGCCTCTCCTTCTGGGCTCATGGCCTGCACAACGTATAATGTACGTTCACTGCTTGTACCTACACTGCAAGCTACAGAATGCTAGCACAAGCTAATTGCCAATGTTTGGCACCTGCGTGTCCAACAGAAAGCAAGCCATCTCCATGTCTGCAGATAAAAGAACCCAATTATCTTATTATTATTATTATTATTATTATTATTATTATTATTATATTGTCCCATCTTTGCAGCTACATCCATGTTTGGCATAATCATCAGTTTGAATTGTGTCCAAGCTCATATGCAGCTGATATCAATTTCGGAACATTTTACACTTCGACAAAAAAATGGACTCAGTGTGCTTACATCTCATTGACAGGTTAACGGGTGTACATAAGCTGGCTTAAACACATGTTTCATTCTAACCTAAAAAAAGATGGGTGTCGAAATTATGAAAGACTGTCCTAAAATAATTAAAAACAATCGGCACAGCTAAAATAACAGAAAAAACGTAATTTAAACAAATGTAACTATGGGCTTGCCATATTGTAACATCTTTTTATAGTAACAAACTTGCATGATTTGACTGTGCTTCCTGAGCTTAATAACTCAGTATCATTAGACAGGAGACAGATATGATAGTTTTTTCTTATATAATGTTAAATTAATTACCAAAGAGTACCTGTTGACATCAGTGCTTAAAAAGCCTGGAAGTCAAGGCTAACAAGCTGTAGACAACACTAGTTAATGTCCATTATAGTTATGGTTAAATTAAAGTTATAGTTACACTTATTTATATTACAAAATTAGCATGATCTTAATGGAAATATGGGAGCTCAACATTAACTGTATTAGGAATAGTCTCTGAAATTAAATTGCATAACACAATGTGGCGGGGGCAGTGGCAGTAATGATGGCTAACTTTTAGTTTTATTTTATTGCGACAATGCCACCTAGGGGAATTTCTCCCCCAGGAAAATACTAAGAGAGAACACAACTCTTAACACTAAACAGAGAGAGGTCACTTAAAAACACTTGAACAGAGACAAGAATTAGCACATTTTTATTTGAACAAGAATTGGGTTAAAATCCCTGTTTCATAATAGCCCAAAAAGTTATTGCACGTTTCCTATTGGCCACTTACAAAGGAGCAGGGCTCAGGGCTTACATGAGGGGAGGGGAAGGATCCTAAAGTTACAAAGCACACATAAAAAAACCACACACCATCTGCATTGACAACCAAATATACTACTGTAAAGGGAAGTGACGGGACCATCACTGGGGAGTCAGTCAGCCACCTGCTCGGCCCAACAGCTCCTGTCAAAAGAAAAGAAACCAAACAATTAAACACATGAAATACAAACAAGAAATTAATATTTCCAAATAAACCATGAAACTAAATAATATTAATAATGTGTGCAGTATACTGTGCAGCTTGAAGGTGCTTGGTGATGGAGCAAATCCGCAGGCTTGACAGCTACATCGAGCCAATCAATATTTCATATTTACCTTATTTATTGACATATAATTCACAGGATTGTTTGACTTATCTCTGTATTCATTTCTATTTAGCTTGTTTAAAAGCTAAATAGAAATTTCTGTTAAAAATAAATATGTTGTTTTTAAATAAATATAGGTTTGTGAGGAAGTACAGTTCACTGTAGTTACTGTATATGCAGCCACTCATATTACAAATGAAGTAATGAAATAAGAAAAATCACACAAACTCAGGCTCAATGGGCCTCATTCACTAATATGTGCGTACAAATGTTCTTACTCTGCGCATAAAATAAATGCATACGCAAAATCACCGTTGGATTCATGACACGTGCGTACCAGCCAGTTTTGTTCTCACCACCATGCGTATGTTAGTGAATCAGAATCATTCTAAATCGTTAGGCGCGTGCCCGCAGCCTGCAATCAGCATACTACCACACCCCCATCTCCCCATATAAGGACATCCGATTGGTGTATCAGGACGAGAGCGGTGAGGTGGAGACAGTAGAAGTTTCAAGAGACGGCCCGAAAAGGTAAAACAGAGCGGTGTGTCCACATAGTTGCAGCTTTACGTGCATTGGCAGTCGGAATCAGCTGATCGGTCACTAGTCACACTCTTCACACGTTTTGACGCTCTCTTCTGAAGGCACCGGCTGCAATATCTTTCAGCAAGGCTGTATCTTTACACTTTGAGACATAAATCACAATCATGTTCCCTTCATGCTCTTAAATAGGCTCCAATGAATGAGCTGGTTTTGGTAACAGATGTTTCATGGCAGTATTAGTGGGAGTGGTCGACGATTAGATTTAAGATTTTAGATTAAAGGATGAAAAGGCATTTCATGATTACTTAATACATTTAGTCAATGCATTAGTTAATTCACGTTTTTAATTCTTGTCTTTTCAGAAATTAAAATACATTTTTATATATATATTATTTTTTACTGAATGTATGTTTAATATGTCATGCATTTAGTTAAGAGTGTACATTATTTGAGAAAGCTGGTCAATCATTTGTGCGTACGCATGGTCTCAGGAGGTTCTAAATTGTGTTCGCAGAGTAGAACAAATTCAAGTAAGAATATATTGATGAATCTCAGATTTGTGCTTCAAACGTTCGTACGCACGGTTTAAGCACATATTTGTGCGTACGCACTGTTAGTGAATGAGGCCCAATGTCTTTTTTAAATTATTTCATTAATTTATTCAAAAATAAATAAATATCCCTTCTCACTGTTAGATGTAATACATTTATGTCCGCATAAATATGTCTGTGAAGCTTCAGTGTGGTGATCAGTTAGTTGTCAGCCAAAGGGTTTAGATAATTCATCAGGGCTGCATGCACTTCTATTCCCTCAGTCTCTGCCCCACATCTGGCTGGGGAAGGGGAGGAGGTTTAACCCACTGAAGCCCCACACTGACTTTTAGTTTGTTTAGGATTTATAAAGGGGTAAATTAAAGGGATATTTTTCTTGTAGGCCAAATTAAAACACAAGTAATTAGGCCTACAAGAAAAATATCCCTTTAATTTACCCCTTTATAAATCTTAAACAAACTAAAAGTCACAAACAAACGAAATATACATTATGAGCCACGAAAGTTCAGTTTAAATCCAACAAAAAGTCCCTCGATCGCTGGTATACCAGAAAGAAAAAGAAAAAGATCTCATGGGGAATCATGAGGATGAATATCTCGGTCAGTCGGACCTTTTTTGTTTCATGCGTTGCCGGAGAGGAGACGCAGAAGGGAATCTGATCATATTCACATTAAAGAATCCTGTTTGACAGAAGACGAGTTATAGTTTAGCTATATTTTTAAAACATAGAACACAATATAAACATTTACTTTGAATATTTAATAAGAAACGGTGAATATCCTGTTCTTTCTCTGGATAAGCCTTAGAAGAGCGCAGAGAGAGAGAGAGGGGTTAGCTAGAAAAACTCTCAGGCGTGGCAGCACATGTGGTGACATACTGCTTCGCACATACTCGCTGCACTGCACAGCTTACTGAGCTGCACGCGCGTAGACGCCTAAGCGCCTGACTATTTTTTCTAAGTGTTACATGTCACGTAGACGATGCTCAATAGTGAAGCGCGCCTGACCACTGCAGCTTCACTCATGCCACTCATACGTGTGACTAACTTTTTTTTTTTTGTTAGGTGTCATCCAGGTGTGGCGTGTGTGTGCATACACTTTAAAGTGTGGCGTTAGGTGTGGCGTCAGCGAACGTGTTAACGTGTTAACGCACATCATACGCACATGTGGACGCGACTTGTGCATTGTGCCTGTGTAACCATTATAAGTCTATGGAAATTGTAGGTGTAGTGTCAGACGTTGGTCAGATCGCAGAGGTCTTTGCAGGCAGGGTACGCATTTGAGTGACTGGTGCGCATGAATTTAGAATGGATCCACCCCCCATACATGAGCAAGCTAGTCAGTGGATAGGCAGCATCCTCTAGTATGTAGTAGACAACCTCCTGCCCACCAATGTTCTTGTGAAGCTGTGAAAACAGTTTTCCTCTCTTAGCCAGTTCCCACAATGAAGACAAGCATAGAACTGTTGCGTCATGCAGACTGCCAGGTTGACAAGCATAAATGTTCCAAAATAAACCTTTGCCGTCAACGACTGCCTGCTATACAAAAGAATAACACCCCTTGCAATTAAAATATTCTGTGTTGTATTCCCGTGGAGCTAAAATAGGAATATGTGAGCCGTCAATAGCCTCTGCAGACTCTGATAACCCCCACCTTTTCTCAAAGAAAAGAGACTTTTTTTTTTAGCTTCTCTGCATTAGGCATCTGGATTACCTCGGGATAAAGGACTTCTTCTACAGAGGAGCAGAATTATTTAAGGCAGTCACAGGCAGTTGAAATGTCATCACCAAACAGATGAGCAATAGCGCTGTGTTACGACCCTGGCTCAGCGGAAGCACCATAAAGGACCACATATTATCAGCAAAAAATAATCTCTATTCCTAATAAGATTAAACATAAACTCAGAGGAAGGGAGAAATGGTGGCTGAGGCCATGCTTCTGGTCCTGGCTGCAGATTGAGAGAGGGGGGAGAAGCTTGACTCTGGGTTTTGTAGTCAGCCCCCAGGTGCAGCAGATCAGTAGTTAAGGAACATATGGCGGTCTGGTAGTGCCTCAAATGAAACGAAACAATGTCAAACATGCACATAACATCCTGTTGCAAGTTTCCACAGCACGACAGCAACTTTTTTTCAGTGGCACAGAGAGTCGATAATTTGTATCCACTTTCTCCATTACAGACTTAAGGTGGCGACAGATGTACTCAAATATTTCTCTTGACATTCAAAAGTTTTCTATCCACTGCTCGTCATTAAAATTTGAAACAACGGACTTCCACCATTCATCCGCTCGCTTTTTCATCCAAACGGATGAAAAGCACTGTGCCGTTATCCACAGCAACGTCTGAAACACAAACCGATTTTTGTGTTTCACTTTAGACTTATTTCTCCACAGTAATATATTCCTGCATACATAATTTTAACACACGACATAAAAATAAATAAGCACAGGTTACACTAAGGAAACATAAAAGTTACCCGTCTGCAGTGCTGTCTTCTCCTGTCTGTCTCGGTAGTGTGAAGCGCTGTCAACTTTTGAATAAGTTGTCGCCTCTTTGCTGTCCATCTTCTGAGTGACAATTGTGGAAGATGTCCTGCATCGTTCTTGTGATTGTTATTGCTTATAGCCCATACAGACTACAGACAGGTGGCACTGACGTCCCACAGCAAAGAGACCCTGGAGAGATTTGTGCTGGACCAGCTCTGGCCAATTGTCAGGCCCCACTTAGATCCTCTCCAGTTTGCCTACCAGCCCCAGCTGGGAGTGGAGCACTGAATGTGCTCCTGTGTTTTGCAATGTGCTCCTGTGTTTTGCCAGCACATTTCTGCGTGTTTCTGCTCAACCTCGTCTATGTTATCCTGGACAAGCCGGACAGCACTGTAAGAGTAATGTTTTGGACGTTTCAGGTGTTTTTGACACCATCCAACCAGCTCTACTGGTGGAGAAGATGACAACGATGCAGGTGGAGGCTCCTTCTGTGTCCTGTATTTTTGACTCCTTGCCTGTCAGACCACACTGTGTGTCGGACAGAGTTGTCAGTATTACTGGGACCCCACGGGGGACAGTCTCGTCTCGGTTCCTCTTAACCCTCTACACCAGGGGTGGCCAACCAGTCACAGACTAAGAGCCAAAGTTTTTGCTGTGTTACTTCGAAGAGCCACATCATACACACAGGCACACACGAACATCCCCCTGTCCCTTCCCCTCTCTTTTGCTCTCTGCCTTTCTCTGTCCCTCACGCACTCTCGTCCTCCTCCACGTTCATCTCTATTTCTCTCACACACAGATTTCAAATCTAAAAATTAACAATAGCCTTGACACTCACACACACACCCTCACACAGACACACACACACACCCTCACACACACACACAGACAGACACACACACACACCCTCACCCAGACAGACACACACACACCCTCCCACAGACAGACACACACACACACACACACACACACACACACACACACACACACACACACACCCTCACACAGACAGACAGACACACACACACCCTCCCACAGACAGACACACACACACACACACACACACACACACACGCACACGCACACACACACCCTCACACAGACAGATACATACCTCTGCTCAGCCACATTTACTGTAAATGTCACACACCAACATATTGACCAAAAATGGACTTAAAACTAACTAAGAACACAGGCATTGTCAACAATGAATATTGTGTGCACTGTCTAACACGCACAAACTCTCAGTTCAGTCAAGTCCACTAACAAAAACATAGCAATTTACAATAGCGTCCACTCCACACGAACAAAATCCGTGAAAATCATCGCGATTCCGTATATTGTGTTTTATTTTGAAATTGACCGGATGTTCTGTGCGTTTCGTTGTCATATTCTGTCCAGCTTGACGCGTGCCTGCAGCGTACTCCGTCGAAAATAGATTTGCAGCGTATTAGAAACGGAGCATTCAATCATTGTGTGAACACAATGATTGACTAGAGTGGCAGCTAAGTACAGCGTATCGCAGGGCACTGATGGACCGCGGCGCGCACGGAGTATGCTATGTGTGAATTACTGACCCGCACGGGCAATGTTAAACACAAACACAAAAAAAGAACACACAAAATTCGATATGAACTGAGGAGCCGCATGAGACCGGGCAAAGAGCCGCATGCGGCTGATGATTCGGCTGTAGTTGTTTCAGCAAGGAGGCAAAGTACAGGGCTGTGTTGGGTGACTTTGTCAAATGGTTCGAGCGGAACCATCTCCAGTTAAACGTGACAAAGACCAAGGAACTGGTTGTGGATCTGAGGAGTAAAAAGGAACTGGTGACCCCTGTTTTCACCTAGGAGGTCAGTGCAAACATTGTGGAAGACTACAAGTACTTGGGAGTGAACTTGTACTACACTGACAATAAACTGGACTGGTCAAAGAACACTGAGGCCGTCTACCTGTAGAGTCTGAGCCGCCTCTACTTCCTGAGCAGGCTGAGGTCCTTTAACATCTGCAGGACAATTCTGATGTTTCATGAGTCTGTGATGGCCAGAGCTATACTTTTTGCTTCTGTGTGTTGGGCAGCAGGCTAAGGGTAGCAGACTCCAACAGACTCAAAGAAAGATTTACAGCCAGCAACATTGTGGGGGTGGAGCCAGAGAAGAGGATACTGTCAAAGTTGTGTGTCATCTTGGACAATGTCTCCCACCTACAACAAAACGTGCTGGCAAATTCATAGGAGCACATTCACTGCTAGATTCATCCCCCATGATGCACCAAAGAACACCAAAGGACCTGCCTGTGGCCATGAAACTCCAGAACTTCTCCCTTTGAGAGTTAGACACTTAGTCTGGCCATGGACTTATTTACACTCAAAACTGGAAAATTCTCCATTGTATAATGTTAGATCAACTGTACAATCTGTCTGTAAACTGGACAACAATTTTTCTGAGTCACCCATTTGTGAGATACTGATACAAGCTGCATAACACTGTCATCATTGAGCCTTATCAGTGCAATATCTACACTGTTCAACACTGCACAGTTTTCATATTTATATTTATAAACGTTGTTCATTTATACAATTTATACAATTTCCTGTGCTTGTACATAGCTATTATTTCTATTTATTTCTATAATATTTTATAACATTTTTGAACAAGCAGGACAAATAAACATACAAATGACAGCAAGGACTTGTATGAGCAAATTACAGATCACATGGGATTTAAAGACAATCGAAACAAAACATCAACATATTTTGCAAGACAGTATCATACAAGGACATATCTATATCACAGATTTCAGACATTTAACATGGAACAGGGAATGTACAACATAGGCAGGACTGTAAAATACAACACCCAGAGAGCATTAAGTATTCACAGAGGTACAGGAGGGGCGCCACTCAACATTGCAGCACCCCCTGCGTAATAGAGGGCAGTTCCAAAAGCAATGCAAATAAGATCCAACCTCTTTCCTGCAGTTGATGAAAATAGGAGAAATGTTAGAATTGAAAATGTTAAGGGATTGGGGTGTACGTTGCTACCTATGAAGGATCCTGTAATGGCTCTCAGTCAGTCTGTTGCACAAAAAGGTTTTCCCTATGGACTCCACAGCATCGGACCATGCCTCCTCACCAAATTCAGTAGCAAGGTCCCTCTCCCATGTTCTTTTAATTTTGTCCATATTAAATGTATTGAGGGACTGTAATTTCCCATAAAAGTGAAATGTATATTTTTTATTTTTGCGTGACTGTAACAATAGCGAGTCAATGGCAGAGGCTACTGGCTGAGCTTCAGGAAAATCAAGACTGAAAATGACTTAGCCACTCTGACACTATGAGCATGTGGCATGCCCAGTTGTAGAACATAAAGTTTGGCATTGACAGACCACCCCTCTCTTTCGGCAGCTGCAGTGTTTAAAAATTGAGACGTGGCTTTTTTCCATGCCAAAAACATTTTGAAATAGATTTATCAATATCGGAAAACACAGATTTATTAATCCTCAACTGGAGCATTTGCATTGGGTATAGGATCCTTGGAAGGATATTCCTTTTAATTAAAAAGGTAAAGTGTTTTGCCACCTGGTAGGTATTTTATTGTATCAGAGACCTCTTCTTTAGTTATCGGACGGAAAAAGTACAGTATGTCTGTGCTCTCAGACGCCAGGGTTGGCAGATTTATACGGTCTGCCAGTGACTGGCACTATCATGGCATTCTGATGAATACCGATTTTGGTAAAAACACTTCATAATATCAACCATGTGTTTAGTTTCAAAGTGTTAAACTCCCGTGTTATCTTTCAATGAGGGAATCAAATTAGAATCAGCCCTTCCCTTTGCCAGACGAGCCAGAAGTCTCCCTGGATTGTTAGCAGATTCAAATAGATGATGCTTGGTGTAAAAAATATCATTTTCTGCTTTGTTTGTGAGAATATTATCAAGGGCTGAAACGGCTGCAGTTATTATTTCATTAGACCAGTGGTTCCCAAAGTGGGCCGTGGCGCAATGACAAGGGGGGCGCGAAAAGTTTTGGGGGAGAAGACGAAGAAGAAGAAAAAATCCAAACAATGCACTACAGTTGTGTGATACCTATGTGAGGTATGTTTTTCGGCAGTTGCATCAATCAAGACAAACTACAGATCAAAGCTAGACATTGAGAATGAACTGAGAGTGGCTGTCTCACAACTGCAGCACAGGCTGGAGAAGATCTATAGCACAAAACAAGCACACACAAGTCACTGAAATTCTTGCAGGACCGGGAGCATGGAGCTTGAAAGAAGATTTTCATTACGTTTTTCAGAAGGAGCTGTTTACTTTCAGATCCACCTAGCGTTTTTTCCGGACAGAAAACCGCTGGCTGTGCGCTCGGGAGCGTTTGCATGAAACGGTTGTTCGCTGAGAAGAAGCGCTGCACGTCCGTCTCTATGACAACAGTGTGTTGACAACGGTCGCTGTATAACCGACACGTCTCCGTTACTTTTTACTTCATGTTTTATATGTGAGATCGCTTTTTACCCCAGCAGAGAGGATGCGGGTACAAGACACAATCCGTAGGAGGCTAAAATACAGGGAATATCATACATTTGGAAAAGAGCGCCGGTGACATCAACAGCGCCTTTCTGAAAAGTTGAAAGATTTTCATCTTGACGGCAGAGCGCGTGTTGAAAAGACGCTGGGCGCTGCGCTTTTCATCCAGACGGCCGCTTTCTGCTGCAAACGCTCTCTACCCATTGAACACAAATGAAAAAAAGACGCTGGCGTTGAGAAAAAAAATGCTAGGTGGACACGGGGCCTTACTGTTGCATCTTAAAAAAGTGTTCAGTTGAATGTTGCAGTTATACTCTTTATTGCTACTTTAGAATTGGCTTGATATTTTTTTAAGTTTAATCTTCACACATTGATGCTGCCCTTCTTTTTCTGTTTTGGCAAATCTCAGATAAATTCTGGAAATACAGATATTTGACTGCAATGGATGTTATTGTCAGTATTTTTTGTATACACAGACACACACACACACGCATACATATACACACAAAATGTATTTGGTAACGTGTGGGGGGGGGCCCATAGCCATTTTTATGTTGAAGCCTGGCAAAAAAAGTTTGGGAACCACTGCGTTAGACACTCTGCACTTTGGTACTTACTAGCTTATTCTTTTTATATTTTATTCTAAATGATATATTATATTTCTATATTTCCTACTTCTATGCTGTGCATAGTAACTGTAACTTGCAATTTCCCCCCCATGATTAAGAAAGTATTTCTGATTCTGATAATACTTGAATGGAAAAGCAGATAATTAAGTAAGCTATAGCACCAGCCTGTCCAACAGAATGAAGGGCTACTTTGTGTCCGTGGATAAAAGCCTACCAAATGTTCATCCTTTTATTGAATGAGCTTCATCAGCATGTACTGTAGTTTCACCTCAGTATGATTATATATCTTATTTGCAACTACGTCTGCCGTATACATTTTTTGTATCAAAGACAACCACCTGGGGCGCTGGTGGCGCAGTGGTTGGTGCGCACGCCCCATGTATGGAGGCTGTAGTCCTCCAAGCGGGCGGCCAGGGTTCGGTTCCGGCCTGTGGCTCCCCGCATGCCGTTCCACTCTCTCACTCCCTGATTTCCAACTCTATCCACTGTCCTATCTCTAAAAAAAAAAAAAACCCCAAAAAAAGACAACCACCTGAACAGACTAATCAGAGACCAAGAGTGGGACAGATTCAGCCTACCATTAACACACTGACACATACAGGAAAAACTTCTGCGCTGTCAACACCACCAGGTAACTTACCACAGCAGCTATTGTTTCCTGTTACAGTTGGCTGCTGGAAAAAGGAAATGCTATCCTGGATACAATTCAGAGGGAGTGAAAAGCAATTGAAGCCCTGGTGTCGTTGTCCACTTTACCTGACTATGGCTCAGGGAGGTATCCTCTTGGCTGGAGTTAGCTAGACATTAACATTCATCAACAAACTGCAGCTGTACCTGTGGTTGTCTTGCCAACTCCATGTCTTGCACTTCCTGTGATCCTGGGTCTAGACTATGCTTGCATTTCGGGCTTACAGTTTGATGTGTCGGAGAACACCTACTGGATTTAATCTGGCCCCAAGAGAAAGTACATTTTCATAAGGGAACCAGCAGCAGAACCAGGGAGGGTTCAAACACAACCTCACATTTATTTTTACTCTACTGTATCCCCTACCATGACCTTCCAGGAGTTGTCCTCAGCTGATCCTTTTGATACTTATTCAGTCTTCTAATCTGGATGATGCTGGGAAAAACAATCTGTGCACTCAACTTCAAACGAACACTGATGTCTGCATATCAAAAGTGGGTAAAACATGTTGATTGTCACACAATCTTCTGTTTTCCCATGACCTGCCAATAAGACAGACACTGTACCATTGCTCCCCTGCCAAACTCCAGGAAATGAAAAGTCACATTGAGGAAATGCTAGTTAAGGAGTCATCACACCTTCCATCTCACCGTATGCTTCTCCAGTGGTCCTAGTACCCAAAAAGAACAACCCCAAATCTCATTTTTGCGTGGATTTTAGAAAATTGAATGCAACTCAAACAGAACCGCAAACTGAGAAGAAGATAGGCTTGCACACTTGCTCAAATGCCACAAAAAAGGTTTTTATTAATCACAACGTTTCGACCAGAGGTCTTCTTCAGGTGATAATTTTTTAACAAAGGAGGGGTGCCACACCCATATGTATAGGTTTTCACACCAATAGGCTGAAAGGCACTAATGGCAGGTGTGGTCAAATATTCAAGGTGTCCCAAGGTGAAACACATCTAGTGATCACCTTTCAAATATAACACCAAGATAAACTATACAAGGTAAACGTACAAAGGCAAAATACATATTTCAGGGAACCATGTTCACATACTAATATGGGGGCGGCAGTAGCTCAGTCCGTAGGGACTTGGGTTGGGAACCGGAGGGTCGCCGGTTCAAGTCCCGATGTGGACCAAAATATGGAAGTTGGTCTGGTAGCTGGAGAGTTGCCAGACCACTTCTCGAGCACTGCCGAGGTGCCCTTGAGCAAGGCACCGAACCCCCACAAGCTCAGGGGGCGCCTCCTGTGGGCTGCCACCGCACTCTGACATCTCTCCATTAATGCATGTCCACAGGTCTCATTGTGCATGTGTGTGATTCAGGCCTATGTGTGTGAGAAGCATGTCTCTAAAATAACAGAGTGCGAACCAGAATTTCCCCTCGGGGATTAATAAAGTATATAAAATAAAATAAAAAAATACTAACATTGTATAAAAACATGAATAACAACAAAGACGTAACCAAAAACCATTCCGTTGTAGCAAAATAATGTATTAGATATGAATTTATCTAATATACCTCGAAGAAGGGCACCACTTCCGGTTTAACGGAAGAAAATAAACTTAAATGATATTAGTTTATTAATAATCAATCAATCTCATATCAGAATGTGTGAACTCTGGAGCAGCTTAAATCAGGAAAAGACACGGACAATAGTTCTGAATTTTATGTTTAAGTGTAATAAAGGAAATGATAAACAATAATTAAATGAAACAGATATAAGGAATATTGTTATGACGGTGATGATTTAATTATGATGTATGACCCGACATGTTATACCTCGAACTCTATAATTCAACTCGTATGGTGAGATTATATGTTTAGTAACGAGATAAAAGGCGGTATTGTTTAAATGATTTAACCATTAAACGAACAATGAATAAGAAGGTGATTAACGAATTTTGGGATTAAATTTGGACTCGGATTGTTTAAGGACACACGACCAATCTTAATCTCAACACAAGCTCACAGCAGACACCTTACTGTTGGATGTCTCGCCGACTTTCCCCCAGTGGTCTAGCGTCGATTCTCTAGGCCTTTCCCCAGATCCTTCAGAACTTTTTTTTTTACTAGCCAATAAACTGCCGTAGTCAGTCAGGTGGGAAGTCGGAATGAGCCCGAGGTGTTGATTTCCGATGATGAATGCAGAAGTTGGTTCGCGTCGTCTCCCAAAGGCTCCGAGCAGATCAAAACGGGAAAATGTTCTTTAGAAAGTCTTTTGACAGTTCAATTTCCTCTTTAGAATAACCTGATGGCCATCTCGATTTATCCAAATCAGGAAACTGGCGTCAAACGTGAAGATGAGCCCAAAAGTTGAAAAGGCCTTTGCTTTAAGCCAGGAAGAATGAAAGATGTGCGTAAAGGTCAGCAGGAGTCGTTCCTACGGTTCGAAGTCTTGAAAGTTTAAGAAAAGAAAAGACTGCCTTGAAATAAAAACGAAATTAAAAGTGAAGGAACTAAGAGTAAGTCTCAGATGGAGGAAGACTTTGACTCAAACTTTCCTTGACTTGAGGTGAGCGTGTGCTCGTGCTTGTGAAGCTGAACTGAACTGCACTCTACGTGCTGAGAGCATGCCCTTATCTGCGGAGCAGAAGAGGGGGGGCAAATGGTCACCCCCCTGTTAAAGGACATCGTTTTAATCACCGAGTTTACTCAATAATATTACGAACCAGAACTAAACCATATATACGTCACCATACATTTATCTCTATGTAAATTGTAAATTTGCGTAAATGTAAGTCACGTCATATATTTAGATATACGTTTATATGGCACATACTGAGGGAATCATTAAAGGTACAGTATGTAAGATTGCATGCTAATGTTTACGTTCAAATATCTAACTTCAATTAAAAATGGACTAAACCCATGTTATATATATTTTTTAGTTCAGTACTTACATCACCTCAAATATTTCCAAAAGTTATCAAAGCCAGAGAAATCTGTAATTTAATAGTTGTAACGGACTGTGTCTTGTAGGCAGCTGCCATGATGAGCCGCCATGACAGACACGAAATGTTGATCGTTGTCAAGGAAACACCGGATGTTACGTCATAGACCGCTGCATAAGCTAGCGCTAGCTGCTACTGAAAGCTGCCGTTCTGTTGCTGTATTTGCTGCTGTGATAAAAAACTTCATGTAAATTATACTTGGATACATCGTCAGTACACATATTGTCTTTCTCAGGTCGGTTTTGCCCGTTCGTATTGATTCAACACGGAGTTCGTTCGTTTTCAGCGGGGGGGGGGGGGTTGGGGGGAATATCCCAGGAGACCCCGCGAGCCGCGACGTCATCTCTTTTGTTATTGTTTTGATTGAGAGCCCCCTTGCGGCAGATTTTACATACTGTACGTTTAAATGTTAGTCAATCAAAGATTGTTATACATTTGACATACTTAATAAGGCAGATTACTCAAAATATGCAAAGCAATAGGTGTCTTTAGATAACACCTTCTACAGCTAATAACACATCATACGATTATAATACATATGGAACACGTGATTATAACAGCTTACTTATCCTCAATGTCCTGGCCACAGGGTGGCAATGATGTTCCACGTCAAATTCCTATTAAAATTGACTTACTTCTAATTTCTTAAATAGACATCGGATTTTAAGCAGAAAAAGATCATTTCAATACATTAGATGTGACATTTACAGATGTGGACTCAAAGAAGTCTAAGTGTTCATTTGAGGGAGAATTAAACATTGTGTTTCAGAGAATCCTATGGCAAGGGGTCCACAAGATTGCTTTTCCTGAGACATTCCACAGATGTAAATGACTTGCACACTAGGGTTTTATTGCTCTGTAGTTCAAAAAGGTCAGGTTAGTTCATGAATACCAGGTCTCTTGTTTCCTGTTTAGTTGTTGATCCAAGGTTTTACGAGTTGATGATATACCCTCGCTCCAGCTTTTCTGAGAGGAAAAAGCTTTCAAATCATCAATCAGTTCCTTTGGTCTTGACTGAACGTAAACCAGTTAATCCACAGTCTCATGGTTCATGCATGTGGATCTTTGAAGTTCTCAGACATATGTCTTTCGACTTACAAAAGTTACCAAATCATTTACTTGGAGATCCGGCCATAGGTTTGGGGACCGGAACTTTGTTTAATACAATTGAGGCTGCTGAATATCGCTACACCGTCTCCTCATTTAATGCACTCACCACCATCCAAAATACTCATGATTTTTCAACATTATTAGGATTTATTAAATCATTTAAAACTTTTGAGGATTGTTTAGAGAAAATGTTTTATTTCATAAAATATTTATTTTATATGTTTTATTCCTGATTAAGGCCTTTAGGTATTAGAGTCTGGAGGGTGAACATGTGAAAACTCTCTTTTAAGTAAGATGGTATTTAAATCACCTTCTCTTCTTGGAGGTTTTACATGCTCGATGCCAATGTTCTCAGGGAGGAAATTGGATGATTAACTTCCCTGAAATGCACTGCCATCGGGTTACGTAGGTCCTGTCCAGATAAAGCTCCTGTGTTCTGCAATCCGAATTTTTAGTGCTCTTATGTTGCAAAAAAGGAGAGCTTGTAGAATGTGATGTAAGAACTTGTAGAATGAGATGTGAGAACTTGAAGAAAAAAAAAGTGAACTTGTACGTAAAAATGTTTACTTTTATAAAAAATCAAAACTATTAATTTCATGTCACCAATGGGAAAAAATTGTGAACCTGTAGAGTTCAAATTTGCACTCAAAGAAAATATTCACACGTGTGATCTGAATGTGAAGTCAAAGAAAAAATATTCACAAATGTGTAGACTGATATTTTCACAAAGAAAATGAAAGCTTCAAACTTGTAATCCAACATTTACTCACATGTATTTTTATTACTGATGTCCATTATCCATTAGCTCTTTGATTACAACTTCTCAAATCTGCCGCGACAACTTCACAAACTAACTTTTCTAGCATGAATCTGAGCTGCTTGAGTTTTGCAACACATTTTGCGAGACATCTGTAGCAAAACAAATTATTACTTGTAGAAATGCAAAGGTACAAGACTGTACATAATTTTTGTCCTGAGTCAAGGGACTACCCATCCCACAATCACTTGCGAGTGGTATTGTTTCTTCTTAAACATAACTGAGTCGTTGTTAATTGTGTTTATTCTGTTAATACAAGTGTTGTACTATCTTGTAGTTTGTGTTGGGTGAATATATAAACTGCATTCACTGCGGCATGACAAGGTTATTAGTACATTTCGTGTTAGCTAACTAACCAGCTAGCCTGCTAGCAAACATAGGAACGGGAAACATTGCCATGGTAACAGCAAGCTCAACCAACAAAAGACGTCTCTTTGGCACTCTAGGATCGTGGGTAGTGTAGTTGTTTAGCCCGATATTGCAAATAAATCCTGTTTTTCTTAAAATGAGGTTGATACTATACAAACTTGTTTCTGCTACCGGAGCATATACCATCGTTTTACACTCGGGTAGCTCTTAGTAAGTCTACATTCGATGGATATGAAATCATGACTAATAATTAAATCTGCTAAGGAGAAAATGAATGGGAGTTTTACTTCTGGAATCACACTGTTGAGCCCTGCGCTTAGTCTCCATTTCCTCCTTTCGGATTGCCAAAAAGGTCATAATCTATCACTAAGAAAAGGCAGGAATGCTACTCACTCAAGGTACTGAGACAAACTGGCAAAAAAGGTAGGAAACACACAGGGTGCGTTCCAATTGTCTTTTTAGCTTAGGAAGGTTCTCAACTGAGTGAAATGACCCGGAAGCGTTTAAGATGATAAGAGCAGTTTGAATTCTCTAAAAGCTAAGGAAACGTGGGTCAATGCTTCCTTTATAACCTCCTTTAGCATAGGAAACACTGGATCATCCTTTACCAAAGGAGATGAGATAATGCCGCCCCACAATTCCTTGCGGCCACAACATTTAAAGCGACTTGCGCATCCGACCGTTCACGAAGCATAACGATCTGTTGGAGGAGAAATGTGGAGACAATCTGCATTTGGTTTATATATTGATTTGACTTATAATTTGTTACTGCCTTTGTATTCATTTTATTTCTTTATTTTTAATGTGTGTGTGAAGAAGGTGAACATTGCTTTTATACATTCTTGTATAATGTTTAGTGTAGATGCCTTACTGTTATTTGATGTTGATTCATACGACAAATTGTAATATAAAACATTGTTAATAAAAAAAGAAAAGGGATGCAGATCATGAAAGTTACCATTGAAATAATATGCCTTGAAAAACTTTCAAAAATCTTTAACCCAGAGGTGAACTATAAAAGTTATGCTGTATGTTGTAAAACGATCAAAGTGAAGTATCCTGGTAGCTTATTTTCCTTTTATTTAAATTTCAACCTTGTGGTAATTAGGGCCCGAAGCACTGACAAGTGCGTAGGACCCTCTTGGAACCCAAATGATTATTTTTCTTTTTTTTCTATTATTTTTATTCTTCCTCCTCTTTGCAGCCACTTTTGAGGGCCTGAACGTAAACGAAAACTCACCAAAATGTGCAAGGTCATCAGGTCTGGCCAAAAATTTGATATTTTCGCATTTTCGGAAAAAAAGTTCGCAAAATGGCTCAAGGGCGCCCCCTTGAAATTTTCAAAAAGGCCTCCCCGTAGATGTTTTTTTTGTCCTACATGCATGAACATTTTTATGCATATTAACCATGTCAGGATCTACATAAAATCCTCTTACACCCATAGTCAAAACATTACAGGAAGTCGGCCATATTTTTTTGAATGCAAAACAAATGGCTCAAAATGGCTCAAATTGGCGTTTCACAAGTCACCTATTTGAACTAACTTGTCAACTGTTGAAAACTCAGTGTTACTGTGTTCTAGACATGTTCAACATATTAAATTGTGCTCTACTCTTCCATTTCTTAAAGGGCGTGGCCGTGGCGTGCGTTCAAAGTTTAACGTGCGTTTTGGCACATTGCCAAAAAATTACATGCTTATAACTCTAATGGGGAGTCTTCAATCATCACCCAAAAATTCATGCATGATATATAGCCTGCCCTGAACATATCTATGATTTAAAAATTTTGATAAGTCACAGCGCCACCTGTTGACAACAGGAAGCCACTACTTTTTAATTACCACTAGCCATTGCTGCACAGTAGCTCAATTCCCCCTCAAAATTGTTGTGGACCATGCTAACACCTTGGCCATACAAGACTTTCAAGCTCAAACGCCTACGTCCAACGCTGTTGTTCTACGGACGTATCGTTCGCCATCAAACAGGAAGTAGTTTTTTCACAGGCTTAACATAGTCCTACACTCCCGAAACTTCATACATATAATCCTGGTGGTGAAGTCAAACTTTTTTTATTATTAAAATGAATGGGCGTGGCTTAATGGCTCAGTGGCACCCCCTACAATATTTCAAACACTCAGCCCCGGCGGCACGTTGAACCTACAATTCTGAATTTTTCGATGCATATCCATATTGCCAAGACCAACAAAAAACCCTCTTGCACCCATACTCGAAATCCAACAGGAAGTCCACTAGGATTTTTTGAAAGTCAAAAAAACGCGATTTTCGATCGTTTACAGGACACCTATTTGAAGTAACTTGTCCGAAAGTGCTCATCCGATTGATGAAAACTCAGTGTTACTGTGTTCTAGACATGTTCAACATATTAAATTGTGCTCTGCACTTCCATTTCTTAATGGGTCAAACTTTGATGTCATCTATTTGAATCTGCTAACAATCCAGGGAGACTTCTGGCTCGTCTGGCAAAGGGAAGGGCTGATTCTAATTTGATTCCCTCATTGAAAGATAACACGGGAGTTTAACACTTTGAAACTAAACACATGGTTGATATTATGAAGTGTTTTTACCAAAATCGGTATTCATCAGAATGCCATGATAGTGCCAGTCACTGGCAGACCGTATAAATTTGCCAACCCTGGCGTCTAAGAGCACAGACATTTATGACTGAGGACAACTCCTGAAACACCTTTCCTTAACCCCATGACTTTTTTCACGGGTTAAAGTAAAGTGGATAGTGAAAGTAGATAGGAGGGACAATCTGAATGCACCCACAGACTAAATACATATAAGGTAATCAAGACAAGGGAAGACAGATTGCTGATGAGCTTCAGCTGGGACCAACACACTGACACAGTAGGGTTGGGAAGGACCGTTTAACAAGTGTTAGACACACGAGGGCAGCAGAGGGAACCTGAAATGAGAGGGAAGTCAATAACTAAAAAAAACAACATGAAAAGTCATATCTTGAAAGAAAAAGAAAACATAACTTAGTCTGAACCCTTGGACTTGACAGGTTGTATGTAGAGCACATGTAGGTGAAATTACACTGAGTGCATGAGCCAAACCGATAATTGCCTTGTGGAGTGTCAAGGAAAGTGGTGCTTTTTTTTATTGGGGTGAGATCCGACTTCACCAGCATCTGCCTCAGATTAGGAGGACGTTTGTACACCACTTTTGGTGCGTCCTTAAAACATCTTTTAGCAAATGGTCCGAAAATGCCAGTGTTTTTTGATTTTGTTTTCGAAATCTTTTCCCATAGGGGAGTACTTTAAAAAGTACTTAGGGCGGTTACCTTTAGGGTTCTTTATTTTTTAATAAGGCACTCATCCTGAGTTAACCTGCTGTACCTATCTCTGGCTGCCTCAACCCAGCCATCGTTGTAGCGCCGTTCTTTCAGTCTGTGTTTGAGTTCATCTGCTTGCTTGTTAAAATCTGTTTCTTTTGTGCGGATTTGTCTTATGCGGCTGAATTGACTAATTGGTAGGCTTTTTTTTTTAGATGACTGGATGGAAAGATTGTCCATGTAGAAAAGAACATTTGTTAGTGTTTTTCCTATAAGTCTGCTTACCACTGTTCTGCCCTCATGTTTCAATAGAATGTCCAGGAAGCTAATTTTTTCTTCATCATGACACATGGTGAACTTCAAATGTTCATGACAGAAAATCAGAAAATTGCAATAAAATGTCAACAGGACCGTCATAGATCATAAAGATGTCATTTACGTATCGTTTCCACTGTTTAATGCGTTTTAAAAAAGGATTTGCAGAAGAGAAGATGTGGTCATTTTCAAAACAGGCTACATAAAGGAAACTAAAATTTGAAGACATTTTGCTGCCCCTGCAGTACCCTTACATTGTCTGTATATAGAGGTTGTGTTCTCAAACATAAAACATTCTTTGATAAAGCCATCTTAGCCAACTCTCTTAAACACAAAGTGTTTGGTAAGGACCCAGGTGGTCTTTGCTTTTTTGGGTCAAAGCATTTAACCCCCCCTGGTGGTCAACATTGGTGAACAGGTTCTGTATGTCCATAGTGACCAAGTGTGTTTGGCCTTGTAGATCACCAACTGCCTTCAGTATATTTATCATGTCCATTGAATCTCGTACATTGGATGGAAGGTTAGTGACAAAAGGCTTAATGACGAAGTCAACTATAACTTGAGATGTTTTCAGTTAATGAGCCAATGGCAGAGACTATAGGTCGACCTGGAGGATTAACTAGACTTTTGTGTATTTTTGGGAGGATATAAGTAACAGGCATGATAGGATGCGCCCCCTTATGAATTCATACTCCTTTTTAATAATTTCTTCTGAATCAAGTAAAACTTTTAGTTTCTCGTCTATCTTTTTTATTTTTGACGGTTGGGTCTTTGTCTAGTTTTTCATAGTACACGGGATCCGACAACTGTCGCTCCACTTCATTTTTATAGTCTTTATCACAATGCTGGTGTCTTTTCCTAGTTCTGCCAGGACCTCTGGTTCTTTTTTGGGTAGATTGTTGTACACCTTATATTCTATTCTCTTGTTTAAAATACTCATTTTTCACTATCTACAATATGTGTCAATAGAAGCGTATCTGTATTTAGGCAGGCAAAAGGTAGATTTAGCCCGGAAAGGGGATGAGACCCTGTAAGGAGTACTGTCCTCCTCTGGGAGCAAAGGAGAACTGTTCAGATTGATGTTAGGCATGTCTGATTCTGTATGCTCCTCATTTATTCTACAATTCTACAATTCACTTAGCAGACGCTTTTATCCAAAGCGACGTACATCAGAGAGTAAGAACAACACAAGCAAGGATCAAGGAAAAATAAAGGAACAATGTCAGTAAGGACGAACGATCAGCTTTCAGTCCGATTGCACACACAGGTGCTGAAAGGCATTGCCCAGAGGCAAGGCACAACATGAACTGCCAGTCTGAGACTCTAATCAGTATATAAACCATCTTATACGTCGTCGTTTTCAAACAAAAAACAAAAAACATAATCATTACCATCATTACATCAATACTATCCAGATCATCATCATTAAGTTAGGTTAGTAGGTATTCCTGAAAGAGCTGGGTCTTTAGCTTTTTCTTAAAGGTACAGAGGGACTCTGCAGATCGAATGGAGTTTGGAAGTTCATTCCACCACCGGGGGGCGACAGAGGAGAAGAGTCTAGTCCTCGTCTTTGGACCCTGTTGTGAAGGTTGGATCAAACGCCTTTCATTGGCAGAGCGTAGTGGACGGGAGGGAGTGTAGACTATCTTTATTGAACCATCACTGTAAATATTACAAGAAAAAAACTCTTTTAGCCTCCAACTGCAAAAAAATCAAAATCAATGGACGTTTCAAAAGGGTCACATTGAGTGGTGGGAAAATAACTTTAGACCATTACAAAGGGCAGACTCACATTCCGCATATATTTGTCTGTCTGATAAATTTACAACAGTTAAGAAATCTTGCTGCAGGTGTAGTAGCGTGTTTAGTACTGTCTTTGGTGTTTTCTTACCCCGCCTGCACTTCTTTTGTGGTTTTGGGGCATTCTCCACCTGTTGGTGCCCCCTCCTCCTCCTCTCTTGATACGAATTTCTCTGTTGTAAAGATGCTGAAGTTTTTTCTGTAGGCCATCTATCGATTCAGTCCCATTGTCAAACAGAGAGTCTCTTACTATGATGCGTTCATAGTCTTCCTTGGTGAATTCAAAAGTCTTGCAGAGCTATGCCTCACCTCTTTGTTCCTTTTTGTTTGGGAGTCGGTGTGTTCTCTTCCATTGTGGCGTGGGTTTTTTGAGTCTCTTTTGTGATTGCTGTATAAAATCAGTAACTTTGAAAAAGGAGGTAGTTATACGCACATCACGTAGGTGCAGGGCATTGCATAAACAGCAAACTGAGGAAGAAGATAAGCCCGCACAGAACATCCCTGAAGTTTCTTGGTTATGTTTCTGTTGCTGGCGTTCAAGTAGATGAGTAAAAGACCAAAGCTGTCAAAGCCCAACACAAAAGAACATCAAAGAGTTGCAAAGATTTCTGGGAATGGCTGGTTGGTACCATCGCTTTGTGCCTAACTTTTCAAAAATTGCAGACCCCCTCAACGCTTTAAAAAGAAATGATTCAAAATTCGTCTGGACACCATCTTGCCAAAGTGCGTTTGAAGCCCTCAAAGGAACATTTTGCCTCTCCACCAATACTGGGCCATCCTGATTTCCACCTATACCCTTCGTTGTATATACTGATGCCAGCGATGTTGGGCTTGGAGCTGTGTTCGTTCAGCAAACCAGATTGGGGATGGAAACTGTAAAGTAGATTGGCACAAGTGTCTAGCAAGGCAACTCAGCAGATGGCATTTTTACAAGAGGTGAGTATTTATTTACAGTGATTAAACCAACACGTGTTGAGAATAATTAAATAAAACAACAGAAGTTCCATTGAAATAAGGTAAATCAACTTTTAATTAAATCAGACTAAGGAACGTGTTAAAGGCAACACGTCCTCACCTCTCAGATGTGGGAAATGTGGGAAAAACAAATGTCACAAGGACTGTAACCGGGAGAATGAACAAGCTAAGTGTATACACTGTAGGAAAGAAATCACTTTACAGGATCTGCAAAGTGTCCTAAAAGAATGAATGAGGTGAAAGTGTGTGAAATCAGAGCGGAGAAGGGGCTGTGATATGCAGCAGCTGTGAAATGTGTCGAAAGAAGCGAAGAAGTTGTCACTGTGCAGAAGGACAAGCAGAGAAAGAGTGGAACGAATACAAATGTCTGTATGGACAAAAAATTATTTCTTGCATTTATATCTATGGTAATAAACTGCACATCGGAAATACACAGCAAGTCAGAAAAAATCAAGATGATACAGGATGCTGCAAAGCGATTTTTGGATATTGGGGATATAACTGGAGAGGAATTAGACATCACACTGAGGGAAGGACTGGCACAAACCCAGACTATTGTGTCTGGGTAATAGAGCGGACAATTATAAGGACATGGATCACTTCGGGTGGAAACTGGAAATATGCGCACTGTTGGAAAAGTGAACTAATAAAATACAATAGGTGGCGGTAATGCAACATTTACGGGTGCCAGCCACCATAAAACTCCAAAGAAGAAGAAGAAGATGGACAAGAGACAAACAATGATATTTTGCACTTCCAGACTAAAGAAAAACAAGTGAACTATATCAAGACTGTGTGTTTGTTTTAAGTTGATTTATACATTGATGTGAACGGTAACTTAATGCTAACACAAATAATAATAGGGATAGTAAGTGCTGCAATGTTACACAAGCAAAAATACATTATAGCAAAATACATAGCTGTAAAGAATAATATGATTTGATATTAAATTAGATTTAAGAGACAAGTGGTGAATAAGACCAAGGAGATGGTGGTGGACTTCAGAAGGAACAAGCCACATCTGCAACCTGTTTCCATCGGGGGGGTCGACGTGGAGGTGGTCAGGACCTACAGATATCTGGGGCTGCAGTTGGATGACAAACTGGACTGGTCACCAAACATGGACACTACCTGCAGGAAGGGACAGAGCCGTCTGTACTTCCTGAGAAGGCTGGGGTCCTTCAACATCCGCAAAAAGCTGCTGCAGATGTTTTACCAGCCTGTGGTGGCCAGTGTCCTCTTCTACGCTGTGGTGTGCTGGGGAGGATGCAGCAAGAAGAGGGATGCAGCACGGCTGGACAGACTGGTGAGGAAGGCTGGCTCTGTGGTTGGTACAGAGCTGGACTCTCTGGTAACGGTGGCAGAGAGAAGGACTTTGGACAAAATGCTCTCCATCATGGACAACACCCACCACCCTTTGCACAGCACCTTCACCAGGCAGAGGAGCATGTTCAGTGGCAGACTGCTGTCACAAGTGTGCTCCACGGACAGGCTTAAGAACTCTTTTGTCCCCCTGGCCACAAGACTGTATAACATCTCACTGTCACGGCAGGGATAAAGCACTCAGTGACTCCTGGACTAATTTTTTCATCTGTACCGCTGTCCTAAGAGTCAGCCTCTAGTTGGACACTTTAATGCTTATCTGACAATCACTTTAATGTTTGCACTGACTGTTTAATGACTGTTTAATGTCTGTTTTCACAAATTTTTGCTTTTCACATTTGACAATCACTTTATTTTTTGCACCTTTAATGTCTGCACTGACTGTTTAATATCTGTTTTCACACTCCTTGCACTACCCCCATCTTAAACACTACTGTACAACAACACATACCTTCAGAACGTCAACACTCTTCATCTCTTATGTACAGGTCTAATTACAGATGCTCTTTTACTGTTTATAGGTTTCTTTTAAATTGCACATATATTTCTATTCCTGCACAGGTTTTGTACATTTCATTATATAAGTTGTATAGGTCTATTTACAATTGCACAGGTTTAATTTTAATTTTAATGTTTTATTCTTATATATAGGGGCTCCTTAAATCTTTGTTGTCGGGTAATATATGTATGGGAGGGGGGACAGGGGGTGTTTATGTAACAATTGCTATGTGTCTTGCATGTTTGCATACTGCTACTGGATGCCTTGAATTTCCCTCGGGATCAATAAAGTATCTATCTATCTATCTATCTATCTATCTATCTATCTATCTATCTATCTATCTATCTATCTATCTATCTATCTATCTATCTATCTATCTATCTATCTATCTATCTATCTATCTATCTATCTATCTATCTATAAAAAGAGCAGCTCACCCACTTTGTCACAAAAACAGTGGGTCACTATTCTCGGAGACAAAGTTTATCGTGTTGTTCAACTCCCATAAAAAACCTTCAAGTTTCAAGTGCACATACCAACTCCCCTACGCCATCAACTGCTCCAACTCTTCCATGACAATCCACTGGAAGGACAGGGTATAAAACATCCAAACGACTGCTGACACTAGCATACTGGCCTAAAATGAGTTTGGATGTTAAAAATGATGTGCAGTGTTGTCAAACTTGCCAGGTTAAAAAACCTGAGAATCGAAGACGGCCTGGAAAATTGCAACAAACCACAGTGGGTCGGCCATGGGAAATGCTGGGAGTAGACATTATGGGACTCTACTCAGAGTTCAGCCGCCAATGGTTATCTGCTTGTCTTTGTCGATTACTATTCACGCTGGGTGGAGCTGTTTCCTCTTCGACTGGCCAACGCTGAATCAGTGCCACTGGTGTTCAACCGAGAAATACTGACTCGGTGGGGAGTGTCGGACTACATTCTTTCAGATCAAGGACCACAATTTGTTTCATCTGTGTTTGGAGACACCTGCAAAAAGTGGAATCTGAAAAAAAAAAAGTACAACACTTCCCACAGACAAAGTTCACAGAACGGGTTAACCAGAATTTAAAGGCCATTTGTGCAGGGTAATCATACAACATGGGACAAATACTTACCTGAGTTCTGCTTTGCCCTCAACACAGTCCATTGGAGTGACCCCGGCAGAACTCAGTGTTAGCCCGACACTCAGGGGAACCAGTAGATGCTGAGTTGAGCCCCAAGCTTATCACTCCTGATGAACCAGCATATCAAAAATGGCCCAAAAATGTGCTGGGGTGGGTGGGGCTGGGTGTTGGGTGATGGGTTTGCCCTTGTGCCCCACGCCGCCTGGGCCTGTCTTAGCGCGCTGGATGTGGCGGTCGCTGCCCCCTCTTGTTCCCCGGGTCCGCGTGGCTCTCGGTGGCCCTGGTGGCTCTCTGGGGATACCTCCTGGGTGCTCCTGTGACCCGTGGGGGGGTGATGGCTGCTCTGGGCTTCGGGGTTCATCACACTTGCATGTTGATCAGGGCTTACCAGCTCCTGTTGAGTCCCATTGTCGAGAAAAGTTGGGACCCTCCAGAATGTGCTGAGTCTCTCCCCAGAGACTCTACACTAAACACATGCCCTCTTTTCACCAAAATAATGGCGTCCGACACAGTTTCTTTTTGGGTCTGATTCTCTGTTTTTGTCTTGTCTTGTCCTGTTTCTTTTTAGATGTGGAGCTGGTGGTTAGAAATAACACAGCACTCTTCAATTCTGATAGCACTACCTGCCTATTCCCTCCCCTGTTCGCCTTGTCTCGTCCTGTCTAGCCTTTGTTTCCCCCTCAGATCACTGCGGTGCAGCATTGCCCTCCCTGGCTCATAATAGGGAAATCTAATAAAGAATGTCAGCTTTGCTTTCAGGGAGGGCCGGTGATGGTCACGCACATGCACTAAGTATGAAAATATTTGGCTGCAAGACTAAAATATGCCTCAATCTCATAAAAAGTTGACACCCCGTTTGTGGTGTTAAATGATGAGAAAAAATGCAGACAAAGAGAAAAAAAAAAATGAACATGTGTGGAAGTTTTCTGTTTCATTCTAATTATTATTATAAGGTTGTTTAGTTTTATGCTTTTACATCCTTTGTGGTGGTTTTTCATGTGGTGACTTTTGTCACAGGGTAAAACAAACAAAACAACTTTTGCCAGGGACAGCCCTGGCTGGCACCCAAGAAACCAAACAAAAAAGTATTGTCCACTAAAACCGTCACAGCATGTAGACTGAACCTACTGGTTGCCCATGGTTGCTGCACTGTAGCACTGTACATGTTAAGTGCAGCGAAGGAGGGGACATTTTGGTTGGATCATCTGGCCACGTCTTCCACAGTCACGTCTCACTGCAACTGCACTTTCAACTTGTTCTTATCCACCTCCTAGGTCTTCATAACCATATAGTCCTTCCCAATCCATTCCATAATATGCCTCATCCTTAATACAAATGTAAAACAAAATGTAATTGAAAGTTTATCAAACTTTAAATTAATGCACACCGCATTCACTCACAATGCCTGGTTTAAGTAAAGGATTTGATTGGCTAAGTTGTCACGGTAGTGGAAAAACAGGGAACTGGACCCAATTGCAGATGTAACGAAAACTATTTAATTAAACAAAAAGGTCAACAAAAACTTGCTTTCAAAATGTCCAACAAAAGCCACAAAGATCAAAAACAAAGGGAGCACGAGGAATCACGAAGACAACTGACACTGGGAGACTGAAACACCACATCCAACATTTGACAATGAACTGACAACAAGAGGGAAGGAACACTGAGACTAAATAGACAGGGGTAATTAAACACAGGTAAGACTAATGACACAGGTGAAGAACAGAAGGGCAAGCTGGAGGTAAACACAGGCAGGACAGAATACAAGACTTGAAAGACTGAGGACAACTACAAAATAAATCATGAAACACTGAAGACACAGACCTCAAGAATGTAACAAAAACACACTAGAACATAAAGAAACACTAGGATACGAATTTACAATATAACATACGAAACACAAAAGACTAAACTAGAAAACACCAAGATCAGAAATGACAAAATAAGACAGGTAACACTACCAAACTACGAAACATTAACACACAGGGAAACAAGCAAGACTAGGGAAAATGAAAACTAAAACAATCTAAACTCTGAAATACAAACTAAAACAGACCAATTCATGACATAAGTAGCATTAAGCATGATGATTTTAAACAAATGCTTAAGTAAGAGCAAAAGTTGCGGCCTTCGTTGGATAAACAACACATCTAGTGTGAAAGCTCCAAATAAGAAAACCGTGTTAACAGCTTTTAGGCCTCAAACTGGACAAATGACCCCATCTTGTGACCAGAAGTGTTATGAGCCAACATAACACAGGTGTCATTACCTGTGTCCTGGCATTGTTGGATGGATTTTAGACTTTCTTGTGTACAAATCTCAGACAGGTCTTTCTTGTTGACCTCAAACAATTAAGTACCAGAAAAGCATTAATACAAAATTTTATTCATAAAGGCCAAGCCTTTTCATATGCTAAATCTTACTTCCGGCAAGATTTTACATATGAAAAGTTCTATCTCCTTCCTCCTCTCTCCAAGGGCTCACATATGGAGCTAAATCAGGGCCAAAAGTTTTGATCATTTGAAAAGAAAAATTAAAACTGAAAGTTCAAGTTTTAAGCTTGAACTTTGAAAAATACATCAATGTATTCAAAATAAAAATAAGTATACGAAAACTTTTTTCAAGTTAAATATAATTTTGATTCAATTCTGGAATTCTTTTGAATAAATTATTTATTTTCATGTTTCACTTTCATAAATATTTTAATATTTGAGGTCTTATTTTTTTTCAGTTGCAGAGTTTATGTTTCAGCTTCAAATCCAGATTTTTACAGTTTCAAATCGTTTTTTTTTTGCTTTCAGATCTTTTATTCACTTTCAGATGGTAGATTTTTTCAGATTCAGACTTTTGGCCCTGATCTGGCGTGGGGGGGTGTGTCATCAACTGAGAGGGGCATGGAATAATGAGTGACAGCCATAGACTGAAAACAAAGAAGGCTTACAACCCTCCTCAATCACATTGCCCTCATCACTTTCTATTAGAGACTGCACTGGGTTTTTAAAATTGATTTTCTGATTTAAATCCATTCTAATATGAATGATCTGTTATCGATTCATAAAATCCAAAGATTGATCTTTTAATTCCCTTTCCCCCATCCATTGAAATCAGTTCGTCTTTCTTATTTTTTGCTTCCTGTTAGCAGGCTGTGACTGCTTCAGGCTGTAGTGGAAACCACATTGGCCCTTACATGTCAACTGATCTCAAATTTGGCCTCTGATTGGTCGACAGACCAACACAAGCGCTAAACAACATGGCTTCTTCTGTGTTAGCCGAGCGAGCTAACTGAAGTTACACTATATGTTATACATACATGAATCATGGTGGATTACATTTATTTTTATGAGGATTGGATTAGGACAGTCAGTGAATAAACACATAGCCCTCTATGCTATGATTAGTAAGCGCGTTTGATGTAGCTGCAGCTACTCCTCCTGCTTCTCTCTGTGCCACCACGGTCTACATGACCGAGCACCGCAGCGCACGCTGGGTAACAACCAACATGCACTGCTGCTGCACACACACACTAGAGCGCCAGCCACCACACGTAGCTGTTTACTTTAAATTTAACAGAACACAATTAATCCGTATTCTCCGTTCACTCTCATTGTGTCTGCAGCTAACTAAAAGATAGCAACATAGTTCTCGCGGTACCTACGTTTCCTGAAGGCAACATGATTGAGGCGGGTTCTAAGCCGTCTTTGTTATGCTGTCACTCATGATTCCACGCCCCTCTCAGTTGATGACACGCCCCCCCCCCCCCCCCCGCCAGATCAGGGCCAAAAGTCTGAACCTGAAAAAATACCATCTGAAAGTGAATAAAAGATCTGAAAGCACACAAAAAAACGATTTGAAATCTGGATTTGAAGCTGAAACATAAACTCTGCAACTGAAAAAAATAAGACCTCAAATATTAAAATATTTATGAAAGTGAAACATGAAAATAAATAATTTATTCAAAAGAATTCCAGAATTGAATCAAAATTATATTTAACTTGAAAAAAGTTTTCGTATACTTATTTTTATTTTGAAAACATTGATGTATTTTTCAAAGTTCAAGCTCAAAACTTGAACTTTCAGTTTTAATTTTTTTTTTAAATGATCAAAACTTTTGGCCCTGATTTAGCTCCATATGTGAGCCCTTGGAGAGAGGAGGAAGGAGATATAACTTTTCATATGTAAAATCTTGCTGGAAGTAAGTTTTAGCATATGAAAAGGCTTGGCCTTTATGAATAAAAGTTTTAATTAATGCTTCTCTGGTACTAAATTGTTTGAGGTCAAAACATTATGAAACAGTGTTTAATCGCATTGTTACTGGTATTTTTTACCGCCAGTGCTTTCACAGGGCTTGTATTAACTCAAATGGGGACACGGTTGCTTTGGCAACAGGAAGTTGCCAAAGCTGTGTTGTTAAATAGAAAGGCTCGTGTTGAAATTTGTCTTGACTTGCATGTGCACATTTACATTTACAACCATTTAACAACACACTTAAAGCATACAGGAAACAGACACAAATGAGATTTATTAAAGGAGGTAGAGTCATCATAGACTTACACTTTGTGTGTTTTTGTGTGTGTGTGTGTGTGTGTGTGTGTGTGTGTGTGTGTGTGTGTGCGTGCGTGCGTGCGTGTGTGTGTGTGTGTGTGTGTGTGTGTGTGTGTGCGCTTGTGTGTGTGCTTGCACGGGCGCAGTATGAGCACCATTCTCAGTCAGGTGGAGACTGAGGTCGAGGAGAGTCCACTGGAGAGAAGAGGCAGCAGAGCTTACCAGGTAGAGCCACCATCATTTATTCTTTAATAGTCTTGTTTGGAGAGCATCATTTGTCATTTTCAACCTGTAGTATTGTTAAAAAAACAACTGTCTAATTGTGTAATGGGGACTGTTTTTCACACCCTCGTTTTCTGTTCAAGCTGTGATTCTAATCATCCTGAAGAGGTTGTTTTTTATATTTACAGAACGCAATTAGAGGTTTTCTGAGTATGACTTGCTCTGCTTTTAAAGAAAAAATATGTGACTTTTTGATCCAGTAGATGTCGCCCTTGAGCACCAGCATGAAACCAAAACAACTCGAGCTGCATTGTTGTGCTAGCAGGCTTATCCAGCAACTCGCGTAGCTTCACATTGCATGTAAATTTACACGAAATGACCATGATCAGTGAGTAAAGTATGTTATTCTTCTTTTCTCTAATCCCTCAATTAAACAACTTTTATACGCAAGGGGATAAGCCGGCCTGCCGTCCCATCCATGTAAATAGGTGTAGATACGGCTCAGACAGCATCACAGACAGCACGACTTGAGTGTCACACTCATTGTAGACAGTCATGACTCAGAGAGTTACACTTGATTTCTGCTATATTTATGTGTAAAATGTTGTACATTTAGCCTTTGAATATATTGCATTACATTTCTGTCATGAACATAAAGACCTCTGGCCAAAATGTATAGACTATGTTGCAATGAGTAAAATATATGCAAAAAAGTTTTTTTAAAACATAATTTCTCCAACTAAGAGCTTTTATATTTAGAGATTATTTTAGGGGTCAGGAAATATCTCTTATTTATTTTCAAAATTCTGTCCAGAACAAGAAACTGGATGGATTTCATCATAAATCAAAGTATTCCAAATATCTCATCTGTGTTCTCAACCCATATTCCAGTTCAATGTTTTTCAACATGATCCTCTTTCAATTGTTGAATATAATAACCATTGTTTGTTGAGGTTTTCCATCATAATGTATGGTACATATCAAGAGTAGGTTAATATCGTAAGTCTTTTCTTTCTTATTTACAGATATATAGAATTGATGGTTAGATATGTTATAATGTTTGGAAATATTTTCAAAATAATCAATTTCACTGTGACATTGGATCTAACTTACCCCTTTTTAACCCATGTGTCAAGGACAGTATGGTAAATGTTAAATGGACTTGGTCCTGTATAGCGCTGCAGTCTTCTTACCACTTAGGCTGTTAGTGTGTAAAAGCACCTTAAAAGCTCAACAGTACTTTTCCATTTACACACATTCACATGCCGCTGGTTTAGCAGCGGGAGCAATTTAGGGTTTAGTGTCTTACCCAAGAACATTTCGACAATTAACCCCTTACCTTCCGGTTGAGAGATGACCAACTCTGTCTGTGCTAAGCCAAAACTGCCAGTATTGGTTGGGATTGGTTTTATTATATATTTTGGATATCCAGCAACTTCTCTCCAATAATCTATTTTTCTAACTATTACCTTGCCATTCTCCCTATTTTTTGTCTATGAATTTTCTGAAGATGATAATAAAAATTGGTCAATATCAACAACAACAAAATATGGGAATTATTGTCATTTCGAATGATGACATTTTTCACAGATGGATTGACATAATTGTTTACATCTACTCAGTATTTCTGTATATTATTAATTATCTTAAACACATTTTAAGATTTTTTGGGGAATTATTATACTCGATGTTTTAGTTTAAAGCTTTCCAATCTTATTTATAATTTATCTTAACTCCTTTGTCAATTTGATCTACTAATGGTTTATATAATTTTAAAACAAAGATTTTCATCACTTTCATAAGCAATGGAAGTGATTAGTTCATGTTTGTAAGGAATTAACCTACATTGATATAAATTAATAGATTCTTTGTCTTCCTTTGTAATGTATGTGTTCCACTTGGTACAGCTAGGAGGTGACCCTGTGTCATAGCAGTCTCCAATATAAAAATGTGGATTTTGTAATTATCTCAACTTTTTTTTGTGTGAAGATGTATAACTTGAAATACAGAACTAAAGTTTATTAGTAGGCCTATAAACATCTCTATGAACCCCCTTTGGACCAGATCTTCCCAGAAGCCAACACAAATGAAGAATCGGACTCCAGCTCCTATCCTGAAGACTTTCTGTACAGAAGGGAGCGTCTGCCTTCCATAGTCGTCGAACCCACAGAACACAGCGAGCTGACCAACAGGGAGCAGAGCTGGCCTGCTCAATATCCACAGAGCAACAATATGGAGGACGAGGAGGAGGGCAGCAGTGCTCACACAGGGAACTCTGTGGAGGGGGAGCAGAATGACGACATGGGGACGGGAGAAGGGTAAGGATCTCTCCCCACACTTCAGCAACAGACATTAAAGGATTGCATTATGTTTTAGATGACTGATTACTGCAAGTTTTATGAACTTAACAGTGTGTCAGGCTGTTTTTTGAAATCCTAAAAAACAAGAGAATCATGTTCTGACAATGACATTGAGCCTTCTTGTTTGACACACACACAGCCGTTTGTGTGATGACTAATATGTATTTATTTTCCAACACACTCTTTTTCCTTATTCACTGCTTAAGCCCAGTCTCCAGGAAGTCTTCAATTGGACCGTCCCAGAGTCAACTTTCCCTCTCTCGACTGACCCCACCTGCTTCACCCACCCCCCCTGAGGCTGCCCCGCCCTGTCTGAGGAGCTGAATCGGTACAATCACTACGGACTAATAGCTCTGTAATTCCCCTGAACTGTGTGTAACATTAAAGATGCTGCTTACACAGGTAAAATATTTGTACTAATAGTACATTGTTGTACTGTAGGTAATAGAAAATTGGTTCAAGTAATGTTTCTTTTTATGAGGGATATATCCAGCTTGAGAAAAATACTTTGCTGCTAATTTATGTGACGCAGTGAATAAAGGTAACCAGACTTTAGCAAAACTTTGAAGATCATTTTCCTCTTGGTTATGATTTTTAATAGTAACCTGCCATCCTAGCTTGACGAAACAGTCTTTGCACATCAAACTTGCAAAACATAAAGAGAAGAAACTAATAAAAACTATTTGTATAATATCACTGTATATTATAATTAATAATCTGATCAACTTTAGTCAAAGCTTTGAACCTATGTGAACCATGTACGGCAAGGTAAGTCTGAATAAATGCTGTAACCTACATTAACGTTGTTTTCCATTTGTTTTGATTTTTATCTTCCACCCGTATCGGCCAAAGCAGAAATTACATAGTTAAATATCTTGACAAACAGTGAATCAAAAGTCTCTATAAGTTCCCTTTTTATTGTTTTCTTACAAAATTCAAATTCTTTAATTAATTAAATAATCTAATTTTCCCAAATTCAAAAACTTCCCCTCTCAATCAAAATTAGATTTATATGCAGCACGGTTTTTCACATGCCACGTGAAGGTGTATGTAATAATAATAATAATTATTATTATTATTATAATAATATTTCCTCTGGCATCCCCTCCATGAGCTGGGATCTACTGTGTAGCTCTTAGTGTTTTTTTACACAGCGTGTCACACTTACCCATTCACACCACACACTATGTAAAATGTCCATCAGTATTAACTAATCCCATTCATACCCCACTGGCGCAGCAGCGGAAGCAATTTGGAGTTCCATGTCTTGCCCAAGGACACTTCAACATGTGACTGCAGGAGCTGGGGATTGTCCCCCCAACTTTCTGGTTGAGAAATGACCGAATCTACCGGTAAGCCTAAGCTTATTAGCTTAGGTAATGAACAAGTCTGCACACTGTCCAAGTCTATTAATCTTTCTGCAAAGCTGTTCCTTATGAAGAGAGAGCGAAATCAGCAGGGTGAGGCTATTTGGAAGGCAACTGCCCAGCATCACCCACTGTTAAACTTGATCGCACTATGTAAATTAAAATCTGCAAATCTAAGTGACACATTGGCAGGAACCACCTAATGGCAGTATGGCTATCAGAATCAGAAATACTTTATTAATCCCCGGGGGGAAATTCGGGTGCCAGCGCAGCTCTTCAATACACAGTAGGAAAGAGATAATAATAGCAATAAAATAAGCAAGAGGTAAGTACTCAGTAAACACTATAATAACATATGTACAAGGTAGAGATAAAGTATTTACATGATGAATTTACAGGTGTTAACAGGTAGTGCACGGTGTATGTATAAGTGTGTAGGTAATTGCTTGTATATAAAATTATAAATATATTGCACAGTTGACCGGTTAAGAAAAACAGATTGCACATTAAATAAATAGTAAATAAGTAAATAGGTCCAGTGTACAAGTATACAATGTGCGCCTCTTAGAGAGATGCATTGTAAAGTTTGATGGCCACAGGCAGGATTGACCTCCTGTGGCATTCTGTGGTGCATCGTGGAGGGATCAGTCTAGCACTGAATGTGCTCTTGTGTTTGACCAGCACGTCATGGAGTGGGTGTGGGGCATTGTCCAAGATGTTACGCAACTTCGACAGCATCCTTCTCTCTGACACCGCCGTCAGAGAGTCCAGCTCCACCCCGATAATGTCACTGGCCTTGCGGATCAGTTTGTTGAGTCTGTTTGAGTCCGCTACCTTCAGCCTGCTGCCCCAACACGCCACAGCAAACAGGATAGCACTGGCCACAACAGACTCATAGAACATCCTCAGCATCGTCCTGCAGATGTTGAAGGACCTCAGCCTCCTCAGGAAGTAGAGGCGGCTCAGGCCCTTCTTGTAGACGGCATCAGAGTTCTTAGTCCAGTCCAGTTTATTGTCGATGTAAACTCCCAGGTATTTGTAATCCTCAACAGAGTCCACATCGACCCCCTGGATGGAAAAAGGGGTCACCGGTGCCTTCTTCCTCCTCAGGTCCACCACCAGTTCTTTAGTCTTTGCCACGTTGAGCTGGAGATGGTTCTGCTCACACCATGCGACAAAGTCACCCACCACAGTCCTGTACTCGGCCTCATCACCCTTGCTGATACATCCAACTACAGCCGAGTCATCAGAAAACTTCTGAAGATGGCAGGACTTGGTGTTGTAGTTGAAGTCCGTGGTGTAGAGGGTGAAGAGGAAGGGAGACAGGACCGTCCCCTGTGGGGCCCCCGTGTTGCTGACCACCCTATCTGACACACAGTGTGTAAGGCGTACATACTGCGGTCTGCCAGTCAGGTAGTCAACAATCCAGGACACGAGAGGAGCATCCACCTGCATCGTCGTCATCTTCTCACCCAGTAGAGCCGGTTGGATGGTGTCGAAAGCACTGGAGAAGTCAAAGAACATGACCCTCACAGTGCTGTCCGGCTTGTCCAGGTGAGCGTAGACACGGTTGAGCAGGAACACGATGGCATCCTCCACTCCCAGTTGAGGCTGGTAGGCGAACTGAAGGGGGTCTAATCGGGACCTGGCAATCGGCCGAAGCTGATCCAGGATCAGTCTCTCCAGAGTCTTCATGATGTGAGACGTCAGAGCCACCGGTCTGTAGTCCTTAGCGTCGCAGGGGCGCGGCGCCTTCGGTACAGGAACGATGCAGGACGTCTTCCACAGCACAGGGACTCTTTGCAGATTCAGGCTAATGCTGAAGACGTGATGAAGGACTCCACAGAGCTGGGGGGCACAGGCTTTGAGCACCTTGGGGCTGACCCCATCTGGACCTGCAGCTTTGCCCGCGTGGAGTCTCGTCAGCTGTCTTCTCACATCGTCTACGGTGAAGTACAGTGTGGAGGTGGCAGGAGTGAGGGGGGATGAATCATCTGATAAGAGAGGGCTGTTAGACTGGGGGCTCAAGGGGAGGGGGTGGTGAGAAGGACCCTCTCCTGAAGACAGGGGGCTAGGGGAGGGAGGGTGTGAACGACCCCCCCCTGACGACCACGGGCTTTGAGGAGGGGAAGGGGGCAGTGGAGTGTCTGGTGCCTGCAGACAGGCGGCAGGGGAGGGGGGGGGAGCAGGGGCCATATCAAACCTATTAAAAAACAAGTTTAACTCGTTGGCCCTGTCCACGCAGCCATCAACACCCCTGCTGTTTGTTGTTTTGAAGCCAGTGATGGTCTTCATGCCACTCCACACCTCCCTTGTGTTGTTTTGCTGGAGTTTTCGCTCCAGCTTCCTCCTGTAGCTGTCCTTGGCCTTCCTGATCTTCCCTTTCAAGACCACTTGAGTTTTCCTCACCTCCTCCTGATCTCCATCTCTGAAAGCCCTCTTCTTGGCATTCAGGGTGGCCTTGATGTCCTTCGTTATCCATGGCTTGTTGTTAGAATAACAAAGGACAGTCTTTGCTGGGACAGTGCAGTCCACACAGAAGTTGATATAGTCCGTGATGCACTCTGTGAGCCCGTCGATGTCCTCTCCATGAGGATCACAGAGTGCCTGCCAGTCTGTCACCTCAAAACAGCCCTGCAGTGTGCCATAAGCCTCCTCAGACCATCTCCTCACCTCCTTTATCGTGGCAGGCTTCCTATTCACCAGGGGTACATAGCAGGGGGTGAGGTGAATCAGGTTGTGATCCGACCTTCCCAGTGGGGGAAGGCTAGAAGAGCTGTATGCCTCTTTGACATTAGCATACAGCAGGTCCAGGGTCTTCTCCCCTCTGGTTGTGCAGTTCACATATTGTTTGTAGGTTGGCAATGTTTTGGCCATAGTGACATGGTTGAAGTCACCCGAGATCATGATTAGAGCACCCGGGTGATCAGTCTGTAGTCGGGATACGACGGCGTGTATGACGTTACACGCCGCCGTTGGGTTAGCAGAGGGGGGGATATATACAGCCAGCAGAATAACATGAGATATTTCTCTGGGTAAATAATATGGCCGGAGTCCCACAGTTAGCAGCTCAATGTCCGGGCAACAAACGCGTTCTTTAATCGTTACGTGACCAGGATGACACCATCGGTTGTTGACGAGGACGGCGAGCCCGCCGCCTTTCTTCTTACCGCACTCGGTGGCATCCCGGTCGGCCCGGACAGTCTGGAAGCCGTCCAGGGAGACGTTGTCATCGGGGACGTCCTGATGTAGCCAGGTCTCAGTAAAGCACATCAGGCTGCACTCCCGGTACTCCCGCTGACTCCTGGCTAACGCCGTTAGCTCGTCCATCTTGTTACCCAGGGACCTCACGTTACCCATGATGAGAGTGGGGAGACACGGCTTAAAACTCCTTTCTCTAAGTCTCAGTTTCCGCGGCCCCACACTCTTCCCTCGCTGCTTCTTTCCTCCTCTACGTCCCCTGTGTGTCTTGACTTTCCAAAAGTCCGCGGGGATATCCAGAGTAGTAGTAGCTGTTGTGGCCGGCATCAGCGCGAACAGCTGATCCCGACTGTAAACAATACGGGGTTGCTCCGCAACGGTGGGGAGAATGAATGAGCGATTTTCCATGTTGTAAAGTGTCCAAAAACCCTCTCCAAAGGCGTAGATAGAGAGGGCACAGTTTAAATAAGGTGCCACCAAAAAAGTAGAACAATAAAGTAGAAATTAAAGAGTTAAGTGTGAAAAAAGGTTAGAAACGAGCAGAGCGACGCTAACAGGCAGCCTGCACGGTCCGCGCAGGCGCACGGGTAAATGGCTACATGGTATAGCTACGCTACTGGTTATAATAACGCTTAAAAAATAATTAAATGTAACTACTCTTGAGGAAAATATTAGTAACTCGAGGAAAAAAGTTTCGTCCTGGGATTCAGCAGACAAACAAAAGCAAATTATGCAAGGATTGTCAAGTTTACAACATATGTACAATATATGTATACAAACAGCTTATTCTAAGGTAAGCAAAACGAATGTTTTTTTTCAGGTACTCATTAAAACATAAGGATTAATTAACGATTAATATGGTATCTATTTCTGAAATATTTACACACTGGTCAATAAATGACTGGATAAATGAATTATATATTAGACAAAGGCCTACCGAATCTCTTTCTCTCTCTATTTCTCTTCTAATCTGCACAGTAAACCAGTAAATATACAAAAACACTGTGGGCCTGATTTACTAAGATCCCAATTAAAGAGTACAAAATTGCGTGTTCACTCCAAAAAAATTGCACGTTTGGCTTGTGGGCGTTTTGCGGGTGATCTACTGAGAAACTTTGCGTAAATGATAACGGGTGCAAACCTTGATGAGGCGGTTGTATTTACGTCAGGCTTTTGCGTGTTATGGAAAGCAGAATGACTGCAAGCGCAAAATAGGTATTAGTGGGAGAGGCAAATGAACATACAGTATTTTCGAGTTATAGCAGATAAATCTGAATATAACAAAAATAATATTTGGCTCATAAGAAAACCTCAGCATTAAACAGGGCCTCTCTTTTCTTCCCTCCATCTTTTGAATGAATTGTCATACATTGCGCAGGGGGTGCGAGCTGTGTCCTTTGTGGCACCGGCGCTCAGGCGCGCCCCTCGGGCTATTGTTGCGCACCAGACTGCTGGCCAGCGCTGTGTCTGATCGGACATAATTGACCTGGCAAGAGGTATCGAAGACGGGGGTACAAGCAGTGGTGAGGTCCCCCAATCCAAGTGCCTACAGCTTGGCAGCAGGGGGCTGTAGAGGTTGGAGACGAGCGCGATAGGGAGAGGAGCGCACCGGAGGAGACAAGCTGGAGAGACACGCAACCCGAGAAAAAGGAAATGCCCAGTTTAAAATGTAATGTTGCCGAAAAGAGGGAAATAGGAAGACATAAACGTCAATGTTGAAATTCTTTAGAATGCAGAGGCTGTGAATGTTCAGTTCTATTAGTTTAATCATGGTGTTTCTCTTTATTAACTATTATTGAATCGAAATAAAAAAATAATGCATGTCATTTATTTTTATGTCAATCGAAAACATGTTAACATGTTGGGGGAAAAACGTGATCTTTACACCTTCTTTTATTGAGCCTATGTCTCCTCCTAACTGCAGCCTGTTGTGTGTAACACTGGGCTCCTGGATTAGCACCTTCCTTTCAAAGGTGTTAAATTTAGACACCGTCACAATCACCGCAATTGTTGCCTGGCTTGGTAAATCGCAATGCGTGTACTAACTTAACTTATTTGCATTTTCTCCTCCCAGTATTTTGCACGCTACGGCAGAAACGCCCCATATTGCATATTCATTAAGGCAAACGTACTAAATGGAGAATGCGTGTTGTTTTGCTCATATGAAAGACGCAATCCTCACTGCACGATGTTAGTAGATCAGATAGCACATTTTTTGCTGGTGGTATCAAGTTTGCACAGCACACGTTTTAAGACACGCAAACCTTTAGTAAATCAGGCCCTTAGAGTACAAAAGAATACAAAAATAAGCCACTGGCAGGAAACTAGGTTCACCTTATCACATGTAGTGCGGTCAAACTCCAATAAAATAATATGCGACCCAAATGTAAACATCACTCTGCACAATAGACAACACTTCAACAAACCTGTGATAAGTCCAGCACAGGTAGTTCTATGATGATAATCAAAACGAAATGGAAGCAGCAGCCATGGCAGTGTTAAGGGCAACAACCGCACAGACAACGCATCCCGCTGTACACAATATTTTTGTTTCCATTAAACAAAAATGAAAAATATAGTTAAGCACAAATAAATTAATAAATTATGTTTGCTTTGGTAGATGAGCTTCTGTTTTACAACAAATCTCAAAATAGGAACAGTAAATCGTTCAGCTTGAGTTTTGTTTTCAGCTTTGTGTACAGAAAAGTATCAGAAATAGTAAGGAGCAGGGCAATTTCACATTTTTAAAAACTTTGTGAATTTATTTCAGAGTATTTTTGTTGCATAAAACATTTTACTCAAGATTCCATTTTTATTTTAAGCTAATGTAGTAATGAAGTTTTTAAAAGTTGAAACACATATTAAAAACAACAGAAGAATTACAATGTAAAAATGGTTCAGATAATGTTAATGTCTTGAAACCAGATACCTTTTGTAAAATAATTTAAATGAATGCATTTATCATTGTCTAAAAATGTACCAACAAGACAAAAGACTACATCATAAAATGGTGCAGGTACAAATTGTTACATAAAAATGTATCAGAATGTAGAAAAATAAATGTTTGTTGCAAAGGAGACCACTTGACCCCTAGAGCCAGCCGCTCTTCAGTACAGCATCAGACACTGCAAGTTTACTGAATTCCGTCATATAGTATAGTGTATGTAGGTTTCTGTTTAAACATACAAACAACTGTGACATAACTTATAACATTAAGAAAATAGTCACATGAAGAAAGATTGAATGTCCTTACTGAAAACTCTGTTCAACACATATTTTACAGGTAAAACATGAGGCAGGAAGAATTTGAGCTCGTTAGTGAACAGTCAAATTAGATTCGACTGATAGTAGGCACAGTCTAATCTGTAAATACAGAGTTGTTAATAATCTTAATCGCCAATGAACCATGACAATATCCCATTACCTACAATTTTGGCTCCAAAGTGCCAATACCTATGACTGTGCATCGAGAGTGATATCATTCCAACAATGGCAGCTGGTGGGGCAGTGCTCGATCAGTACCCTGTAGGTCAAATCCTCACCAGAGAGCTAGGATACAGCACCTGGGATCAATCTGCAGAGGTGTAAAGAGTACTAAAATATTCTACTCAAGTAAAAGTACTGTTACTTTAATAAAATTTTACTTAAGTACAAGTAAAAGTACCAGTTTAAAAATGTACTCAAGTAAAAGTAAAAAGTAGCTTGTTGAAAATGTACTTTAAGTAAATGTTACTAGTTACTTTTTTTTAACAACACATCTGTCCTGTGCTGCAAAAAGGCTCAACATTTTTTTTTAATTAAAGGACAATCTTTACAAAGATTTATCTGTTCAGATAAAAAATTTCTTTTCTACTCCATTGACAAAAACAAAATATAAATAAACACATTGAAAATATTTCCCCCTTTTTTTAACCAGCAGTATGTTTTAATGATGATTAATTAAATAATCAAGGTTTATAATTTTCAAATAATCCGCTGTTTTATGAAGGGAAATGTTTAAAGTATTTAAGAAAATACTGACAGGCTCTTTGTCTCACTCATAAACAGTGTAAAGAGTATTTTAGTGTTTTTAGTTTTATTATTCTGAGGCTGCTTAGTCTCAAATGCAGCTGTGTCCTCAAAGGCTGATTTAGCTGAAACTAAACCTGAGATGAAAGATAATCCATTTATTATTTTAAAATGAGCCTATTTCAGTTTGTATTAGATGTTTTAAAAAGGAACTGTGTGTTCACCTCTTAGCAGGCTACACTGAAGTATTTATTTTCACACATCTGAGATGTGTTAAGTTGCTGCAGCTTATAACACCCAACTTCCTGATACGTCTGCTTCAAAATAAAAGCATATCAAAGAGATGGCAATAAGGGACTTTTTTTGTGAAAAACGTTCCGGAATTAAATGTGTTTATCGCGCTGAGCTTTCAAGGTGATTCTATATAACGCTGTCCTGAGAAACAGCATTCACAGCCACTTCTTTGCCCATAAGTCAGGGCCACAGCCAACTTCTTTAAATCATCTTGGACTTAAGACAATGAGACATCAGTTTAAACACACCTTCAGCAGGTAGACCCGCTGTGATGGAGGTGCTTATCGGTCCTGCATTAGCTTAAGGTGCACCGAGCCAAGAAAAGGGTCTCTGCCTCTCGTTACTCCGGTGCGATGACGTAAATCATTCATAGTAGGCCTATTTTTTTTACTCAGTAACGGCTGTGATTTGAAATGTAGCGAATTACAATACTTAACAGAAAACCTACTTAAGTAAAAGTAAAAGTACAGATTTTAAAAAGTACTTCAAAAAGTACAAGTACACAAAAAAACTACTCAACTACAGTAACGTGAGTAAATGTAATTTGTTACTTTACACTTCTGTCAATCTGTCACAAGCAAAACAAAGACCAGACAAATGGAGAGTGTGATGAGGTGATTCAGTGAACTAATACAATAATCCTGGGTGGAACATACACTCATGGGAATGACTTATGGTCGCACCCAAAAATGTTATGACATGAAGAAATTGGAATAACAAACTGGCTTCGAGAGACTCGCAGCCAGCAGCACCATCAGATGCAGACTTCATTGAGATTCTGCCATGGCATCTCTGTCTCATTTCTCCTTTATGATCTCTTCATATTTGGGTGGGGGCTCACTGTAGGATGGTGCTGAGGTGTCATCACCACTGCTTTCAAGGTGTCTTGTCACTTCTTCATAAGAAGGTGGAGGTGTGGCACCAGACAGCTGCGAGGCCACAGACAGAGAAGAATCCTGGACGTAGAGTGCATGGGTGTGTTGGGGGTCACGGGTGTCTGAATGAGAGCCATCTTCTCTCTCAGCACCGCTCACCACCACAATTGGATGTGAACTGGACTGGTGGTGTGAGCCCCCAGTGTGCGTTGCTGGGTCCCTATGAACCAGGATGCGTGGCAAGCTGCGGTTGCTGCGGTTGTTGGCAAAGTAGCGATTCTGGGTGTATGCAGGTCGTCACCGTGTGGCCTTCTGAAGCTGGCACCTCCACAGAAGGAATAGACCTATGATGATGAGCAGAGCCACTCCTAGCAGCGGCACCACCATGTAGACTGTGTCTGCACGCTCGGAGCGCCCCTTGTTATTGCTGCTCACCGTGTAGACGCTGCGAGTTTTCCAAAACTCCATCTGGCAGGCACAGAGCAGATATATTTAGCTTTGACCCTGTTTGATTTTGTGTGAGTGAGACAAAAACTGAAATGGACATCAATGTCACATCAGTGAAGGTAGGATTGCTGATTTGTTGAATTCTTACATGGATTGTACAAAACCTTGTGCTAGATTTTTAGGAAAACCAGGTTAAAAGCTGAATAAACAGCTCAAGACATTCCACTAAAGCTTATTGCAGTAAGATTGTGGCTTTATTCAGAGCTATTATAAAAATATGGGTCACACTTTATAAAAACTCTGGCATTCAAACATTAGTGAGTAGGGTTGTGCATCTTCACTGGTCACGATTTCATTCGATTACAATTATCCTCTCAATGATTCGATTTTACGATGCATCATAATTCATCAAACTTCATAACAATTGGTTGCATCCTCTATTTTCTATATAACTGCACATGGACTTAATAAAGACAAGCAGTCGGAAAAATTTGAACACCCCTTTGTATTATTTAGAAAGTGCTTTAGAGATCAATGTCAACACAATTGTCTTTATATTGTTAACCAAAATAAATAGATTATATAGGTCCAACTGTGGCCATAAAATCTACTAACAACGTCAGTATGCAATCATTGATCATGTTATAAACAATTATCCACGTCCACATCGCAAAGCTTTAAAGAAACGATTAATTTCAACACCCCTTGTGAACCATTAACTAGTTACACTTTTTTTCATCATCTATAAATCATGGTTACTGCATTTATTTATATGTAATTTGTAAACAGTTGTTGATTTATAGGTCCCTATAAATAACCTATAATATAATATATAATAATAATAATGTGTATAATAATAATATTACCTAGGCCTATAATATAATATGAAATATATAGACTGCTAAATAAAGGGGCAGAGCTGACTGGCATCTCCTGTGGTTTATACACTTAGGGCCTGATTTACTAAAGGTTTGCGTGTCTTAAAACGTGTGCAAACTTGATACCACCAGCAAAAAATGTGCTATCTGATCTACTAACGACACGCAGTGAGGATTGCGTCTTTCATATGAGCAAAACAACACGCATTGTCCATTTAGCACGTTTGCCTTAATGAATATGCAATATGGGGCGTTTCTGCCGTAGCGTGCAAAATACTGGGAGGAGAAAATTCAAATAAGTTAAGTTAGTACACGCATTGTGATTTACCAAGCCAGGCAAAAATTGCGGTGATTGTGACGTTGTCTAAATTTAACACCTTTGAAAAGAAGGTGCTAATCCAGGAGCCCAGTGTTACACACAACAGGTTGCTGTTAGAAGGAGACAGAGGCTCAATAAAATATGGTATAAAGATCACGTTTTTCCCCCAACATGTGTTTACATGTTTTCGATTGACATAAAAAATAAATGACATGCATTATTTTTTTATTTGGATTCAATAATAGTTAATAAAGAGAAACACCATGATTAAACTAATATAACTGAACATTCACAGCCTCTGCATTCTAAAGAATTTACACATTGACATTTATGTCTTCCTATTTCCCTCTTTTCGGCAACATTACATTTTAAACTGGGCATTTCCTTTTTCTCGGGTTGCGCGTCTCTCCAGCTTGTCTCCTCCGGTGCGCTCCTCTCCCTATCGCGCTCGTCTCCAACCTCTACAGCCCCGTGCTGCTACGCTGTAGGCACTTGGATTGGGGGACCTCACCACTGCTTGTACCCCCGTCTTCGATACCTCTTGCCAGGGCAATTATGTCCGATCAGACACAGCGCTGGCAGCAGTCTGGTGCGCAACAATAGCCCGAGGGGCGTGCCTGAGCGCCGGTGCCACAGAGGACACAGCGTGCACCTCCTGCGCAATGTATGACAATTCATTCAAAGGATCGAGGGAAGAAAAGAGAGGCCCTGTTTAATGCCGAGGTTTTCTTATAAGCCAAATGTTCTTTTTGTTATATTCAGATTTATCTGCTATAACTCGAAAATACTGTTCGTTCATTTGCCTCTCCCAATAATACCTATTTTGCGCTTGCAGTCATTCTGCTTTCCGTCCAAACTCTCCGTGACGTAACCCAGTAGAACACGCAAAAGCCTGACTTAAATACCGCCTCCTCAAGGTTTGCACCCGTTATCATTCACTCAAAGTTTCTTAGTAGATCACCCGCAAAACGCCCACAAGCCAAACGCGCAATTTTTTGGAGTGAACACGCAATTTTGTACTCTTTAATTGGGATCTTAGTAAATCAGGCACTTAGTAATTTAATTCATATAACTCATACAACCCCACTTAAAAAAAGTGTTTGTTTTCAAATGTGGTGTGGTTAGGCGCAAAGCTGGCATGTTCCTATGACTGCACCCTAGACTGCCTAAAACTTGGTCTACAGTGTAAAGTCTGTGGCACAGTTACTCACAACTCAAGGCCACTGAGCCTGTTCCACATACAGTACACAGGATGCACAACGGTGCAAACCACTTCACAGTTTCATATCAGTGCATTTACTGATACATTCAAGCCTAGAATTTAATGGGAAAGGGGTTTGAGAGACAGAAAACTTTTGCTTCTGTTTCTGTTTGTTTCCAAGCTCACTGTGTGCGGAATACTTTGAAAAAATGCACAGAGCCTCTGGAACAACGGAGCATCCACAATAATCCTCAAAATCAACTGAAAAGAAGAGCGTAGAAAAATGGCCTGCATCTCTCTCCCTAGCTCTCTTTCTCTGATTGACAGGCTCTCTGTATTTAGTTGAGTAAAGTCATTCTATATGATAAAGTCTTCAGGATTATCAATACGTACTAGTAATACTTTACAGTAGCTTATACAGATTGTACAATATCTTTAAATTTAAAAGACAGCAAACATCACAATGAAAGTTCACACAGACCAGTTTATAGTTATAATAAACAGAAGAGTGGGGTTGTGGCAGACATAAGGTGCAGACATCAGACATCAGAGCTGTTTGGACAGCATCAGCCTGTTAGCAGAGACTACATTCTGCTGCTCTGTCTGACAGAAATAACACAACGGTAATTTATGTCAGCAGGGAAGGATGCAGTCGCTCAGTTACGTTTGTCTCATAGCCAATAGCGTTTACAACTGAAGTTACTGACAGTGATGGCAATATAAACAGTAAACTGTGTGAAGTTAGCTAGCCTGTCTTTTTCAGAATAAGAATAATATGTGGATTTTGCATTTATTCCAAGAATTAAAAAAGGGCTTTAATACCTTCAAAATAGGGCCCAAGATGTACCCAGCAGCAGAGGTATAAAGTAACGAATTACATTTACTCACATTACTGTAGTTGAGTAGTTTTTTTGTGTACTTGTACTTTTTGAAGTACTTTTTAAAATCTTTACTTTTACTTTTACTTAAGTAGGTTTTCTGTTAAGTATTGTAATTCGCTACAATTCAAATCACATCCGTTACTGAATAAAAAACATAGGCATACTATGAATGATTTACGTCATCGCACCGGAGTAACGAGAGGCAGAGACCCTTGTCTTGGCTCGGTGCACCTTAAGCTAATGCAGGACGGAGAAGCACCTCCATCACAGCGGGTCTACCTGCTGAAGGTATGTTTAAACTGACGTCTCATTGTCTTAAGTCCAAGATGATTTAAAGAAGTTGGCTGTGGCTCTGACTTATGGGCAAAGAAGTGGCTGTGAATGCTGTTTCTCAGGACAGCGTTATATAGAATCACCGCGGCAGCTCCGCGAAAGCTCAGCGCGATAAACACATTTAATTCCGGAATTTTTTTCACAATAAAAGTCCCTTATTGCCATCTCTTTGATATGCTTTTATTTTGAAACAGACGTATCAGGAAGTTGGGTGTTATAAGCTGCAGCAACTTGACACATCTCAGATGTGTGAAATTAATACTTCAAACCAAACAGATTCAGTTAGAAGCTTCGGTGACTATGTTTACATGCACACCATATTCCGATTAAGGTCCATATTCTGGTTAAGGCAATATTCCGAAAAAGGTGTTTACATGCTCTGCAGAGTGCTGAGCTACCGGAATATGCCCGTTTACATGTTAATCAGCATATTCCGAATAAACCGTAGTAGTAGCCTAGTAGTAGTAGCATCATGACAAGACGTCATCTAGGGGCGTAAACAAATTGTTAACCTGTTCTGCTTTGGCGTTCCAACCGTGGTCAGAGCGCACAGGGGAGACTTATTTGTCTGCTCCAGGGCCGAAGTATCTCTCAACTTCGGGGCTAACCCCCGTCACTTTTACTGGGGTGCAGCAACTTGTAAAACAGACACGGAGAGTCCGGCTGGTAGCTTTAGGTGTCGGGCCGTTTATTTCGCACACACCGAACTTGTATAATAGTACCATTGAGCTTAACGTTTTCCCGCCTAATTCTGCTCCGGTCCCCGGCATCACAACGCGCCTCTCGCAAACATCTGCAGAACACACACACTCGCCTCGTTTTCTCTCTCTCCTCACTCGCTCAACCACCCACACACATGCGCACTGAGCTCCTTCACAGACAGACATACGCTACTTGTATAACAAAATCCTTGAAGTAGCATCCGACTAACGCATTTACATGACCCAATGTTCGGATTGATACAGGCATATGCCAGGGGTCTTATTCGGGTTTTTAATAATTGGAAAATGAGCTTAATCGGGTTATGACAATTGGAATAAGGGGTTTACATGACTCCTACGCAATCGGAATAGTGTCATTATTCCGATTAATACAGGAATATGGTGTGCATGTAAACGTAGTGACTATGTTTACATGCTAACCTTGTAAACACGTAACACGTGTGTGTTCTGCAGATGTGTGCAAGAGGCGCGTTATGATGCCGGGGACCTGAGCAGAATTAGGCAGAGAAACGTTAAGCCCAATGGTACTGTTATACAAGTTCGGTGTGTGCGAAATAAATGGCCCGACACCTCAACCAGCCGGACTCTCCGTGTGTTTTACAAGTTTTGTACCCCAGTAAAAGTGACGGGGGTTATCCCCGAAGTTGAGAGATACTTCGGCCCTGGGGCAGACAAATAAGTCTCCCCTGTGCGCTCTGACCACGGTTGGAACGCCGAAGCAGGACAGGTTAACAATTTGTATACGACCCTAGATGACGTCTTGTCATGACGCTACTACTACTACTACTACTACGGTTTATTCGGAATATGCTGATTAACATGTAAACAGGAAAATTCCAGTAGCTCAGCACTCTGCGGAGCATGTAAACACCTTTTTGGGAATATTGCCTTAACCAGAATATGGACCTTAATCGGAAAATGGTGTGCTTGTAAACGTAGTCAGTTTAGCCTGCTAAGAGGTGAACACACAGTTCCTTTTTAAAACATCTAATACAAACTGAAATAGGCTCATTTTAAAATAATAAATGGATTATCTTTCATCTCAGGTTTAGTTTCAGCTAAATCAGCCTTTGAAAACACAGCTGCATTTGAGACTAAGCAGCCTCAAAATAATAAAACTAAAAACACTAAAATACTCTTAACACTGTTTATGAGTGAGACAAAGAGCCTGTCAGTATTTTCTTAAATACTTTAAACATTTCCCTTCATAAAACAGCGGATTATTTGAACATTATAAGCCTTGATTATTTAATTAATTATCATTAAAACATACTGCTGGTTAAAAAAAGGGGGAAATCTTTTGAAATGTGTATGTTTATATTTTGTCAATGGGGTAGAAAAGAAAATGTTTATCTGAACAGATAAATCTTTGTAAAGATTGTCCTTTAATTAAAAAAAAAACATTCAGCCTTTTTGCAGCACAGGACAGATGTGTTGTTAAAAAAAAAGGAACTAGTAACTTTTACTTGAAGTACATTTTCAACAATTTACTTTTTACTTTTACTTGAGTACATTTTTAAACTGGTACTTTTACTTGTACTTAAGTAAAATGTTATTAAAATGACAGTACTTTTACTTGAGTAGAATATTTTAGTACTCTTTACACCTCTGCCCAGTAGTGACTGCAGGGGAGCAGGGGGACTGTTCAGACCTGGTTTTGATGTCTCGCTGGTTACTCCCTCATTTGGACTGTGTCTCAGAAGAGTAGCTGCAGGCAGACGCTAAAGGCTACGCTGTGTCAGGCTACTTTTTTTTTAATGTTAGCAATTAGGTGGGGTTAAAGAGAAAAAGATCATTTGTAGTATATTATATTTTTTATATGTGTATATTGGGGCTTTTATGCCTTTATTTAGAGCTAGGACAGTGGAGAGAGTCAGAAATGAGGAAGTCACCGTGGAAATTTTTTCGGCAGCTCTGGTTCTGTAAATAAATTTTGAACAAAATCCTTATATCAAGAGATTGATGCCTGGAACCAAAACAACCAGCTGTACTCGTGACTATTAGGCTTGGGCAATAACTATTTCTTCATAACTTCATTATGTCTTGCTATACTGGGGTATACGGTATTTGTAGAAAAAAAAAAAAAAAAAAAAGATTCAAAAAATAAAGTTTTGTAAAAACAAAAAATCTTTGTTGTTGTAGCAATAACAGTCACAGTTCATAACCTGGTTGCCGACCTAGGTTTTGCTTTAGCTAACTTTCCTGTTCTCATAAATTTATTTCATTTTCTACTTTTAGTGAGGGAATTTTATCAGATATTTGGCAAATCTGGGAATAAATTCTTACCAATAGATTTCTTAACAAATGTGTTCATAAAGGTGTCTTATAACACATATTAAAAGATTTAAATCCAACTCCTGTAGGAAAATCCGTGAGATGCTCAAAGTTTGGGGTACCTGGAACCTAATTGGTGAACAATTGAAAATGTTAACCTCTGCCTATGGTAGGTTGTGAGGGGTCAAACGAGGGGTTCTTTAGGATTCTGAATCAGTTGTAAACATTTGTTTTGCAAAAATTTCCCTCCTTGGTGGAAAAATGGCCACACCCAATTCTACATGTACATTTAAAGTAGCTTTATATGTTGATTTCAATATTTTGAATACTAGGAAAAAAAATACTGCACCACATTGTCAAATGTCTCAGGGGTCCAGGTCTGAGTCTTCTCCACACTCTACTCTTCTTAAAGTGGGGATTGGGACCCCATGGGGGCTCGTGAGGCACTGAGAGGGGGGTCGCGCGATGCCTTTCATTACCAAATAAAAAAAATGGAATGATCTAAAATTTCATATTTTACCCACTATTGCGAAAATACATTAAAACAGTAGTGGAATTTAAAATACAACTATAGTGGCAAAGTAAGATTGAAGCTGAAATGAAAGTGATGGTTAAAAAAAATCTTTAAATGTAAGTTTTCACATAAGTGAAACAATGTAGGTGTCTGTTGCTCCCTATGAATGAAAATACACACAGACATCCCGAGTGTCTGTTTATTACATTTTGAATGTCCACTCAGTCCTATAGTTTATTCATGGAGATTACGTGTGATTTGCTTCTAGCCTTTCTTACAATAAATTACTAAAAAAAGGACATCGGGGCTCCCCGGTCTCTAGCACAGTTATTTTGGGGGTCCCAAGCTCAACTGTTTGTGAACCTCTGCTCTACATCATCATTGATACAGTTCTTGTATGTTGTACCTTTACAATTTCTGCATACTGAGATACATTCAAAATGATTCTTTTTGCAGCTGCACTGCCAATTTCTGCAATCTCCATTAAAATTACAGCTTGTGAACCAGAGTGGCTCCTCAGGAGCCATGGGGTCCTGTGTTGGAACCAGCTTATAACCATAAACTCTTCCCACCCATCCATAGTCACTGGGGTCCAAAGACATGCACTGTTGAAGCATCCAGTCCCAGGTTTTGATACAGGCTTGGAGAGAATGTTTTGCAGCTGCACCCTCTGTTGGAGGTATAGTTTCTGGTTTGATCAACTCGGCCATCGCCTTCTGTAAGAACCTGTATCGAACCAGACAAACTGACACCAGGTATAGAGTAATACCTGATGCATGATATTTGAACTGGAAAATGTGGATACCAGGTCTTTGATGGCTATAGTAGTTCACAAAAAGATCACTGTCATAACTGGGACCAGATCTGTTACAAATTGTAAACTTGTCTCTTATCTCAGGTTTTTTCCCACAGGCCCCGAAACAGTAGTTATCAAGCCACCATTAAAAAAGATCAATCTAGACAAGTCAGTAATGAACAGTTACAGGCCAATATCAAATCTTCCTTTGTTTGGGTTAAATAATCGAAAAAGGTGTTTTTCAACAGTTAAATAACTTGATATTGAACATCTGTTTTAATGTCTTCAGGTCAGGTTTTTAAACAAACAGCATGTACAGTACTGACAGCTTTGGTTAAGGTTTTCAATGACATCCATTTAAATACAGACAGTGGCAGAACCAGTGTCCTTAGTTCTTCTTGAGCTCAGTGCTGCATTCCACACAGTTGACCACAATATATTACTGGACTGACTGGAAAACTGGGTTGGAGTTTCTTGCACAGTACTAAACTGGTTTGAATCTTACTTAAAGGAAAGGGACTTCCATGTGTATAGGTAACTTCCAATCTGAGCAAAAACAATTACATGTGGAGTTCCCCAAGGTTCCATCCTGGGGTCTCTTCTGTTTAACATCTACATGCTCCCACTAGCTCATATCAGATAGAAAACAATAAAATAAGTTATCATAACTACGCAGATGACACACAGGCGGGCCAGGCGACCATCAGAGGTGGAAAGTAGCGAATTACATTTACTCGTGTTACTGTAATTGAGTAGTGTTTTTGTGTACTTGTACTTTTTAAGTAGTAGTAAAATCTGTACTTTTACTTTTACTTAAAGCTAGGGTAGGTAATTTTCGAAAACTAGCATGATTTTGAAAGTAGCATTCTCTCCGTGCTCCGTCTTCACCCACCCCCTCCCCTCTGTGCTCCCTCAAAAGCCGCGCCCCTCACTTACATGCACTAGCGGCATTGGTCCAGAAGCGGATTTCAGCTCATGCTTTGAGTGTGGGCTCGTGCATGCATGGGGTAGAGAATGAGCAGGGAGACAGGGAGGCATGATTGGTTCATAAAAATGGAACAGAGTGCAGACATTGGTCGAAGTTTTACGAGTTTACAACTGCTACAGATGACGGATTTTCTTTGTTTCTTTTTCAGAGCACATGAATTATTAATTTCTGTCAGGACCTAAAGACAGTTTCAACCAAAATCTTAAAAAGTGTATCTGGAGGAAATTACCTACCCTACCTTTAAGTAGGTTTTTTTAAGTATTGTACTTTGTTATATTTTAAATCACATCTGTTACTGAGTAATAAAATGAAGGCCTGCTATGAATGATATACCTCATTGCACCGATGCGACGAGAGGCAGAGAGACCCTTTTTTAGAGGGGCCTGCTTAGAGGGGAACACTGACTTATAAACATATCTTATATACGCTCATACAGGGTTAATTTAAAACAATAAATAGATTATTTTGCCTCTCAGGTTTAGTTGCAGCTAAACATTGGAAACTAACCGGCCTCAAAATAATACAATCATTTATGAGTGAGACAAAGACCTGTCAGTATTTTCTTAAATAGTTTAAACATTTCCATTCATAAATCAGCCGATTACTTGAACAGTATGAGCCTTGATTATTATACATCATTAAACTTGTTGCTGGTTAAAAAAAGGTGTTAAAAAGTCTAATGTTGTCTATGTTTATGTCCTCTTCGGGCAAGTAAAGAACATTTTTATCTGAAAACACTTCTTGTTAAAGTTTTTTGGGTTTTGTATGCAATATTAATTTCTTTTGCAAGTCACAACCTGTTTAATTGATAAACTGAACAAACTACTTGAGGTAGATTTAAGAGTTTTAAAAGACATTTTCTTTTCTTTAGTGTTTAATGTTTTATTTTGTAATCCATTATCCCAGTGTTTCTTTATGTTCTAGTGTGTCTTGATGTTACATTCTTGAGTTTCTCTGTGTCTTCAATGTTTCATGATTTATTTCGCAGTTGTCCTCAGTGTTTCTTGCCTTGTGTTTATTCCTGCCTCTGTGTGTTTCCCTCCAGTCTGATTGCCCTCATTGTCATCGCCTGTGTCTGATTACCCCTGTGTCTATTTAGTCTCTGGCTGTTTTCGAAACTGCATACTATACTAGTAGTACGTACTGATTTGGCCAAAATGCAGTATGCAGTATGTAGTATGCGAACAACTGAGAGATTCGCAGTATGCCAAAAATACCAGGATATACTGATTCGGGAAAAATGTACAGTATGCATCGGATCAGTCTACCTCGTGAACTGTTTCCCACAATGCAAAGTGCCAGGTCAGAGATCGAAATGCCGAAGCGCACGTCAGTGGCGGTGACTGAATATCTTGCCACATGAACCAATAACAAATATGACATGTTCATACATTTATAATTCCCACCTCGGATTTTCCTGCTTTTTAGACTGTACAGTGCATGTGCCACAGCTGGACAAGCAGCTGCAATTATAGGGTCCTTGGCTTGCTCCATTATTACATATTATTCACAGCTGAGTAAAAATTAAACCTGAATGCCGGAAAAGTACACTACAATTTTAATAGCATGCCAATCATATTTCAACCCAGGGTTATGTATAAATGACAGAAGATATGAGAGATTGTTGACAGTTTTATTAATTATTTTATGGTCTATAATCAAAGTCGGAGTAAAACATCCAAACAATGCAGTAATATAACGCATTACTAATAACATTTCGGTAATATTATAACAGTTATAAATCTCAGTAACGAATTTAACCTGAGATGTGTTTTTTAAGAATTCACCAACACTGCGACTCTGCAAGATATTCCGCCGACAGAGAAAAATAGAGCAAATAAGAGTACTTCCTGTTCCTGTCGCTAATACCGCTGTAAAATAACAAGAAGCAGAAAAGAAGGAATCCGCTAGGATGACAGAGACAGATTCAACATTTGCGAGATGAACATACTCGAATTATTTTTGTGCGAGTGTGACACCGAGGGAACTTTCTACATCCAAAAACAGCAACAGCAACCTTAACAGCGACATAACGCTAATGTATATACCGGTAGGGCTTAATCTGGCACCGTGCCGGCGTGTGGCGTATGTCTGAGACTGTGGCTCATACAGATTCCTGCTCTTAAATGTGCGGTGTAGAAGTTTTTGGTTTAGAAGTGATTTTTGTAGAGACATTCACAGTAGAAATGCCGCTAGCTGGCAGCTAAAAACACAGCAGAGCTGACCGGAGAAACGTAATATGACAGAGAGCTGTACCCGTGTGAGCTGACCAATCATAGCAGACTGGGCTTATCGGGGGGGGGGGAGGAGTGGAGATATTCGAAGTGTTTCGGGCAGAGGGTGAATGTCTCAGCCGCTTTTTAGTCAAACACATAATAAGTCATACTTCTGCGGTTATTTTGGTGAAAGTAACTCAAAAGTAACTCAAAAGTAGTGTAACACATTACAATTCAGAGACAGTAATAAGTAGTAATGTAACTAATTACTTTTAAAGGACAGTAACTACTAATATATAATGTATCACATTTTGGAAGTAACTTGCCCAACACTGCTTATTACACTACACTGTAGCGGCATTTACCTCCAGATGGGCCGTTGTTTACTTCGGCATTTCAGGACCAGAAACCAGTTTAACCGGGCCAAGCATACTGCAAAATAACTGATGACTGGCAGTCATACTACATACCGATTTAGATAGATTTTGTAGTATGTAGTACACTGTTTCAGTGGCGCAGACGGACCGTGGCCCGCACGTATGTATGAGTATGTGTGAATGCGCCTTCAGACAGGGGACTTCTCTCTGTGCTTGTCCTGTTAGATCTTAGTGTTGCTTTTGACACGATTGACCATCAAATCCTATCACAGAGACTAGAACAATTACTTGGAATTACAGGGACTGCTTTAAGTTGGTTTAAATCCTATTTATCAGATCGATCGCAGGTTGTAGTAGTCATGGTTTGCCACAAGGTTCAGTGCTTGAGCCAATTCTTTTTACATTATATGCTTCCTCTGGGTAATATTATGAGGAAATACTCCATACATTTTCAGTGTTATGCAGATGATACTCAGCTATATGTATCAATAACGCCTGATGACACCAATCAGTTATGTAAACTAGAAGCATGCCTTAAGGACATTAGGACCTGGATGACCAGAAATATTTTGCTACTTAAATCAGAAAAGACTGAAGTTATTGTGCTTGGCCCTAAAAACCTCAGAGAGACTTTATCTAATGATATAACTGTCCTTAATGGCATCAGCCTGGCATCTAGCACCACTGTTAGGAATCTAGGAGTTCTATTTGATCAAAAATATGTCCTTTAACTCTCACATAAAACAAATTTCAAGGTAAGCCTATTTTCATCTCCGTAATATATCTCAAATCAGGCATATCCTGTCGCAAAATGATGCAGAAAAACTAGTTCAGTTGGGATCACTTTATCAAGTGAATAACTTAATTGCAATAATTTATATTTGGCAGTATGGCTCTGTCTGGGATAGATAGAAAGACCTACACGGTCCATATTGAAGCATTGATCTGTGACGCAGAACGTAAAATGACTTTGGGTAATTTTTTATTAATGATCTAATAAGGTTCATTCCTCTTTGACAAAATTAAAATTTGTTAGGCAGCCAAATGAGTGAAATGAATTCAAAATGCTAGTAGAACAGTCATTTTTATTGTAATTGTGTTGTCTGTGATTTTAACCTTGCAGTTAACAGTCGTGACTGTGACGATTACGATATGACGAGCCATGTTAAAGAGGAAGAGGAGGAAAATAAAGTAGGCCTAATAAAGAGGACAAAGGCCAAACGCAAGTTCGATGACATTCCTGGTATGGTTCTATGAGAATTGTTGAATATATCTTCAAAGTCCATACATTCGATATACAGAGCCTTAAGTTTTTATTTGTAACTATTTATTAATGCATTTTATAAAAGATTAATTTGTGCAATTATAGAATCTGAATATTTGGAAGAGGATAACATGACAAGTAACAGATTTCCAAGCGGTTGATATTTCATGCATGTACTTCTTAAAAAATGTCAACATTATAAGAGCTTCCATTTTTTGAATGTACTACTTTTGGCTAGATTATGTTTCCAAGTCACCCGTCTTCCCCAATCCACCAACAAAGGTGACCAAGTCTATCCAGATGGGGTCTGCTGGATCTAACAATGTTCACTGGTAAGTATCCATCACTTGAACCTACTGATTTGCTATTTACATCATTTGTTCTTGCATAATCATAACATCAAGATGGGTAGGACATCATAAACATGTGCTCATTTTCAGACTCTGGACATACAAATCCAGTCAGGTCTGGCCAGGTGGAGGGTTCTGGGGACAGGGAAAGGGACGGTTACACAGGCAGTGAGTATTTTTCTCTCCAAGATTTTAAACACAGTTCCAACACTATATGGCCAAAAGTATGTGAACATTCAGCAATATTGCTTGACCATAGATTGTAAACCCTTTTTAAAGAAACCAAAAATAGACACATACCTTAACCGTCGCTTCACTGTGCTTCTTGAAACACCTAACATGTCTGCAATCTGTTTTGCAGAGAAGTTAAAAGACAGCAACATCTGCAACTGTTCTAATGTTATTGTCACGGTCGGAATGAGGAGGTGGAGGACCCAATTGCAGAGAACAAAAATGTATTTATTTAAACTAAAAAGGCACTAAGGCAAACAAAAACGTACTTCCAAAAAAACTAAGAAAATCCAAAAAGGTAGCCACAAGGAATCACTGGGAGACTGGGAGACACATACAACACCGACGCTTGACATAACAATACAATGATGCGACACAGAAGGGAAGAAACACAGAGACTAAATAGACATGGGGTAATTAGACACAGGGGAGACAGGTGAAACTAACAAGACACAGGTGAGGACAATCAGGGCAAATCAAGACAAGAGGGAACACACAGACAAGAATTAACACAAGACAAGAAACACTGAGGACAACTACAAAGTAAACTCTCAGGCGGACGGCCTGGAGGCAGGGCACATAGCCCGGACAGTTCGGGAGGGCGGCCAGGAAGCTGGCCCAACAATGAGAACAGTTCAGGTGGACGGCCCGAAGGCAGACCAGACATGGTGCACCGTTCAGGGGGGCGGCCGGGAGGCCGATCAAACACGGGGAACAGTTCAGGGGGGCGGCCAGGTGGCCGATCAAACAGGGGGAAAAGTTTGGGTTGGCGGCCGGGAGGCTTACCAAATACAGTGAGCTGGTCAGGTGGGCAGCCAGGAAGCCGACCAAACACGGGAGACAGTTCAGGTGGGCGGCCAGGAGGCCAACCAAACACAGAGACCAGCTCAGGGGGAGTCAGAAAGCCTTCTGACGATGGCGCAGGAAGCTGCAGAGTCGGCAGGACCCCTGACAAGGGCTCAGGAAGCTGCGGAGTCGGCAGGATCCCAGACGAGTGCTCAGGAAGCTGCGGAGTCGGCAGGACCTCCGACAGAGACACGAGAGTGGGCAGATCCTCCAACAGAGAATCAGGAGAGGGCACAACCTCCAACTTGGAAACGGGTGTTGGCAGGGCCTCCCACCGAGACATAGGAGTGGGCAGATCCTCCAACGGAGAAACAGGAGTGGGCAGGACCTCCAACTTGGAATCAGGTGTTGGCAGGGCCTCCCACAGAGACACAGAAGTCGGCCGGACCGCCGAGTGTACGTCAGGAGTCGGCCGGACCGACGAGGGGACGTCAGGAGTCGGCCGGACCGACGAGGGGACGTCAGGAGTCGGCCGGACCGACGAGGGGACGTCAGGAATCGGCCGGACCGCCGAGGGGACGTCAGGAATCGGCCGGACCGCCGAGGGGACGTCAGGAATCGGCCGGACCGCCGAGGGGACGTCAGGAATCGGCCGGACCGCCGAGGGGACGTCAGGAGTCGGCCGGACCGCCGAGGGGACGTCAGGAGTCGGCCGGACCGCCGAGGGGGCGTCAGGAGTCGGCCGGACCGCCGAGGGGACGTCAGGAGGGACGTCAGGAGTCGGCCGGACCGCCGAGGGGACGTCAGGGGTGACGTCAGGAATCGGCCGGACCGCCGAGGGTACATCAGGGGTGACGTCAGGAATCGGCCGGACCGCCGAGGGTACGTCAGGGGTGACGTCAGGAATCGGCCGGACCGCCGAGGGTACGTCAGGGGTGACGTCAGGAATCGGCCGGACCGCCGAGGGTACGTCAGGAATCGGCCGGACCGCCGAGGTGACGTCAGGGGTGACGTCAGGAATCGGCCGGACCGCAGAGGTGACGTCAGGAGTCGGCCGGACCGCCGAGGCGACGTCAGGAGTCGGCCGGACCGCCGAGGGGGCGTCAGGAGTCGGCCGGACCGCCGAGGGGACGTCAGGAGGGACGTCAGGAGTCGGCCGGACCGCCGAGGGGACGTCAGGGGTGACGTCAGGAATCGGCCGGACCGCCGAGGGTACATCAGGGGTGACGTCAGGAATCGGCCGGACCGCCGAGGGTACGTCAGGGGTGACGTCAGGAATCGGCCGGACCGCCGAGGGTACGTCAGGGGTGACGTCAGGAATCGGCCGGACCGCCGAGGGTACGCCAGGAATCGGCCGGACCGCCGAGGTGACGTCAGGGGTGACGTCAGGAATCGGCCGGACCGCAGAGGTGACGTCAGGAGTCGGCCGGACCGCCGAGGCGACGTCAGGAGTCGGCCGGACCGCCGAGGCGACGTCAGGAGTCGGCCGGACCGCCGACAGGGAATCCGCAGGAATCCCCCTCTCTTCAACAGGGGGACTACGGAGCTCAGCAGTCACAGGCAGCAGAGGGCGCTCTGCAGGGACGCAGTGAGGCTGAGGCCCTGGGGCGCAGAGGGGCAAAGTCACTGGGGAGCACAGGGGCAAAGTCACTGGAGCTCTGGGCAGTGAAGACTCGGGTGAGCTGGGCAGCGTAGGCTCGGGTGAGCTGAGCAGTGAAGACTTGGGTGCGCTGGGCAGCAACATGGGCTGAGGCCTGAGTTGAGGCTCTTGCTGAGGCTTCGGTTGAGGCCTGGGCTGAGGCCTGGACTGAGGCTGTTGCTTGGGCTGGTAGACAGGCTGCTGAGGTTGAGGCTTGAGCTGAGGCTGGAGCTGAGGCTTGAGCTGAGGCTGGAGCTGAGGCTGGAGCTGAGGCTGGAGCTGAGGCTGGAGCTGAGGTTTGAGCTGAGGCTTGAGCTGAGGCTTGGGTTGAGGCCTGGGCTGAAGCTTGTGTTGAGGCCTAGGCTGGGGCCTGTGTTCAGGCCCGGACTGAGGCTTGGGCTGGTAGACAGACCGCTGGGGCTGAGGAGACTTCAGGGAGGTTGACCTTGGAGGCAATCGGGAGCCATTTCTTCTTCCTCCCCGGGTCCCAGTGAAAATGGCCAGGCGGGTGCCTGTCCAGGGCGACTGCTCTTCACTTGCAGTGCTCCTGGCCATACGAAAAAAATTCTGAAAATAAGCTATCTTTTCAAAACAGTCCATCTTGTTTAAATCAAAGTCTGCTGGGTCCATATCTGGTCGCATCATTCTGTCACGGTCGGAATGAGGAGGTGGAGGACCCAATTGCAGAGAACAAAAATGTATTTATTTAAACTAAAAAGGCACTAAGGCAAACAAAAACGTACTTCCAAAAAAACTAAGAAAATCCAAAAAGGTAGCCACAAGGAATCACTGGGAGACTGGGAGACACATACAACACCGACGCTTGACATAACAATACAATGATGCGACACAGAAGGGAAGAAACACAGAGACTAAATAGACATGGGGTAATTAGACACAGGGGAGACAGGTGAAACTAACAAGACACAGGTGAGGACAATCAGGGCAAATCAAGACAAGAGGGAACACACAGACAAGAATTAACACAAGACAAGAAACACTGAGGACAACTACAAAGTAAATCAAGAACCATGGAACACAGAGAAACAAGAATAAGAAATTACAAACTAAAACAGGAAACACTAAAGACTAAACAATTAATACTAGGAAACATAAAACACACAGGGAAACAAGCAACACTAGGGGAAAGTAGAACTAACACAAGAAAACTAAACTAAACTCCAAAATACAAACTAAACAAAGACCAAATCATGACAGTTATCTGGTACACTGGTCTTCCAGGCCGTCCTCCCATTCGAGGTACAGTGAAACCAGGAAGAACTGTAATCCAAAAGAAAAGCCAGGATTAAGAAAAATTAGATCTCTGGTGTTTCACACAATTCCAACCCCGTGCAGGGCCTTCACACTGTAAGTCGAATCTAGGGATTTACAAAGCGAACAGTGGGTTGCATGTACCCATGGTGTATGGAATTGCCCAATATGTTGATCATAAAGCAAAGTTTAACTATAATCAGAGCATTTGCTGCAAATGCCCCCTCCCCCAACCACACATTTCTGGGGTGGAAGGAATCAAAGTCAGCAGTAGGTGCTACATACGTGCAAGGCAAGGCAAGGCAAGGCAAGTTTATTTGTATAGCGCTTTTCATACACAAGGCAGACTCAAAGTGCTTCACATCATAACATGTCATACAATAAAGTGAAAGAAAATGCAAGAATTAAAAGACAATTAAAAAAAAAACAGAGAATAAAAACATATTAACAATAGAAATTTTGGAGGACATTCCTTGGCATTTTTACTACTTTCCGACCCCATACTTGTGTTTGAAAGACTCACGTGAGATTTTCCCTGAACCTGTAAACGTCTTTGCAGGATGCGTATTTTTATGGTTGTACGCCAAACCAGACAATCCAATACATAGGATTGAAATCCAATACTTAGGATTTCCGTAAGATTAAGGCTTAAATCTTACTTCAGATACAGTAAATGCCAAGTTCAGTCCCAAATGTATGTTTGTCTAAAAACAAAGACTCTTTACTCAAATCAACATGATCCAAACAATCATAATTTATACCAATACATTCCTTGGCATTTTTACTACTTTCAGACCCCATACTTGTGTTTGAAAGACTCACGTGAGATTTTCCCTGAATCCTGTAAACGTCTTTGCAGGATGCGTATTTTTATGGTTGTACGCCAAACCAGACAATCCAATATTAGATAGATAGATAGATAGATAGATAGATAGATAGATAGATAGATAGATAGATAGATAGATAGATAGATAGATAGATAGATAGATAGATAGATAGATAGATAGATAGATAGATAGATAGATAGATAGATAGATAGATACTTTATTGATCCCGAGGGAAATTCAAGGCACGACACATAGCAATTGTTACAATAAACACCCGCTGTCCCCCTCCCATACATATATTAACCCGACAACAAAGATTTAAGGAGCCCCTATAAAATGAAACCTGTGCAATTTAAAATAGACCTATACAACTTATATAGTGAAATGTACAAAACCTGTGCAGAAATAGAAATATATGTGCAATTTAAAAGAAACCTATAAACAGTTAAAGAGCATCTGTAATTAGACCTGTACATAAGAGATGAAGAGTGTTGACCTTCTGAAGGTATGTGTTGTTGTACAGTAGTGTTTAAGATGGGGGTAGTGCAAGAAGTGTGAAAACAGACATTAAACAGTCAGTGCAGACATTAAAGGTGCAAAAAATAAAAGTGATTGTCAAATGTGAAAAGCAAAAATATGTGAAAACAGACATTAAACAGTCAGTGCAAACATTAAAGTGATTGTCAGATAAGCATTAAAGTGTCCAACTAGAGGCTGACTCTTAGGACAGCAGTACAGATGAAAAAATGAGTCCAGGAGTCACTGAGTGCTTTATCCCTGCCGTGACAGTGAGATGTTATACAGTCTTATGGCCAGGGGGACAAAAGAGTTCTAAAGCCTGTCCGTTGAGCACGATTGTGTCTGCCACTGAACATGCTCCTCTGCCTGGTGAAGGTGCTGTGCAGAGGGTGGTGGGTGTTGTCCATGATGGAGAGCATTTTGTCCAAAGTCCTTCTCTCTGCCACTGTTACCAGAGAGTCCAGCTCTGTACCCACCACAGAGCCAGCCTTCCTCACCAGTCTGTCCAGCCGTGCTGCATCCCTCTTCTTGCTGCATCCTCCTCAGCACACCACAGCGTAGAAGAGGACACTGGCCACCACAGACTGGTAAAACATCTGCAGCAGCTTTTTGCAGATGTTGAAGGACCCCAGCCTTCTCAGGAAGTACAGACGGCTCTGTCCCTTCCTACAGGTAGTGTCCATGTTTGGTGACCAGTCCAGTTTGTCATCCAACTGCAGCCCCAGATATCTGTAGGTCCTGACCACATCCACGTCGACCCCCCCGATGGAAACAGGTTGCAGATGTGGCTTGTTCCTTCTGTAGTCCACCACCATCTCCTTGGTCTTGGAGGTGTTCAGCTGCAGATGGTTCAAACTGCACCACGTCACAAAGTCCTCAATCAGGCTCCTGTACTCCTCCTCCTGTCCATCCCTGACACAACCAACTATCGCAGTGTCATCTGAGTATTTCTGCATGTGGCAGAGCTCGGAGTTATACTGGAAGTCAGAGGTATACAGGGTGAACAAGACAGGAGAGAGCACAGTCCCCTGTGGCGCACCGGTGCTGCTGACCACAGTGTCAGATGTGCAGTCCTTCAGTCTAACGTACTGTGGTCTCTCTGTGAGGTAGTCAGTGATCCATCTCACCAGGTACGAGTCCACCCTCATCTTGGTCAGCTTGTTTCTCAGTAGTAGGGGGTGGATGGTGTCAAAGGCGCTTGAGAAATCAAAGAACATGATTCTCATCGCGCTGCTCACCTTGTCCAGATGAGAGTACGCCCTGTGTAGCAGATAGAGAATGGCATCGTCCACGCCCACCTTCGCCTGGTACGCAAACTGCAGTGGATCCTGCGCGTGGTGGACCTGGGGTCTGAGGTGATGGAGCAGCAGCCGTTCAAAGGTCTCCATGACTTGGGATGTCAGTGCGATTGGCCTGAAGTCGCCTGGCTCACTGGGGTTTTTCTTCTTAGGGACCGGGGTGAGGCACAAGGTCTTCCAGAGCACAGGGACCTTCCCAAGCCGCAAGCTCATGTTGAAGACATGCCCCAGCTCAGCAGAACAGGCCTTAAGCATCCTGGGACACACCCTGTCCGGGCCCGCTGCCTTCCTGGGACGGAGTCTTTTCAGCTCTCTGCTCACCTGATCCCTGGTGATGGTGGAGGGGAGGGGGCTTGAATTGTCTGTGGAGATGGAGGGGAGTGGTGTTGTGTTTGTCCTGGTGGCAGTGGGGGTGTTGTTGTTGTTGTTGGGGGGGATGAAGGTCAGGGTGGGGGTGTGAAGAGAGGTGCTGAGTGGGCAGTTACCGTTGTTGTTGTTGGGGGGGATGAAGGTCAGGGTGGGGGTGTGAAGAGAGGTGCTGAGTGGGCAGTTACTGTTGTTGTTGTTGTTGTTGGGGTGGATGAAGGTCAGGGTGGGGGTGTGAAGAGAGGTGCTGAGTGGGCAGTTACCGGCTGCAACGACTGGGCAGTCAAACCTGGTAAACAGGTTGAGCTGGTTTGCTCACAGTGTCCCCATCTTCTGTGTTGTTGTCTTTCTTCTTGCAGCCTGTGATAGTTTTCATGCCCTACCAGACCTCCCTCATGTTGTTGTTCTGCAGCTTCTGCTCCACCTTCCTTCTGTACTCCTCCTTTGCCTCTCTGAGTCTGACCTTGAGTTTCCCCTGCACACGCTTCAGCTCTGCCTGGTGTCCCTCCTTGAATGCCCTCTTCTTCCTGTTGAGGATGTCCTTGACACTACTGGTAATCCGGGGCTTGTTGTTCGGGAAGCAGCGAACAGTTTTTGTGGGAACCACAACATCCATACAGAAGTTCATATAGTCAGTTGTGCAGTGTGTGACCCCCTCAATATCCTCGCCGTGTGGCTCTTGCAAGGCACTCCAGTCAGTGGTATCAAAACAGTCTCTGAGAGCCTCCACTGCCTCAGGAGACCACTTCCTGAAGGTGCGTGTGGTTACTGGTTGCCTTTGAATCTGTGGCTTGTACTGTGGCTTCAGAAGGACCAGGTTGTGATCAGACTTCCCCAGGGGTGGTAGGGGGGTGGCTGTGTAAGCGTCCTTCACATTTACATACAGGAGGTCTATTGTCCTGTTCTTCCTGGTAGGACAGCTTACAAACTGGTGAAAGTCCGGTAGTGTTGAGTCCAATGTAACATGATTAAAGTCCCCAGAGATGGCTATGAATGCTTCAGGGTGCTGTGTTTGTAGTCTCGCGATAGTGGAGTGGATGACGTCACATGCGGTCTCAGCGTGCGCTCGCGGAGGGACGTAAACACAAACAACAATGGCGTGGGAGAACTCTCTGGGCCTGTAGTATGGTCGGAGACCTACCGCCAGCAGCTCGATGTCCCTGCTGCACGTTGCCTCCTTCACAGTAACATGTCCCTGGTGGCACCATCTGGTGTTAATAAACAGCGCAAGCCCCCCTCCTTTCCGTTTGCCACTGCGTTTGGTGTCTCGGTCCACTCTCACTGTTGTGAAGCCCGGTAGATCCACGTTAGCGTCCGGGGTGTTTTGGGTTAGCCAGGTTTCTGTGAAGCACATTAAACTGCACTCTCTAAATGTCCAGTCATTTCTCACAAGGGCAGCCAGCTCATCTGTCTTGTTCGTTAAACAGTTCACGTTCCCCATAACTATCGCCGGAACAGAGGGCTTGTATTTCCATCGCTTAGCCGCTAGCCTAGCCTTTACCTTGGCTCCAGCTCTGCAGCCTCTGTACCTCCGCCTCAGCTCCTCCGGTATGGGGTGAACGATGCAGGCTTGTCCCGTTGTTCAGAGTGAGAGCAGCTTCTCCCTTGAATAAACAAGTTTTCCACTGCTAAATTCCCAAAAAGGAGAAAAAGTATCCATAGGATATACAAAGTTCTACACCGTAAGTGTACTACAAAATTAAAGTTGGCAAAAAACACCAATAAAATACTAAAAAACTAAAAACGAATACGACAGGGACGGAGCTACTGGATATGCGGCCACTCGCGTCGGCGCAAAAACATTAATGATGGATATCCCTGCCCTTCCACATGCTAATGTATAAAGCATTAGGCAGGTACAGCACACATTCCTGCCTTTCCCTTGCATAAAAGGAAAGCATAGGTACAGGAGATAAGCAGCAAACCCCAAAAACAACCATACCACAAAACAGTTCTTTTGGCCATACATCTGCAAACCATTCCATATTGAAGACCCCCCCAAAACCAATGAAGAGGCTGCATCTTTATATAGCTTAATAGCAAATGAAGATTCAAGATTGTCATTACAGAAGAATGAAATGCCATTCCATTTACTGCACAGAAGGGACCAGAATCAGAGCTTGGATCTGCAGCCTGCATCAATTTTAACCACATACTGGAGTTTCTCTACAATTCTACAATTGCTTTAGCAGACGCTTTTATCCAACTTACATCAGAGAGTAAGTACAAGACAAGCAAGGATGTAGAAAAGAGGAAAACAATGTCAGTAAGAGCAAACCAACAACTTTAAGTCCGAACGGACACAGGTGCTGACAGGAAGTGACCAGTGGTAAAGCACAACATTGACGGCAGTTCTTGAGAATTCTAATCAGTATAGAAACCCTCTTAAAATGGTCCTTTATCAAACAAAACCAACATAACTGTTTGTCAACTGTTTTTTATGTCAAGGTCTAGGAGCCTGGATAAAAAGGAGCGGCCCTGTGGAATAACATGCATAACAAAATTAAGATGGCCGAGCAAGGAAAGTAATTCCCTTTTTGACATAATTGCTGCTTCTTGCGCAATATTCATAATTTCTTGTATCCAATTTAATTTCTCAAGAGGCAGAGAGGCTTGCATTAGGTTGCTGTCTAAAGTAATGCCTAGAAACTCTAAAGACTTAAGTGGGCCCTAATGTTTTTTCTTCGTACAGAGGAATATCTAATCTCATGAAAATTTGTTTGAGAGCAGTGATACATCGACCTGGATTAAAATAATCCAAAAGCAGGAAAACATCTCAGAGGTGAAGCACAAAAGGAAGCTTGCAGTTGTTTAAGAGAATCCGGTGAAGCACCTCTAATGAGGTATCAGACATGGTTGGGACTGCTTCGACAACCAAAAGTGAGTCTTGCCGAAAAATACATTTTTCTCCCTCCATTTAACACTAAAAAGATGCCGCTGAGAAGGATGCAAAGCATCATTTTTTTAAAGCGTCTGTATTATCAGCCTTTGCTAGCCATGCTCCTTTAACAGCTTTCTTAATGAATTCATCATCAACTGAAGCATTGCACAAGGAAAAGCGGGCCAAAGGAATAAGACTATTAATGCTTTGTGTTTCATCATTACAAGGTGCAGATAAGTCATTTATTAGACATTTTTCCCCAGAGTATTTGCGGCTAGCTATATGGGATTGATACAAGTAGTTGAAAAGGTGATGTATCAAATGGACCGATAATAAATCCGTTCTCCAGCAGAGCATCAACTACTTAAGCTCTTTTAAAGCAGATTGTAAATTATTGGAAGTGAATGATACTTTTGCCAACCAAGTCAGACCAGCCAAGAATCCTTGAACCAGACATGTAATCAATAATTAACAAAACAACGGTTAGGAGCAGAGCAGTACTAAATTAATGTCACTTGCGAGGGTCTGGCTTCTTAGGCTGGGGGAAATTGCAGCAGCATGGGGCTTCCCCCATTGACCCCTGATGAGATTGGGACTGCAGATCCCAGAGGTCTCTTCTGATTCATGACGTCATCCATTTGCAGGAGTGACGTCATCGATCCGCTACGTAGACGGCAGAGGCGGCCTCACGGCTGAGGCGGAAGAGGGAGTGGATTCGAGGGCCTGGATCCTGGAGTTTATGAAGAATAGCTTCGGCGAATGGAAACAGGGCTCTCTTCCAGAATGGCTCACTCTGCTTCAGATCGTTGATTTTGTGTCTCCAAGACACCATGGATCCTCAACGTGGACGAGACCGACATGACGAGCAGCAGGGTGAGTAGAAGAGTGTTTACCAACAGCTTTGGCGTTGTCAGGGAACTTGCGAATGTGCTTGCTTGCAGAGGGAGCAGCAAGTATAGGCAGGCTAGAGCAGTTTAAATAAGGCGGGGTAAGTACTATGTACTATTTGGCCAATAGGATGCTTTGAGACAAATCAGCTGGCCATCAGCTGACACGGCTGTTACCGAAACTCTGGCATGACAATAGAGCGTGAAGCCGTGACCGGCCTGAATTAACGCTACGCTCCATTTTACACATTTTTTACCTCCAGGTTGGATTATTGCAATTATCTTTTATCAGGGTGTTCTGGTAAGTCTCTAAAGACTCTTCAACTAGTCCAAAATGCTGCAGCTCGTGTACTGACTAGAACTAGAAAAGGGACCACATTACTCCTGTTTTGGCCTCTCTGCACTGGCTCCCTATAAAATCTAGAATAGAATTTAAAATCCTTCTTCTCACTTACAAAGCTCTAAATGGTCAGGCACCATCTTATCTTAAGGAGCTAATAGTGCCGTACTACCCTTCAAGAACATTACCCTCCCAGAATGCAGGCCTGTTTGTGGTACCTACGGTCTCTAAATGTACTATGGGAGGTAGAACCTTCAGTTATCAGGCCCCTCCTCTGAAATCATCTCCCAGCCGGTGCCGGGAGGCAGACACACTATTTTTAGGAATAGACTTAAAACATTCATTTTTGATAAATCTTATAGTTAGGGCTGGCGAAGTGTAGACCAGCTCCTAGTCATGCTGCTACAGGCTTAGACTACCCGGGGAACTGGCACCTTGAGCTCTTATCTGTCCTTCTCTGTCTCTCTCCCTCTCTGTGAGATCATATTACTGCATGTCGCTACAGTATCTGTAAATCTCAGTTACTAACCACATCATTTCCTGGGAGCTCCTGAGCTCTCTTAGGTTCCTCTGGGTCGTTGGTGGACAACCTGCCTGAACACCCCACCCCTTGTTCCCTATCCCTGCATCTTATCACATCTCCCCCTATCCCTTTTTCAAGCCCGGCGCAGTTTTGGCCAAAGATTTCTGCCTGTTAAAAGGCAGTTTTTTCTTACCACTGTAATGTTGTTTGCTTTGCTAAAGTTCTATTTGTAGAGTGTCTTGAGATAACACTTGTTATGAATTGGCGCTATACATATATAAATAAAGATTGATTGATTGATACTCCATCACTGCGCACAAGCGCCCCCTTTGTAGCGATATTCTGCAGCCTCATCATATTATACACAGTTCCGGTCCCCAAACCTATGGCCGGATCTCAAAAGTTAATGATTTGAAAACATTTGTAAGTAGAAAAACAGATGTCTGAGACCTTCAAAGAACATTCCTAACTCATATGCATGAACCATGAGACTGTGGATTAAATGGTTTACGTTCAGTCAAGACCAAAGGAACTGATTGACGATTTGAAAGCTTTTTCCTCTCAGAAAAGCTGGAGCGAGAGTATATCATTAACTCGTAAAACCTTGGATCAACAACTAAACAGGAAACAAGAGACCTGGTATCCATGAACAGACTGACATTTTGAACTACAAAGTCATAAAACCCCCAGAGGTTAAACCATTTGTAGTTCTGGAATGTCTCAAGAAAGCACTCATTCAGACCAAGCGGCAACCTCCGTTCCAAAAAAATGAAGCCAATGCGGAAGTACAAAAAACTGCAGTTCATCGAGTGTCCGCTTGAGGCTGGCACCAGAAGCATCGGAAGTTCCATAAGCCCCCAGCCAAAAAAGGCCGTTTTCACTACAAAAAATAACCCGTTTACAGCCTGGTACAAAAAACAAAATACATCTGATAAGTTAGTGGCATCATGTGCTCCCACTGTGGGGGGGGTGAATTTTTTTCTAACTCCTCTGATTTTTTGTTATTAAGGAAAACGGTCATGCCCATATAAGGATTGTGGAGATTTGATTGACAGCTGCAGCGCGCTGAGCTGTCTCAGGTCAGAAGCAGTTCATAGCAGGAGGCTAGCAGCACTAGCTTGATCCGTCGGACTTTTTTTCTTCGTGTGGAGTGTTTGTCTAGCAACAAATATGGCTTGCTGTGCGATTAATTGGATTAACAGACCATCCAAGACTGTGATGCTTCAGTATTTTTTGGTAAGTGATATAGTAGTTTTATATTAACTGCATACTCGTGTCGGTATCATAGACTGTAAATATTACGGTGTCTATTTTTGCGGTCCTAGCTTGTTTAATGTTAGCTTGGTGATATACATAGACCGTAAATATTAATGATATAGTGATATTGTTAAATGTACTGCATACTCATCGGGAGGTGTCGGTATCTATGTAGACTGGCCTCAGTGTAGCCCATTATTTACGATCAATGGTTTAACTTTAGCCGATCAAGAGACACAGATGCTAATGGAAACATAGCTATCCAGGACTAATAAACTGGAGGGTTAAACTAAGTCCGAAATGTTAGAATTTGAGTTGTTAAGATGTTGAAAAGAAAGAGTTTGTGTGATGTTATAAACTAAAGGCCCAACACGATGGGTAACCATAGTCTGTAATGCTCACAGAGAGTTGGGACCGGTTATTATATTAGCTTGAATTTCCCTCGGGATCAATAAAGTATCTATCTATCTTTAAATCATTTAAGTTTTTATTTCATGTTAAGATGAAGTACTATACGAAATAAATGCCTTAATGTTTCCTTACACTAAATCTGTGGCTGTATGTGGAATATCATTCTGCAAGTGAGTGAGAGAGCTGAAAGTAGATTGATTACAATAAGGTTTATCTTAGAATAGAAAGAATCATTTCCATGTTGATTACCTTCATACCTTTGTTGTCTGGGTAGTACACGGTTGAATTTATAAATGCACTCTGACACACAGATGAAAACAGAAAATGCACACAAATGGATTTAATGGATAACTGCTATTTTCTGTCTTTTTTTGTCATCCTGGAGACCCTGCACTAAAAGTCTCTCCTGGATCCATGTCACATGCTCAAGCTTCTTCAGTCTTTTCATCAGTCGAAGTTCTGCTGAGAGAAGATGGCCAGCAGATAAGATGGCCGTACATCAAGGAGCTCCACAAGCTTCATGAGAAGGAGGGTTTGCATCTTGACAACAATTGTGGTGTAAGAAGCTGTTCAATAAAAATAAATCTCCATCAAACAACTTGCAATCATACCCTTTTCTTCACGTTTAAACCCTTTGTCTAGTTTAGATTGGAGAAAGCAGATATTATGTGATATTGATCTGGGAAGACATTTTTAACAGTGTTTTTATTCACAAGTTATTGATTGTATTTACTCTGTATGTTTCTTGATTTAAGACTGGGGCTGTGTCTAAGGGCATATTTTTTGCAATGACTCTGTTCCATCCCATTTTGAGAAATGAACTGCGTTAGTGTTTGGTAAAAAGTTGTGTCAAAGTAAAAACTTAGCTATTGAGTTGAGCATTAATGCACATTTTAGTCATTTCAAATCTAAAATGTATACTCAGAAGTAGAAACAAAGGAGTGCATTTAAATATTTATTTAATCTGAAAAACCACATTCAAAAAAGCCTGTTTTTACACCAGAAATTAACATGTTTACGGCTTGGTACAAAAAAACATTTGATGAAGGATAATTGTTATTCACAATAAGGGGCTCGATGTAACGGTTTGTCAGGAGGCTTAAAACCCGCCTCAGCTCCAGCTTTCAGCCTGTCGTTAGGTTGGCTGAAAGTTATGGTGAGAGCACTTCCAACATGGAGACCGCCATCGATGCAGGAACAAGTGGGTTACATCTCTCAGGCCATCCGGGGGAGACCTGCCTCGCAGTGAGTTGTTGAAGAAGGGAAGCAGGCCTTTCAACCGAAGTCCACCCCAACCGAACCAACAAATGCAGATGTTGTTGAGGCCTAGGTTTCTTCTTCTGTCTCTGCAGCTCTCTGGGCACATGGACGGACATAGCTGTCACCAACAATCCACACTGTCTATAGAAGAAAAACAAAAATGTTCAATGAATGCCTCAGATAAGGCAACATGTACAGTTCACTACACGTGACAGCTCAGGGTGTGTTTTGTTATTAGCCACATCTGCAGGGATAATATTGAACAAGGTAGGCACAACTCATAATAATAGATGCCAGACTTGAGATACATTTCTAATACCTAGAGTTTTTGGGGTGTGCAGCTGACACTTCGTCATCACTGACCACAGACTCCATGACTTCAGGGCTCTATAGAAAATAAATATCTTATGATAAATATAAAACATTTCTTTTTCAAGTGTCATGTTCACCTACATAGCTATCAGTAAATATAAGTCACAGACATTCCTCTTTTTGTCAGAACAGTAACAACCATGAACTGTATGCATTGTAATATTGATTTCTTCTGGATGTCTCTCATTTATTTACAGTCTATGGTCTAACAGTAGTTTAACAACAACAACAAAGCTCTTTTATCGTTTTAAAACGGACTTCTTATCCTTTAATATGTAATTACACCCAAGCAATGATTTGTAACACAATACGAGAATTTATTTGTAAAGATCAGCCTCAAAGTGGTTCTTAAATTGTATGTTAAAACGATGCTAATGTATTGCTCTGCTAACCCGGTCTACTAACTGCTGTGACAAATAACTAATGACCATAATTATATATTTAAAAAAAGTGTAGTTTTAACACTTAAATGATATATTTGGGATGACGATAATTCGTTGTAACTGTGTTGTAGAAAAGTTTAATGTTAACTTACTGTTTATAGAGTTATCTCTTGACGAGTGGGAGCAGGAAAGCCGTAGGGGGTGATGTAAAGCAGACGTTAGCTTTGTTGTGAAGTGGACTGCTAGCTAGCGTCGAGCTGGTCGAGCATCGGCGGACTTTAGTCCCGCCTTAACGCTGTCGTTAGGTTGATCCCGCTTTGATCCAAGTTAGGTTGAGACAACAATTCCAATATGGAAGCGCCCGTCGATTGGACTCTTTTTAAGCCTCCGTCACAGACGGGATACGTCACTCAGGGTTCGTCCAGTATTATTTACAGTCTATGATTCAGACCAATGCTCCAGGACTCTGGTCTGAAACACAATGTTTAATTCTCCATCACATGAACACTTAGACCTCTCTGAGTCCACATATCTGTAAATGTCACATTGAATGTATTGAAATGATCTTTTTCTGCTTAAAATCCGATGTCTATTTAAGAAATTAGAAGTAAGTCAATTTTAATAGGAATTTGACGTGGAACATCATTGCCACCCTGTGGCCAGGACACTGAGGATACGTAAGCTGTTATAATCACATGTTCAATATGTATTATAATCGTATGATGTGTTATTAGCTGTAGAAGGTGTTATTTAAAGACACCTATTGCTTTTCATATGCTTATTAATCTGCCATATTAAGTATGTCAAAGGTATAACACTTTTGATTAACTACCAGCTGACATTTAATGATCCCCTCCTGATGTGACATATAAACGTTTATCTAAATATATGATGTGACTTACATTTACGTGAATTTACAATTTACATAGAGATAAATGTATGGTGACGTATATATGTTTTAGTTCTGATTCGTAATATTATTGAGTAAACTCGGTAATTAAAACGATGCCCTTTAACAGGGGAGTGACCATTCGCTCCCCCTCTCCTTCTCCGCTGATAAGAGCATGCTCTCAGCACCTAAAGTTCAGTCCAGTTCAGCTTCACGAGCACGAGCACACGCTCACCTCAAGTCAAGGAAAGTTTGAGTCAAGTCTTCTTCCATCTCAGACTCACTCTTAGTTCCTTCACTTTTAATTTCGTTTTTTTTAACGGCAGTATTCTTTTTCTTAAACTTTCAAGACTTCGAACCGTAGGAACGAATCCTACTGAATTGTTACGCACATTTTTGAGAACTTTCATTCTTTCTGGCTCAAAGCAAAGGCCTTTCCAACACTGTTGGCTCATCACGTCTAGGACGCCAGTTTCCTGATTTGGATAAATCGAGATGGCCATCAGGTTATTCTAAAGAGGAAATTGAACTGTCAAAAGACTTTCTTAAAAACATTTTCCCCGTTTTGATCTGCTCGGAGCCTCTGGGAGACGACGCAAACCAATGTCTGCATTCATCATCGAAAATCAACACCTCGGGCTTATTCCGACTTCCCACCTGACTGACTACGGCAGTTTATTGGCTAGTAAAACGTTCTGAAGGATCCGAAAGGCCTAGAGAATCGACGCTAGACCACTGGGGGAAAGTTGACGAGGCATCAACAGTAAGGTTGTCTGCTATGAGCTTGTGTTGAGATTAAGATTGGTCGTGTCTCCTTAAACAATCCGAGTCCAAATTTAATCCCAAAATTCGTTAATCATCTTTTTATTCTTTGTTCGTTTGATAGTTAAATCATTTAAACAATACCGCGTTTTATCTCGTTACTAAACATATACTGTAATTTCAGCATACGAGTTGAATTATAGAGTTCGAGGTGTAACATATCTTGGTCATATACATCATAATTGCATCCTCACTGTCATAACAATATTCTTTATATCTGTTTCATTTAATTATTGTTTTATCATTTCCTTTATTTAACGTAAACATAAAATTCAGAACTATTGTCCGTGTCTTTTCCTGATTTAAGCTGCTCCAGAGTTCACACATTCTGATATGAGATTGATTGATTATTAATAAACTAATATCATTTAAGTTTATTTTCTTCCGTTAAACCGGAAGTGGTGCCCTTCTTCGAGGTATATTAGATAAATTCATATCTAATACATTAATTTTGCTACACCTTCATTAAACCATTTTAATACATGTATTTTTAGGATTTTAAATTGAAACTCTGCACTGTAACTTTTGTACTTTTTATATTAAACTCTTTATATTGTTTAGCTTCTGTTATAACTGAATAGTTCTTATTTTATTTCAATTAATTGTAATTTTAATTAATTATTATAACAAACTCTAGGCATTCTCCTTTTTTATCTATTTATTTGTTTTAACATATTTTCAGATTAAATATTGTCTGGTCGTTATTGGTTTGATTTAGGGATTTTTAAAATGTTCTATTCTAATATTTTTGTTTCCTTTTGTCTTGATGCTTTTGATGTCTTGTATGAAGCACTTTGAATTGCCTTGTTGCTGAAATGTGCTATATAAATAAACTTGCCTCGCCTTACATTTAACCCCTGTGCAAAGGGTTCTATAACTTGAACAGCAATATTAACAAATATACAGTATAAGTGAGTAATCTCAAAAACAATTAAATACAAAATATAATGATGATGATGTTGTTTTCTTCTGTACTGTGGTACATTTGATTATTTCCATGTGCCAACATGCAGTTTGTAATGATAGAGATGTTGTGTTTTAAATCTATAACCTGCAGTCTTATAAACTCATCTTAAGTGAATGCCAAAAAAAAATCTAATTTGAAATAGATCTTTTTCACATGATGCAACAATAGCATAATGATTGATGCCTGACTTGTTTTGTTACTATTAACCCCTCTACTTAATGTAATTCTACATTTGTATTTGTTACCTTGCAGTTCTTAGTGCAAGTACCTTATTTTGATTGAAAAATAATCATACAGCAGTGTTGTGTTGTGTTGAGTTATAGTGATGTCGGATAATAAGTCCGGCCCAATGGAGGTCTCATTTGAACCAATCCGGCCCCCAACCCATTATGAGTTTGACACCCCTGATATAAGTATTAAGACAAAGCCACAGTCTATAATGCTGTAATTAATGGAGAAGTTGAACACATTTACTATGCTGTTTACCAGCCTTTGCATAAGCTCACCGTTCTTTCTTTGTTCTCAAACACTTCATTGGCCTCCTCGAAACTGCAGCTCTCCTCGCCACACTCCCTCTCAATGCTCCCCTGTCTCAACTCCTCCAGGAAACCATTTGCTCGGGGGAATCGCTTCAGGACAGAGTGTGCATCCGGACCATTGAGAAAAGCTACAACATGGAAAAGAAGCAAACATTATAGTTCAACCATCCATACCAGGTTATCTCAACAGACTAAAGCAGTGGTTCCCATACTTTTTAGCTCATGACAGCCAAGATAATGGGGATAATTAGACGGGGGACCCTCACTGTCCCTGGAGGTGATTAAGGTATATAACTTAGTGCACAGCCATGCACACACACTGATAGGCCTATCCAAACACTGGTTACACAAAAGAATAAAACAAGAAGAATACAACAGCCTAAAAAACACAACATTATTTTATATACAGTAGTAATTTATTGTGACAATGGCTAAAAGCAGATAACAAGTAATCTCCATGCATTGACTTTAGCAATGAGTGGACATACAAAACTTAATAGACACACAGGTGTGTGCATCTTTATGCTAGAGAGCAACAGCCCCTAAATTGTTGCTGTAATGTGCAAACTTACATTTTATCTATTTTTACACATTAACTTCATTTTCATTTCACTTAATTATGTTGTTTTATTTGAAATTCAATACTTTTGTTCTAAATATTTTTAGAATATATTTACCCCCCCCCCCCCCCCCCCCCTTATATTTTTCCCTCTCAAGTTACACAACAAGAGAAAAGTGGTGGGTTAGAGTCTATGTGCAGAAGCACCAAGCTCAACAACAACACGCTTCTACTAAACTAGCTGTCAGAGAGTGCGGTGCTGCAAACACCAGAGACACAGGTACAGCTCATGTTAGCTTGGCAAACCAAGGAGGACACACTCCACACAAACTATAAACCAATAGACAGGTATATGTTGACGACCAGGACAATAGATTGATGGGTGGCTGTTGCTCAGTTGATGGAGTCTGTTGTCTCTCAACTGGAAGGTTGGGTGTTAGATCCCCTGCTCCTGCAGCAACATGTCCAATTTTTCCTTGGGCAAGACACTTAACCCCAAATTGCTCCCGCTGCGTCGTCGGCAGAGTATGCGTATGAATGAAAGGGATTTGTTACTTCTAATGGTCACTTCACATAGCAACCTCTGCCATCAGTGTGTGAATTGTAAAGTGTGACATGCTGTGTAAAAGTGCTTTGAGTAGTCAGAATAATAATAATAATAATACTTTATTTGTATAACACTTTTCTATACAAGTAACAAAGTGCTTTACAACGGACAATAAAAGCAGAGAGACAATAAAAGCAACAGACAGAAAGTAAACAAACCGACAATAAAATCCAACTAATAAAATCAAATCAAAAATGAAATCACAGAGTAAAAGCATTTCTGTAAAAGAATGTCTTAAGTAGAGATGTAAAACAAAGGACTGATTCTGCAAGTCTGATTTCCTCTGGCAGGCTGTTCCAAAGTCTGGGTGCTCTGACAGCAAAGGCCCTGTCCCCTTTAGTTTTTAGCCTGGACTTTGGAACAGCCAGTAGGGCTCTGCCAGAGGATCCCAGACGTCCTGGTTCATAAGGGGCTAAAAGCTCAGAAATATAAGAAGGGGCCAGTCCATGTTGTGCCTTAAAAGTAATTAAAAGAATCTTAAAATTAATTCTAAAATCAACAGGGAGCCAGTGAAGGGATGCTAAGATAGGAGTGATATGGGTACATTTGTTTGTACTTGTTAAAAGCCGGGCTGCTGCGTTTTGGATTGTTTGAAGACGGTGGATTGATTTTTTACTGAGACAGGTGAATTACAATAATCAAGGCGGGAGGAGATAAAAGCATGGATGAGTTTCTCCAGATCTTTTAGCGACATGAGTGATTTGACCTTGGCTATATTTCTGAGCTGGTAAAAATAGGACTGTACAACTTTCTTCACTTGCGGCTCAAAACACAAGTCCTGGCCAAAAACATCCCCAAGGTTTCTGGCTGAGGGCTTCACATAATGGACTAGTTCTCCTAAGTGTGCAGAAATTTGCTGTCTTTTTGATGGCGGACCGATGACTAGTACTTCAGATTTTGTGTCGTTGAGTTGTAAAAAGTTGTCTGACAACAATGATTTTATTTCTGAAGGCACTTGAGGAGAGTAGTTGTATTTGAATGGTCACCAGGTGTAATCGGGAGGTACAGTTGTGTGTCATCGGCATAACAGTGAAAATTAACATTATATTTACGGATGATGCTACCAAGAGGGAGCATGTACTGTAAATTGAAAATAGTGTTGGACCTAGAACTGAGCCCTGGGGGACCCCATGTACCAACTCTGCTGTTGACGACACTGACCCAGCCATTGACACCGCAAAACTTCTTTTATGGAGGTAAGACCTGAACCAGTTTAAGCCTATATCACTGATACCTGCCCATTTTTCGAGTCTGTTGATAAGTATGTTGTGATCGACTGTATCAAACGCTGCGCTCAGATCAAGAAGTACCAGTATGGAACAGTCACCAACATCTTCAGCCAAAAGAAGGTCATTACAAACGTTAAGAAGAGCTGTCTCAGTGCTGTGAAGAGATCGGAAGCCAGACTGGAGTATTTCTTATAAAAAATTGTTTGTTAAATGAGCTTGAAGTTGATTGCATACAATTTTTTTAAGGATCTTGGCTAAGAATAGGAGCTTTGAAATCGGCCTGTAGTTTTCCAAAATGGTTGGATCAGAGTTGTTTTTTTTAAGAAGGGGTTCAATCAAAGCAGTTTTAAAATAGACAGGGACAGAGCCAGAGGTTAGTGAGTTGTTCACAATAGATATAACATAAGGACCAATAGTAGGCATGGTTTCCTTCAGGAGCCTTGTAGGGACCACATCAAGGGGGCAAGTTGAGGACTTCATGCCTTTGACCAAATCATTGAGATTGAATAAGGATATTATGGTGAAAAAATTGAGAGGTGGAACCTGGGATGGTCTGTGATTTGATGGTTCAGGGACAGGTGAGGTGAGTAGTTAATATTGGTGCTTAAGGTTAAGGTAAATAGGATAGTGAAAGGAGATAGGAGGGACAATCCGAATGAACCCTGGTAATGTATGAAAGATATTGAAAATACTTTGGAAAAGCTTTTGCTAAACTTCTATGCTGAATGCTTTAAAAGTAGTTGAATATATTGTAATGTCTGAAAGATGTTGAATATATTTCAGAAAAACTGGCGCAAAACTTGTAATGCTGCATCTGAAAAGGTAACTAAAGCTGGCTACACCAGACTATTTCATGCCCGGTTTTGGGCTTAATTTTCCCCCTTAATGAGTGCTAATTTACCCGCCAGCCAGTTTTCGCTTGACTCAATCACAACAAAAATTTCAGGTGCTATCACAGCAAAGTATAAATACAATCCTCATCTTAACATTGATACTGTTATCACTAAAGTACACCTACAGACTGCTTTTTTTGCATCTTGTAAGTTTATTGCAATTCTGTGTGATACAGATCTCATAATGTTGGGTACAACATGCATGTACACTGTGTGATGAGGTACCTAGTGGATCGTAAGCTAAGAGGCAAATCAACACGCAACATCATAAGGGGCATCAGTGTGCGTCAACCTGATCGAGCTGTGGTCGCCATGTTGGTCAGCAAAAAACGGCTCTTACAGATGCATTTATGTGCATAGAAAAAAAAGAAAAAAAGGAGGAATTGAAAAATGGGATCGTGAGAATTCATTTTTGATCCTCTCTCACAGTGCAACGTTGATCACTGTTGAAGCCACAACAACTAATATTGTCACGATTGATGATCTTTTGTTTGGGACAGCCCAATATCATATAGTCTGTACCTGGCTTAAGGTAAAATGTGTCAGTGTTTTATACAGCTTTACAATATACAGTCCCCCCCACCAATACAGTCCCTCATATAAACTCAAATAAAACTATGGTATTCCTTTGGCATAACACAAATTAGGGATATTATTATGAACACCTTTTCAATGGATCATATCAAGAACCGCAAACTGTATGAGAGCAAGCGGTGCACATGACATAACAGAGATTGCCTCCCCCTCCTCCTGTTATCTGAAAATTCAATATTATAATTTTTTTCTACCAGGCAGTTTAATCTTTGACAGCAGTGTTGATTTGTTTTCAGGCAGAATAATACAGCAATAAGCCTTAAGTGACTCCCATGTCAGAGACTATGAATTCAAATAAGGATAAGGATAAACTTTATTGATCCCCCAATGGGGGAAATGTAGATGTTACAGCAGCTCAAAAACAGAAATATAAACAGCATCAATAGCAAAAAGTTAAGAAAAAACAGCTACGAGCATGTTTACATGAATTAAATAAGGGAAGAAAAAGTTGTTAAAGGTAAGAAATGTATCAACAGAGGAGGAAATATTTACATACTGGCGTCTGTATACCTTCTATTAGGGTAAAAATCTAATTTTCTTATCAATACTCTACATAATCGAATCGAATATAAAATGTAATTCCTTGTTAACCCATGACCTTCATAACCTGGCATGGTCTTTGAGGAGCATGTGTGAATTTTGGCTAAATCTGTATCCAAGTGTTTAAGATGTGACAAAACATTCACCAGAATCACCTGATTTCCCATACCTTTCATATTCCCACAAAAATCTAATAGGGGTACCAGGTCCAGGTCAGAGGTCCAAAGCCTTACTGCTTTGCCAGCCATTTTTGTAGGAAACTATACAAACAAAATGTCTGAAGGAAATACAATTAAGTAAAGTAAACATTTTGACCAAGCAACGAGTTAAATATGAGAAATGCACAACACAAGAAAAATAAAAAATAAAAAAGGATTTTACCCCCCTCTGTGACCCGCAACCCCATGACCCAAACAACCAAGTCAGCAGAGCTTAACTTAAGATGCATACTAACACAAAACATTCCTCTTCTTTTGAAGAAAGGCTCCAAAGCATCTTTACATCTACTCTTAGGCACATAATAAATGAAAGCCATAAACATCATCTTTGGAGAAATAATAGGATTTCATGTATACAGTGTAAAATATTTATTGTCATCTAGTGCCCTCTAGTGGCAAAAGCTGTTTACTGTAGTAAACCTTTCTGCTGTCAAAAAGCTACGTATATCATGCAGTGAAACAAGATAGAAAATAAAAAAAGAGGCAAAAAAAATGCCTCTATGTCTTTAGGGCTCAATACGTTACAAAAATAGTTCACATAGATATGTGGAAACTAAATTTTGCCCCAATTTGCTTATCTATTAAAAAAGATTTGAATCGTTGTTACAACTTTCCGTTTTCCCTGATAGGTCTAATTAGTCTCATTAAGATGAATATTCTCCCTCGAACTTTATATCCATTGCAGATGCTCCCTTTGTTCTTGCCAAGAAAAACTAACCAGGACTTAGAAAAGGCATTTTCTAGTTTTATCTGGCAGGGTAAAAAACCTAGACAGAGGCCTAAGATGCTTCAATTGCCCATTGATATGGGTGGTCTTTCGTTGCCCAATTTGATATTTTACAACTGGGCATGCCATACATGTCACTTTTGGCTATGGTTACGTACATACCTTAAAAGACAGACATGTATTGATTCTTGGGCTTGCTCCCCATACTCACCATGGAGTCTGGTCACATGTGATACTAATAAAATTAATTCAGTCATAAAACATAATCCTGTTATTTACAATAGTATTAGAGTGTGGCATGACATAACTAAATATCTGGGAATTAAAAATGTGAAATCCTTGCTCTCTCCAACAGTCTAAAATCCTGATTTTCCTGCAGGCACTTGATCGTCTATGTTCTCTTTTTCTTCTTTTTAAGGAATATCTGTGTTTTGCCTTCTGTTATCAAAGTCTGAATCATTGAATAGATTTTTGTAGTATTCTGCGAACGCTTCTGCTATATCAGCCGGTTTTACCGCAATTTGCTTGAAGTTGGAGCGACTTTTTTTTTTATTGTCCCATTCGATTGGGCTTTTCGAAGTTTATTGAGTAGGTTTATTGGCTCTATTACCCATATCATAATATCTTTGGCTAGTGAAACGAAGAGCCCCTTCAGCTTTATATGTCAGTAGGTCTTCAAGGTAATGTCTAATTTACTATAGTTCAAGGAGTGTACTGTAGAGTTGTCTGATGTTTTCTTGGTTCAACTCGAGTGCTCTTAGTTTACTCTCTAACCTTATTTGCTTTTCCAGTCTTACTTTTTTTTTCCGGTCCAGATGATAATTATTTTCCCTCTCATAACAGCTTTTCACCCCTCCCATAAAATTGAAGACAATACTTTGCCATTGTCATTTGGGGGCATGACCACTTATGGTTATGCCCGCTGTGCTACAATTTAGGATTTTGTGTATTGTATTGAACCCCCCCCCCCCCCCACACACACACACACACACACACACACACACACACACACACACACACACTCCTTTTTCAGTTTTTTATGTTCAATCTCGGATAAGTGTGTTTCTTGAAGAGGATTGGAAAATCGCATTTTCTTAGGTTGACTTTCTTGGTGATTTGCACCATGGACATTGTATGAAATAATATTTCGCTTATTCATCTTGTTTTATATTTAAACCTTTCAGTTTCAACTCTGCACCTCTGTTAAACAAAAATAACTGTGCAAAACATAGCACAGGAAAAAAGAACAGTAAGATAGATAGATAGATAGATAGATAGATACTTTATTGATCCCGAGGGAAATTCAAGGCATCCAGTAGCAGTATACAAACATGCAAGACACATAGCAATTGTTACCATAAACACCCGCTGTCCCCCCTCCCATACATATATTACCCAACAACAAAGATTTAAGGAGCCCCTATAAAATTAAACCTGTGCAATTGTAAATAGACCTATACAACTTATATAAAGAAATGTACAAGACCTGTGCATGAATAGAAATATATGTGCAATTTAAAAGAAACCTATAAACAGTGAAAAGCATCTGTAATTAGACCTGTACATAAGAGATGAAGAGTGTTGACCTTCTGAAAGTATGTGTTGTTGTACAGTAGTGTTTAAGATGGAGGTAGTGCAGGAAGTGTGAAAACAGATATTAAACAGTTAGTGCAGGAAGTGTGAAAACAGATATTAAACAGTTAGTGCAGACATTAAAGGTGCAAAAAAATGATGATGAAATAAATAAAGTGATTGTCAAATGTGAAAAGCAAAAATATGTGAAAGCAGACATTAAACAGTCATTAAACAGTCAGTGCAAACATTAAAGTGATTGTCAGATGAGCATTAAAGTGTCCAACTAGAGGCTGACTCTTAGGACAGCAGTACAGATGAAAAAATTAGTCCAGGAGTCACTGAGTGCTTTATCCCTGCCGAGACAGTGAGATGTTATACAGTCTTATGGCCAGGGGGACAAAAGAGTTCTTAAGCCTGTCCGTGGAGCACGCTTGTGACAGCAGTCTGCCACTGAACATGCTCCTCTGCCTGGTGAAGGTGCTGTGCAGAGGGTGGTGGGTGTTGTCCATGATGGAGAGCATTTTGTCCAAAGACCTTCTCTCTGCCACCGTCACCAGAGAGTCCAGCTCTGTGCCCACCACAGAGCCAGCCTTCCTCACCAGTCTGTCCAGCCGTGCTGCATCCCTCTTCTTGCTGCATCCTCCCCAGCACACCACAGCGTAGAAGAGGACACTGGCCACCACAGGCTGGTAAAACATCTGCAGCAGCTTTTTGCGGATGTTGAAGGACCCCAGCCTTCTCAGGAAGTACAGACGGCTCTGTCCCTTCCTGCAGGTAGTGTCCATGTTTGGTGACCAGTCCAGTTTGTCATCCAACTGCAGCCCCAGATATCTGTAGGTCCTGACCACCTCCACGTCGACCCCCCCGATGGAAACAGGTTGCAGATGTGGCTTGTTCCTTCTGAAGTCCACCACCATCTCCTTGGTCTTGGAGGTGTTCAGCTGCAGATGGTTCGAACTGCACCACGTCACAAAGTCCTCAATCAGGCTCCTGTACTCCTCCTCATGTCCATCCCTGACACAACCAACTATCGCAGTGTCATCTGAGTATTTCTGCATGTGGCAGAGCTCGGAGTTATACTGGAAGTCAGAGGTATACAGGGTGAACAAGACAGGAGAGAGCACAGTCCCCTGTGGTGCTCCGGTGCTGCTGACCACAGTGTCAGATGTGCAGTTCTTCAGTCTTACGTACTGTGGTCTCTCTGTGAGGTAGTCAGTGATCCATCTCACCAGGTACGAGTCCACCCTCATCTCAGTCAGCTTGTCTCTCAGTAGGAGGGGGTGGATGGTGTCAAAGGCGCTTGAGAAATCAAAGAACATGATTCTCATTGCGCTGCTCCCCTTGTCCAGATGAGAGTACGCCCTGTGTAGCAGATAGAGGATGGCATCGTCCACGCCCACCTTCACCTGGTACTCAAACTGCAGTGGATCCTGCGCATCTCCTTTAGAACTAAAATATAACAAAATAACATTACTCCCAAAGTCCCAGAATCAGAGAGATGTGGCACATTATCTCTGGTAAAAAGCACTATGTGTGCCTGCAACTTCTTAAGTGTTTTCTTAAGTTGCTTTTGATTTAAATTGAGTTTTAAAGCCCCTAACTTCTCAGTTTTGGTGCGCTTTGGCGCCAACAGCAGGTCTCTGACCGAACTGCACTGTCGTAAAACGTCTCCCTCTCTGAGACAACGTGCATTTGTTGACAAGCAGAGGATGATGAAGCCGGCAAAGACGCTGTGAGAAGTTGAACCATGTCGACTGAAAAGGTACAGTAATATTACCAGATTTTGATCAAACCTAAACGTCTGCAGCCCGTTGTTTATTATGTGTATGTGTATTCAACTGTTACCATGATATCTGTAGCCGTGGCTAAATGGCTACATGTAAACATGCTAGTTGTAGATCGGTTTACAAGGTTACAAACTTTTTGGAGACAACGTAAGATGGATACATTTATTTATATGTTTGCAAACCGGAGACATAACTTGTGATGACTTTCTGCTCCCGGTAAAGCTGCTAAACATGAGACAACGATGACACCGGTAATGATGCAGCCTAACGTCACGACTCAATCTGTTATAAATAATATCTGCAGAGTGGTTTATTCTGCCATCGAATAGCTTTCCCGTTAGCAGTGAAACAGATCATAATACTGACTTGTTGGGCAATATTATAACTAGTTTTCAACCATGTATATGTCATAAGTTGCATTATAATGGTCTGTTTATGCGTTGCTAACTGTGTCCTGGGATTGTGTTTTTCAATATCAGTTTTCCTTTTATTCCAGGATTCAATCTCAACTTCAATTCTCCATCAATGATGAGCAGGAGCCCGGAGCAGCGCCAATACAGGCATGCAGCATATAGACTATGTGTGTTCTGGCAGCATGGCTGCTTGGGACAGAGTAATGAATCAAAGCTGCTGCGTCTGGAAGATCAGAGAAGCTTTTTCCAACAGTACCCTGGCTTCAGGGTGCGCTGCCTTGTGTCAAAATGTCTTATAGACGTAAATACCTGTTTTGGCGTAGCTTTCCGTATTTTTGTGCAATTTCAAGTTGAGTTTGTATGTTGAGTTCACTAAAGTTATTTGTTTTGACCATTGTTTGCAAAATAAAACAGACATCTTTTTCTTGGGCTACTCTCTTGTTATGATTGCATTTAGAAACTGTAATTGTCCTGAGCTGGTTGTAACAATTAGTAATTGTGTGCATTGCCCACTGATTTTTAGTTCTGTCTTCTTATTTATATTTACATAATAACAAAAACTTTATCCAGGTTACAAGATTCAAGAGATTGACATGGGGCAGAACGATCTCCCTGAGCGTTGTCATGCAGAATATACCAAAGGTAATAAGAAAACAGGAGAATATAATATGAAGGAAAAGCGACTGAGATCAAGATAAAATAGTTATTTATTAGAAAAACACTGATTTTCTATATAAATACAATCAAAAGCACTTTTTGGCACTCATTTACACATTCAGCTGCTTGGGGGGGGGGGGGGGGGGGTTCTACACCATCCTGGAGCTTTGTTATGATGGACCTGATCTCTGATGATGCACAGCTGTAGATACAGGCAGGCAGGACGTTAAGAAGCAGCTTGTTCCTGTGAAATGTGAGTACAGTTCAGCTGTGGGTGGTGTCTGTGCATCATCAGCACCAGACTCTGTCTTCTAGGAAGATTCTCTTTTTTCATCACTGGTCGTAGTCTTGTCTTTTTCAAAGCAACTTCAGGACCTTGGACAATAAAATCATTTAGTATTAGAGTTGTTTCATATTTTCAAAACTGTATAGGTATATATATTATTAGATAACGGTACTCCATGAAAAAACACCTGTCGCGATCTGACTCTGGATTTTGACAGGGATGGAGGTTGCATTTGTCCTTTGCTGGAGATGATGCTGAGCTCCTCGTTAGGAAGCTGGAATAAAGTTTGAAGTCAGTATGTCAGTTTATACAGCTGTGCAGAGTATAGTAACGTTAGTTTCTATAGAGCACATGTGTCAAACTCAAGGCCCGCGGGCCGAATCCGGCCCGCCAGCAGGTTTCATCTGGCCCGCGAGACATTTTGGCCAGCAGGTTTCATCTGGCCCGCGAGATGTTTTGGGAAGAAGAGAGACATTTTTGAAAAATATTTTTAATATGTTTTCACCAAATAGTAAAACACTGTATATTTAGCAACATAAAGGGTAATATGATGATACGAAAATTAATTAAACATGGCACTTTGAAATATCTTCTCAGCAGTGAGTAACATAAAAAAGACGAGTTGGCCGAGTACACGAGCTGCATTGCGTCAGCAGGTGACACTGAATGCAGGTGTTCAAGAGAGATTGAAGGAGAGGTATTTCTTTAGTTTTATTTGCTCAGAAGTTGCCAGAATATCAGAGCTACGGGACTGCGTCATGCGTAACGGCCCAGACCGGCTCCACACATCCGTAAGTGTATAGTTGCGGACACCGGCGTTGAGCCTGATGCATCTCCAGACTTATTTTACCTCTGATTATGGTAAAAATCATTAATTTAAAATGAATATTAACTGATTTTATTTAAAGAAGGTTCATTTTTAGGTCACCGAGAGGTGAAAGTGTGCTGATGATCACTTTTCAGTTTCAGTGCGACATCACTTCTAAATAGAGTAGCCTGCTGTTGCGCCTTTACCACCAGCTCTCATCCGGCTGTAAATATGTCATTATTACTGAACATTTCCTTCTTATCCGAAAACGATATCACGCACAGGCAGCCCGATCATACACAGGTCCGCTGGTTTAGCCGCGGAGCAGCGCTAAAATGCTTCCTTGAATTACGCACGGAGATGGCACAGATTCATGGCGCATAAAAAGTCAGTGACAGCGTTAGATTACGATGGTACGGACACTTAGCAGAACGGACTGCCGGGCTCATATTAAAGTAAATTAAGAGAACTACTAAACTACTATTACTAAATTGAGAAAGTGGAGCTGATCAGACCGCAGTGCCCAACGCTGAAGGAAACTTTCCCGTCTGTTCGTTTCTCTCTCTCTCTCTCTCTCTCTCTCTCTCTCTCTACTGTACTCTGCGTTATTAAAGCATTGATCCCAGGGCAGGTAATATAACCCTTGTGTCAAGGGTTAATCTATTGAACAGCAATTAAAAATATAGTAAAGTTTGCAATGACAGAGATTTTGTGTTTTAAATCTGATTCCTGCAGTCTTATAAATTCATCTTTAGTGAAAGTCAAAAAAAAAATCAAATTTCAAACTTTTTATCACATGATGCAAGGATAGCATAATGATTTATGCCTGACCTGATTTGTTACTGTTAACATAAAGTCATCAGTACAAGTAGCTTATTTTGATTTGTTTTTAATCATACAGCCGCCTATATATACATGTTCTGAGTTATAGTGAAGTTGGCAAAATTAGTCCGGCCCACTGGAGGTCTCATTGGAACAAATCCGGCCCCCACCCAATATGAGTTTGACACCCCTGCTAAAGAGGGTGAAACTTTTGACCAGTGAGAAAGTTTGCACTTAGCGCTGCTCAGATAAGTAGCAACCGGAGCTAACGATATACTGTTTGTATTATCATGCTACGGGCTAAACTTCTGCTGACATGGACTGACTTGGCATACGAACAACCGCTAACGGGTCGACATCTCGCCATGCATCAGTCAAAGTCTGCCCAAATAACTCCGACAAATAACGTTAGCATGCTAGCGTTACTAAATCAGGGGACCCTAACATTATTCTGCTATTCTGGTCGTTATATGATAACGTCATCTACCTGTCGACATAGACTGAATGTTTTTTGGTGAAACGACTCTATAACTATGATGCAAAGAAACAAGACACAAAGTTTGAAACAAGTTACTCACCAGTTACAAGCCCAGCGTCGGACTTGCAGCCCACTGTTTCTTGAAGCTCTCTCCAACGTGTAAAAGCCGGTCCAATATTTCCTCTGGTCCGGTCACGCTCATTTCTTCTCTTCTTATTTTCATCAGTCACTGTATTTTGCTCTTAGCCTCAGCCATTGTTTCAAACAGCGCAGACACGGGCTAACTAACTGGCCACTTCATTGAGTAAGCTCTGTTGACTGCAGTAGTGCCGTAAAGCGGTGTATACTTCTCGCGAGACAACCGCGCCTCGCGGTTAAAAAGTTACATACCCCAGTTTTGAGCGAGAGGACCGCTGTGCGGACCTTAGAGAGTCAACATTCTCTCCGCTGAAAGCTGTTGAGCTCTTAGATCGATTTTTAAACGACATATACTATAGGTGAAAAGTTACATATTGTTGCTTTAATTTTGCTCTTCGTAGCCAACTTTTCTTTAAGCTTCTAATGAGTTTTGCATCTTTTACCAACTCATTATTTTATTTTCTGCTTCAAGTCCGGCAGATATTCTGGTTCTTTATCTGTTTGTTTTAGTATCTTTACTGTACTCACGATTATTTATTATCGTCCATGCTATGGCACCTTATCTTGTAATAATAAGAATTAGTTTCACTGTGATGTGAGGCGGCCTCCTCATGTCACTCTGTCCTGCCACTGTGGTCTATCTCTAGCTGCTCTGCATCATCAGCCTCTGTTGCCCATCTCTTATAAAAAAAGGGGCAGCCTCCAGTAGTGAAGCAAAAGTCTTAGTCCCAGAGTCTAGACACTTTGAGCTGAGCAGGATGAGGACACTGTGGTTTCACTTCTCCTTTAGCGCTTTAATTACGTCCCGCACTAGTTTTGTCTTCCTTTGTATCCTACCTCCTCTGTGTAGTCTTGGTTGAAGTAGATGGTCTGTTCCTCATTATGTAGTTTTTTGTTTTCATGCTGTCTGAATGACATATTCCATCATCTGATAGTCTAAGTGCACACTCACACTCGGCAATCCGTACCGCGCCTAAGCACTCTTCACCCCAGTAGTCCAGTTTGTTTGACTAGTGTGAGTGCTCTGATCTGTGCTCAAACACGGTACACTTCCTGGCCCTGACACGCTTGGAAGAGGTGTGCTTCAGCAAGGTACAGTTCATGCACGAGCACAAGTAAAGGTAGACAACGTGGACAGCCTTCCATTATCAAGTGTTATGGCTGTATCTGACTAAAATGACTCAAAATAACAAACCACAGTTGCGTTGTAACCTGTTCTCCGATGTGTAGATTTGGAATCGACCTCTCGTCAATTTTTTTTTTTTTTTTTTGAGTCCTTCTGTCTTGTAAACTAAGCATGCTTCATAATCACGTAAAGCCATGCATGTGTTGTATTATGACGTTATGTACAGGAGCAGTGTGAGTGCAGGCGATCAGCGACCGGTGTGCTCTTTCAATGCGGATATCCATGTCATATGGAACATGTAGTTGTAAGCAAATAAAATCCTTCATAAATCCAGCAGTGTCATTTTTCTCGGAGCCCTCCGGGATACCATGTATCTGAATATTGTTTTGTCTTGACCTTGTATCTAAGTCGTTGCACTTTGCCTCTAACTTAGCCTCTTCATGGAAGAGAAAAGCCACTATGCTTTCTAGCCGCGTCGTCTTTTCTTCTGTCTCTCCCAACTTTTCGTCCATGTCTACTGTGTTTTGCTCCAACGAGGCTGTTCTCTTCACCAGTTACTTAACTTCAGTTTCCTGTCTCTTCAAAGTTTTCTTATTTTCATTTACTGCATCTGAGTGTTCTTTAATGAGCCGGTGTAGCTCTGCTAATAGAGTCATGCTCGCTGTCACCGCCAGCAGCTGGCGTTGCCAGCGGCGCTTCCCTCGCCGAATCAGTACATGTAACATTCATGCTTTCTTTTTTCTTTCTGTCTCCCATTTTTCTCCATCTCTCTTGAATTACTTTTCTTAACTATTGTCCTTTAGTTTTGTTTGGTTTCTGCCTTTAGTTTTATTTTAAAATGAGCTGGTTTAAAGGAAAGTCATTTCATTTAAATAATAAAGACTGGCTTGGGGTTGGAGTCAGGCAAGTTTACTTTAAATGCTTTTAATGTAAGTTTGCATTTAACTGCAGCAATATCAGTGTCTGTTGCTCCCTATGAATAAAAATACGCGCAGACATCACCTGTGTCTGTTTATAAAACTTTGTATGTCCATTCAGTTTATACATGCCGATTATTTGTGCTGTTCTTCGAGCCTTTCTGACAAATAATTACTAAAATAGGGACAGTGAGGGTCCCCAGTCTTTAGCACAGTTATTTTGGGGGTCTCGAGCTCAAATGTTTGGGAACCCCTGAGCTAGAGTCAACATGTCCATGTCTACTCCTAAATGTTCAGGTCAAATGAGCCAACTTTTAAGGTAAAATAGGCCAAAAGTGATTTCATATGATTTTTTATAATTAATTAAACACCAACTATTTGCAGTAGAGTGTGTGTGTTGACATCAACAAAGCAAGTGTTTCTGAACATTCACGTGTACTTGGTGCTTACCAGCAGCCATGCTCCTGCCGAGCCACTCGCACTGTGAGAGAGTGCAGACCTGCAGGGGGACATAGCACATACATCCAATTACAGTCATTTCACTTAGAAACTGCATAACTGTTAAATAGGCGTCACCTCTGTTGTCCTATATGACACACTGCCATCTCCAAAAGGGTAAAAAAACAATTCATACCCAAGTGTATAATCAGCCTCACTAGTTGTACAGAAATCTGAGCTGATACGGTCGTAAGCTATTTTGTTCTGTCTTAGGAACAAGCTCTGTGAATTCAAGTTTCACCTGGTAAACAGTAGGTTAAATGGGGCTTTTATTCTGAAGGATTAGAAAGAAGTGTTGTGATGTGGTGTCGATGAGTGTTTACACCGGTGAGTGGATTAAAGTTTGGACTGTCTTGTTCATACTCCGGAGTTAGTGTTGGTATTTTATTATATTAATGAAGTATAGGCGCATTAAAGGACCCTCGGTTACATTGGTAGCAGTGGTGGGATTTTCTGCTATTACCCATTGCAAGGAAAGTGTGTGTGGGGTGAGTGGAACAATTTTTTTTGTACGAGGTATTTATTGAGTGAGACCAGTGCTTTGGTTTTGAATTGTATCATTATCTTTATGTCATTTTTGTATTTTGTTTCATTGTGTGTCAGTCTGATGGCATTAGGAAAGGTTTTCTTTAAATGTGTCTGAATAATCCCATAAGGAATGGGCCATTTGAGGCCAAACACGTAAATAAAAGATTCATTCATTCATCTGACACATGTGGCTTTTGCTTGTAACATGTCTCTTTATGCAAGCACAAGTTACACTTCTTATTAATTAGCTTCTGGGCAGGAAACCTGTGCTCGAGTGGATTTGTTGGGGCCATCTCAAATGATGCACTCAGACTTGACTTCATCTCATGCAGACCTTGTGTCATCTCTTACTGGAAGAAGACTTTTGTTAGTGCCAGGCAGTTAGGTGCTGACGCACATAAGGATCAGAAGCTTTACTTTGATGGAGCAGTTCGTCACCGGCCGTATGCTGAATGGGATCTTGTATGGCGTATAATCCTACAGAGGAATGTATGAAACTTGCTTCCCATAGGAAAGGTCCCTACAGGGTCCTAGCTGTATTAGATTCTCAGGGGGTACCTGGTCATATGTCATATTGGCTGTGCCTTGGACTCGGACTGACAGGAGCAGGTTGTCCATTATGATAGACTAAAACCTTACACTTTGCTTGTGCCTGCTGGTTCTTCGAGTAGCCTCCCAGCTTCTCCTCTTCATGCTCCCTTGCTGCTGGACAAGGGGTTCGCCAGATAAGGACTGTGGAGGCTGAGGAGTCGCAGGTCTATGGTGGCACAGAGACTGTTCATGTTACCAGCATCAATGAGTAACAGCAGACTTTGTCGTTCAGGACAAACTGTGAGACTGCCAGTTCATTTCATCGACTTTGTCACTAATCATTAACTGACTGGGTTGTAAGTTGTTATGGTTACTTGTTCTTGTTTATAATGTAAATATACAGTATGTGAAGATGCTACTTTATATGTATTTTTATTTGTTCTCTGCAATGGTTGTGTTTTTTCTATATGCAGGCTGGGTCTTACCATTGGTGTGTCAGCTTTATCTGGGGCACGTTTTGTGGGGACCCGCACGTATTTCACAGTTGTGGGGTTTTTTTTAAACTGCAGATTGTAGCTGTCATGTTTTTTTCTGTCTTAGGGACAAGCTCTGTGAATTCAAGTTTCCCTGGTAAACAGTAACTTATGTGGAGCTTTTATTTTGAAGGATGAGAAACGAAAGTGTTTTGATGTGGTGTTGATGAGTGTTGAGCTGATTAAAGTTTGTGCTATCTCGTTCATACTCCGGAGCCTCGTGTTGTTGTTTTATTATATTAATGAAGTGTAGGCACATCAAAGGACTCTCAGTTGCACTATGATATTGTAACTCTATCATATGTGTTTAATGGAGTGAGGTGTCCACCGTAGTTGGTAGTGGCTTAAAGTAGTTCCGGGGTGGGTTTTTTTTGTAAGTGACACAGAGCTGTTTGCGCCAGAGAATAGGGAAAGAGGACATTTTCCCCACAAGCCATTTAGTCAGCCACCCGTTTGTAGTTTTACTGGTGAAGGAAGTATATTAATCTGGGCTCAGTTGAGCTAGCAAACGTACCTGGCCACCTCTCTGTTCTTCCATATCTAGCTTCCCCGCAACGCTACAATATCTTTCATCTATTCAATTAAAAAAACTTTATTATCTTATTTATCTAAAATGTGGCTACTCCCAACAGTCAACCATTGTAAAAAATAATCCAGTCATAAAGAGGGTGATTAATAGGCCTTCTTGGTAAGACTATAGCCCTATGTCAATATACATAAAAGTAATATTGTTTGTACAATATAATACAGTTATGGAAAATGGACTTGAGCTTCTATAGCGCTTTTCTAGTCTTCTGACTACTCAAAGCGCATTTACACCGCATGTCACATCTACCCATTCACACCCTGATGGCAGAGGTTGCTATGTAGGGAGACCATCAGATGTAACTAATCCCATTCATACGCAATCATAGTTTCATCTTATTTTTGGATCGCCATTAATCAGTAAAACATTCAGTAAAAATCACAGTTAAAAACTGAAAACTCGAAAATGTAGAGAAAAATTAAGCTTTTAAGGTTTGCGGATGAATCATTTTTACTGTGAAACATATCACTCTCTGAATCTTTGTCAGGTAAAATGTCAGCAATGTTTTGAAGTTTGGCTACATTCTCTTCTCTCTTAAAGTAAAAATTGTGATGTGATTATGTAGCCTATGTGATGTCCCCCCCCCCCCCAAGCTCTACATCTGATACAATACAGCTACTATAAATATAGATAGAGGAGACTCTATCTTCAACACCAACAATAACAAATGCTATTCACAAAGAAGACTTTTTTTTTTTACAGCTGCAGGCGAAAATGCTTCATATAAGCTCGTCTGCTTGAAGATCAGACAAGGGGGACCGAGCTTGTGCCTTCATGTCTCTATTACTGCAAATCAAAAATGTATTTATGGACTCATGATAACTCAACACATTTCTTTGTAGGCTATTTATAATATAGGCATATATGCCACAACTTAACAAACAGCCAACAGCTGGGGAGTAATGGATAAATCAGACACGTGTAGATTGAGAGAGGCATGTATAAAAAAATCTTCTTACCCCCTTCCTCTTCATAAAAGCCTTTTTCCTTCCTTCTCTGATTCCAGGGAACTCTCACATGTCGCTGCGTTGTCACCTGTGATTGACGTATCTTGAAGCCAATTGATGGGAGGAATCCCCGCCAATAGAGCTCAACAGTGACCGCCCACTTTTTCAGTGGCTCTGGTTCCGGAAGTAAATTTCCCCATTCAAATCCTTCATTGATTTTTCACAAAATCCTTTTATCAAGAGATTGGCGCCTGGAACCAAGACAGCCAGCAACCCCAGTACTCGTGACTATAGTGCATTTAATTCGGCACTAAAACGGCATAAAAAACGGGAAAAAATGCAAAGGTACAAGACTGTGTACATAATTTCCGTCCGGAGTCAAGGAACTACCTATCCCACAATCCATTGCGAGTTATATCGTTTCTTCTTAAAAGTAACGTTTGTCGTTGTTATAGTGTTTATACTGTTAATGCAAGTGGTGTACCTTCGTGTAGTGTGTGTTGCGGAAATTATGAACTACATTCACAGAGGCATGACAAAGTTATTAGTACTTTTCGTGTTAGCTAACTAACTATCAGCCTGCTAGCGAAACTTCTCTGTTCGCCATACGACGTTGAGGGGCGGGAAACATTGCCATGGTAACAGGAAGCTCAACCAATCAGAGACGTCGCTGTGACACTCTAGGATCATGGGAAGTGAAGTTCTTTTCAAAGAGATCGCGAATAAAGCCTCTTTTTCTCAAAACGAGGTTGATTTCACACAAGCGTGTGCCTTCTGCAGGAGCATATACCATAGTTTCATACTTGGGTACTGAGTTTCATACTGAGTTACTTTAATTCTTCTAACACTGCATTATCATTTGTCTGACCTGATGTTAAAAATATCGTTTTTTAGGTAGAAGTAACGGACTCAGTTTTAATGCTAGCGGGACAATATTGATATCATATGAATTTACAGTTTACAATGAATCTGTTGATTTTAAAGATGTTACTGTAGCTCACTGGGAAAGGCTCTCCAAAGTGGACTCTTTTTTACCGCGATGTAAATGTGTATAAATAGGGTCATATGAAATCAAACCTATGAAGGAGATTAATATGTTTACATAATACAAAAATATGACCCAAACGATATTCTTGGCTGAATTCCTCTAACAGCTGGTTTAATTTTCACTCATTCTAAAAGCTGTGAGATGTGCTCACTTTTTGGTATCAGCTTAAACCTATGGCTTAAACGTACAGTATGTAAAATCCGCCACTAGGGGCCTCTCAATCAAAACAATAACAAAAGATGACGTCGAGGCTTGCAATGTAATATGGGAGTAAAAATGAACAAATCAATACGAACGGGCGAAACCGACCTGAGAAAGACAATATGTGTACTGATGATGTATCCAAGTATAATTTACATGACGTTTTATATCACAGCAGCACATACAGAGACAGAACGGCAGCTTTCAGTAGCAGCTAGCGCTAGCTTATGCAGCGGTCTTTGACGTAACATCCGGTGTTTCCTTGACAACGATCAACATTTCCTGCCTATCGTGGCGGCTCATCTTGGCGGCCGCCTACAAAACACGGTCCATTACAACTAGAAAATTACGGATTTCTCTGGCTTTGATAACTTTTGGAAATATTTGAGGTGATGTAAGTACTCAACTAAAAAATATATATAACATTTTTAATTTAAGTTAGATATTTTAATGTAAACATTAGCATGCCATTCTTCATACTGTACCTTTAAACTAGTCTTAAACAGTGTAACTTCCCTCACCTTGCTTTCTTTCCCATTTCTCTCTTTTGAAACCCTGACTTCACCTTTTGAGTGGGAGACATGCCTAAGACCAGTAAAAAAAAGATTTTTAGTACAAAAATGTCGGCCTAATGAAAAGAATGTTCTTGTATATCATCTGCATTGTTGGGTCTCGTGTCTCTCATTTTCCTCTTGACAATACCCCATACATTTTCTATGGGGTTCAGGTCAGGCGAGTTTGCTGGCCAATCGAGCACAGTAATCCCATGGTCATTAAACCAGGTATTGGTACTTTTGGCAGTGTGAGCAGGTGCCAAGTCCTGCTGGAAGATGAAATCAGCATCTCCATAAAGCTTGTCAGCAGAGGGAATCATGAAGAGCTCTAAAATTTACTGGTAGACGGATGCGTTGACTTTGGACTTGATAAAATACAATGGACCAACACCAGAAGATGACATGGCTCCCCAAATCATCATTGACTGTGGAATCTTCACACTGGACTTCAAGCAACATGGATTCTGTGCCTCTTCACTCTTCCTCCAGACTCTTGGACCTTGATTTCCGAATGAAATGCTAAATTTTCTTTAGCATTTCTTTGGACCACTGAGCGACAGACCACTTCTTTTTCTTCTTAGCCCAGGTAAGACGCTTCTGACGTTGTCTCTGGTTCAGGAGTGGCTTGACACGAGGAATGCGACAGTTGTAGCCCATGTCCTGGACTGTGCGTTGTGGCTCTTGATGCACTGACTCCTGCCTCAGTCTACTCCTTGTGACCCAGCAAACATGCGACGTCAGGGAGACATCCAGATCATGTCCGTATAACGTCCGTTATTCCAGACCAACTTTTGTACGTCTGGTGGACGTGCAATACAGGTTCAATAGCTGAACGTCTGGCTAAAACCCCTACTGGACGTCTGTAGACGTTCAAAAAGGGTTTGAAATCTGAACGTCTAGCTAGGACTCTTTTGGACGTCTGTGGACGTGCAAAACGGGTTCAATGTCTGAACGTCTGACTAGGACCCCTTTTGGACGCCTGTGGACCTGCAACACAGGTTCAATATCTGAACTTCTGACTAAGGACTTTTTTGGACGTCTGTGGATGTGCAAAACGGGTTAAATGTCTAGACCTCTGACTAGGCCCCTTTTGGACGTCTGCTGACGTGCAACACAGGTTCAATATCTGAACGTCTGACTAGGACCCCCAAGGGCCTTTCAGATAGGACGCGGTACGCGCTGAGCTTGCCGTGGAGTTGGGCGCAGAGCAAAAGGGGAGAGCGCAGACGGTCAAGAACCAACAGTGCGCGTTGCTAGGTGACCGAAACAATAGTCGGGAAAATAGCTCTGGTTCCTGAAGTAAATTTCCCCATTCAAATCCTCCCTTGATTTTTCACAAAATCCTTATATCAAGAGATTGGCGCCTGGAACCAAGACAGCCAGCTACCTCAATACTCGTCACTATATTACACGTAATTCGGCACCAAAACAGCATTAATAAACGGACAAATAGACAAAGGTACAAGGCTGTGTACATAATTTTGGTCTGGAGTCAAGGAACTACTCATCCCACAATCCATTGCGAATGAGATCAGTTCTACAGCAAAGAGCTGCATGATCATGCCATGGACTGATCGCGCTTGTCTTTTTTTTTAGGTGAACCAGAGACGAGAAAAACGAGGCTCCTTCTGTGTGCTACAGCTAGCTAAAAACGTATAACTGAATTCGTTTGTTCGAATTTTCTTTAAGAGTGGGGAATTATTTATTTTCAGAGAGCACGTACCATTAGCCAATATAACACAATAAATAGACGAGTTACTTCGAGGTATTCTTGTTAACTTTAACATTAGCCTTGCTAACTAGCAGCTATGACATGGCCACCAGTTTCTATGGGTCTTTGTAGTGTTTGCACTTGATATTTCACAGGAGGAATAATAAGTTGTTGAACAGCAGAGGGCGCTCGAGGTCACAAAAGTAAAACGTGCATTTGTTTTCTAATCTGTTCCAAGTATGCATTTATAAAGAGCTAAACAAATCTGATTGTTTTCATATATATACTGTGATGTAACGACCCTGGTTGTCTTTGCATCATTATAATTTGTTTGTTTTAACTCTTGCAGCAGCAGTCATGAAATGGGACAAAGATGCAACAGAGGCCTCCATAAAGCGCCATGCGGCAGAACATTTAAAACATGCACCAGGGAGGTGGAGGACATGCAACTGACTGAGGAGTGCAATTTTAGTTTCCAATGTTTGTTGCATTTGTTTTTGCAGTAAAGTCAAACCAAGATGGTACTCTGGCCTCAGTCATTTACAATTAAAGTACTAAAGTTGGTTTAAATTGAGTGCATTAGCGATGTCTAAAATGAGTCCAAGAAAGACGTCATAAAAACTTTAATTCTGAACCATATGAAGGTGTCCTTCAGATGTCTGTAATTGTATTTGAAAAGACGTCGGAAAATGACGTCATGAAAACTTTAATTTTGCACCCTGCAACGATGTCACTTGGACCTCAATAGTGAACGTTTAAAAGACGATAAAAAACGACGTCTCTTTAACATTCAGTATTGACGTCTACCGGACTGCCATAAATGTGTCATGATTCTCATCATGGCAGCCCCTCCTTCTCCATTTGTGTGTTGTCTGTCTTTCCCTGTCTGTCTAATCCTCATGTTTCGCTCCCCTGTCTGTGTGAGTGTGGGTGTGGCCTCCTCCTCACAGGCAGCACCAGGTGCATCTCATCTCTTCATCAACACTCTCAATAAAGACTCCTCTCTGCCCTCTACTTGACGCCAGATTGTTCCAACTTTGGCTCCTCAGTGTGATATTACTCCTGTCATCCTGGTTTATGTAGCTAACCCTGTGTTCTCTGCCTGCCGTATTTGGCTGCCGCTCACCTTCCTGTACATCGCTTTGGACTTCACTGGTTTTCACGGACACTGCACTCTCACTCTACTCACTGGCCACATTGGATCCTGGGACTTCGCGCTACCCCTCCTGTTTGCACATTTTTGAGTCATGTTAATAAATTCCTGTTCACGTATCCTACCTGTCTGAGTCGTGCTTTTGGGTCCAGATCTAGACTATCCGTAACAAAATGGTTCAGATTGAAAGTTATTATGACGTCTTTCTTGGACGTTAAAAAGACGTTCAAAAAAAGACGTCGCAAAAACTTTCATTCTGGCTTCTCAGTGGACGTCTTTTGAACGTTCGACAAAGACGTCAAATTGACATCTTTCTTGGACGTTAAAAAGACGTTTAAAAAAGACGTTGCAAAAACTTTCATTCTGGCTTCTCAGTGGACGTCTTTTGAACGTGTCTTTGCTCAGTGGGGAAGCTCCCCCAAATTTTTGAATGGCCTTCGCTTGACAATCCTTTCAAGGCTGTGGTTATCCCTGTTGCTTGTCCACCTCTTCCTACCACACTTTTTCCTTCCACTCAACTTTCTATGAATAAGCTTGGATACAGCACTCTGAACATCCAGCTTCTTTAGCAATGACCTTTTGAGTCTTACCCTCCTTGTGGAGGGCGTCAATGACTGTCTTCTGCACAACTGTCAAGTCAGCAGTCTCCCCATAATTGTGAAGCCTACTGAACCAGACTGAGAGACTATTTAACGGCTCAGGAAACCTTTGCAGGTGTTTTGAGTTAATTAGCTGATTAGAGTGTGACACCTTGAGTCTACAATTTTGATTTTTTTTCACAATATTCTAATTTTCTGAGATACTGATTTTGGGGTTTTCATGAGCTTTAAGCCATTATCATCAAGATTAAAACAAATAAAGGCTTGAAATATTTCACTTTGTGTGCAATTAATCCACAATATATATATGAGTTTCACTTTTAAATGAATTACTGAAATAAATTAACTTTTCCACGATATTCTAATTTATTGAGATGCACCTGTACATCACTCTTGACTCAACTGTAGTGATGTGTCATACGCAAAAGATGCGGCTCTGAGAGCCGATGCTTTGTAGTGAATCAGAAGAGCCAGCTCTCATCGAGTGAGAGCCGGCTCCCAGTTTTTTCCTTTCTCTGCTTAGCTCTGACAGTGCTAAGCAGCAGCCATGCGGCCAATCACATGTGAGGATATAGGATCATACCATTATGTGAAAACAGAGAGGGGGGCAGACGCTTCACTGTGAGTGAGACAGCAGATGATTGATTAAAAAGTTCTTGTTCTGTGGATTTGTTTGCAGTTTTTTGTATTTATTTTGTATTTGCATTTTTGTATTTGTGCAATTAAAAAGTTTGATTAAAATATTAAACAAGAGTAAGAATGCTTTTGTAACAGAATAAATGCACAAAATGAGGCAATTAAAGGGCTTCTCATAAAAACACTGAACGCAAAAGGGTTTTCAACACACAAACCATTCATTTTTGCAAAGTTAAGCTAAAATATGAGGCTACAAAAGATCCTAAATTAAGAGCCGTTTGGGAGTCTTCTTTGGTAGCTGAGCCAAAAGAGCTGGCTCTCTGAAAAGAGCCGAACTTCCCATCACTACTCGACTGACGCCGCTGACAGATCAGTCCAGTCAGAGGTGCGGGGCGGACTTAACCATTCTGCGCATTCGGAGGGGTGGGAGAGGGGCCTTTGAGAGAGAATCCAAATTTTTTCCATAAAGGACTTCTGTATATTTGTTTATTTATTCAGACAATTTTAGTTATCTTAATACAGTTATAACTTAAAGGGATACTTCACCCATTTGCATTAAGCTTTGTATCAGTAGTTAACTTGTGGTTTTATCGAATGGTCTTGCATCCAGCCCTCATTTCCCCCTAAGATGAGAAATATCTGTAATTTCTTTTCTGACAAACAGCCTCCAGTGATGCAAAAATCGTCATATTGCATCACTTGTGGCTGTTGTGGTTAGCAGGGGTGAAACTACATTGCTAGTTCCTCATGTTTTCAACCACTGAAGCTACAGACCTATCAAAGATCAGTGGGCGGGACCTCACTCCCAAAAACGAAACTTAACATCCGCCATATTGCTTAGTTGGAAGCTGTGCTAACAGGCTCTGTGGAGAAAGCTGAGTAAAACCGACAATGGCGGAAAGTCAACTACAAACTGATATGGATGAAGGGGATTTTGAAGGTGTTGTGCTCGAATCGGATGTTCGTGGCTCTTTCTACGAGCCGTCCGCAATATCGCTGCCAGGTGCCTTCTGCAGACAGACAGCGGCTGTGAGACAGGGAGCCTGAACTGGCTCAAGCTGGGTGTCTCTATGGATAAAGCTCATCATAAGGACCGATAATGGCGAAAAAAGTATGTTTCAACTTCAAACTGATATGGATGAAGGGGATTTTAAAGGTTTTGTGCTCGAATCGGATGTCCGTGGCTCTTTCTACGAGCTGCAATATCTGCCAGGCGGCTACTGCAGACAGACAGCGGCTGTACAGTGAGCCTGAGCCGGACTCAAGCTGGGTGTCTCTACGGATAAGCTAATATGGACCGAGAATGGCGAAAAACTTATGTTTCAACCTCAAACTGATATGACTGAAGGGGATTTTGAAGGTCTTGTGCTCGAATCGGATGTTTGTGGTTCTTTCTACAAGCCGCAATATAGCGGCGAGCTGGCTGCTGGTGCCGACAGGCAGGCTAGCTAGCCTAGCATGCTAGGTCCGCGGCTGTGAGAGGAAGAAGGAGCCGGGGCAGACTTGTGTTGTCGGTGCTGTCACTGTTTGCCTATGGACACAGACACAGAGTCTGTTTTCTTCCAGGAATTTCCAAGATGCCAATTCCTTCTGGAAGAAATCTCTGAATCAGTTGTGGAAACGGCTGTATTATTATTATTAAATGTCCGTGAGTAATGCTGCATTCAGGTGCTGCTCGGGTGATCCAAGTTTCCGAGTTGGGAAGTCGTTCTTCCGACTTCCCAACTCGGAGAAATCTTATTGTCAAGTTATATTTAAGCAAAAAGTTGATGTGCAATACGTGCATGAATAAAAAGTATGTTAACAAAACACAAAACCGACTTGAGCAGGTGTTTCATGTGCATTTTACAACTCGGAATCTCATTTTTCCGATACCACATGAATGCACCTCTCCTTCAGCGGGAGTGTCCTGCCGTGCTGTGCATTCTGGGAGTTGTTGTCTTTGCCGAGAAAAGGCAAAAAGACACTTTTTGCCTTTTCTCGGTCAAGAAGGCACCAATTTCAAAATTTATTTCACATTTCTACTACATATATGACCCAATTTCACTACAGATTCATGTTTCAACGGGTGAAGTATCCCTTTAAAGAAAAAACATAATACATTTTTTTTTTTTTTTTCAGGACCATTAAGGGCCCCCCTCCCCAATGGGGCCCTGAGTAGTCAGTCCCACTTTTCCCCCCACTACAACGTCACTGGCGGAGAGACAAGTAGATGACGGCATTCGAGTAATAAAAACCGCGGGCGGTTGCCCCCCCTCATTGCCCAATTGTTCAAAAACGTGCAGTAAAGTGCCCACTTGGGAGCCAAAACGCGCACTAAAGTGTCCTCTTGGGAGCCAAAAGGCGTGCTAAAGTGCCCTCCTGGTTTGCAAAACATACTAAACTGCCCTCTTAGAAGGAAAAAACACACTAAACTGCCCCCTTGGCTAGTTAAAACATGATAAACTGCCCTCTTGGGAGGCAAAAACGCGTGCTAAAGTGCCCTCCTGGTTGGCAAAATACAACTGCCCTCTTGGGTGGCAAAAACGTGCGCTCAAGTGTCCTCTTGGGAGGCAAAAATGCATGCTCAAGTGCCCTCGAAAACACGCGGAACTTAGTGCCCTCTTCAGTGGCGAGAACGCGCTGTATGTGCCCTTTTTTTTCTTTTCGCCCCTGCCCTTCAAAAAGTCTGTGCACGCCACTGAACAGATGTCAGCAAAGGACTGATCTAATACTAGGCTATATTTTTAAAAATTAAGATAACAATTAGGCTAAGGAAAAAAGAACACTGTGATGGTTTAAACTCTACTAAAAACTCTACTACTGGTTATTTCTTTTACTTACTATTAAGTTTTTATTCTCATTTGGCTATCAGCTCCTGTTTTGATTCTAAGCGTTTGTTAATCTTTCTTTTAATCCTGTCCTCTTCAGAGACAGAGAGAAGACCTCCACTCTCAATTAAACCATAAATCTTTAAACATGAAATGTTGTATAATTACAAGAAAGGGCAAACATAATAACAACACATCCATAGTTGTGAAAAATAGGACATTTGTTTAAAATACTCTCAAATAGCTTATTTTATTTCTGATATCTCAGTTGGAAAAATGAGACAGATGCACAAATGTATGAAAAACAAGTTATAACATATGCGCAAATTAAATTCTATGTACACTGGGAAGTATCAGAACCTGAGACTGACTGTAAACATTAACAAGTGTCCCAAAATGGGAGAACATGGTGCTTGGCTTTTATTCCCTCACAAGACACTGACAGAACATCAGTGTGGAGCAGATACTCTGTATAAGTGCACAACAGGCACGTGCAATACAGAACACATTATAGTCCACAGAAGGTGCATTAAACATGGACAGAAGAAGTTTGAGTAATACTACATATTACTTTGACTGGCAGAATCCTGAAGAGCTTTTCAGGCTGCATATTTTTAAACAATCTGTCTACATTCACATGCCTGGAATTAAAAAAATAAATTTGTGATTTCAGGCATGATTTATGTTATAAATCACCCCTACAATATATCATTATCATATAGCATCATATAAGAACTTCAACAGGACAATCAACTAGCATTGATAACTAGATCAGAGCCTGAAATCAGTCATTTGTGTTTAGTTTAATGCTACTAGTTAAGGCTGATGTACTTTTATTCCAGGAAAAGGGTCATGTGATAGGCACATGACCAATCAGGGAGCACATGGTATAGTAAATATGACCCAATCAGAAAGTGATGTGTCTCATTTTGGAGGTAGCATATTTGGAAGGACCCAGCTCTTGTAGCCTGTGTAGACCCCTAAGGCCAAACTAAAATGGGACAGTCTGGTCTACGGAGGATTCCCCTTTTCCCTTTGACTCTTTACGAAGCACCACCCCTGTTTCCTTGCAACCTCAAACACATCCACACTTGTAGATTTATGTAGACCAGCTCAAGGTTGTTAAACGCCATGAATGAGCTAAACAACCTTCAGGAAAACAAAACAAGCCTTGGTGATTTGCAAAGCTATACATATTGTGAATCCTGATGAGACTTCTGACTCTTTTTTAGCTTGCCATTTTATTATTATTGTATTTTAATACTTCCATTTCATTGTTTTGTTTCTTTTATCAACTCATGCTTTGCCTGCAATTGTGTACTGTATGCCAAATCAAACTTTGGTTCTAAATATAGATTTAAAAAAATGGCACACAATGAATATTGGGATAATATGGGCCTAGAAGGAGGACTGGTCTGGAAAAGAGGACATATTGCAACATCACCTTTATATGCTGTTGTGACATAATCGGCCTTCAAATGCACACACCAAAGAAGAAGGATGCAACCATTATATTGGGACAGAGCCAATGTTATGTTCTCTCCATTGCTTACAAAGGTCGTATTATGTCTGTACAAAAAAAATAACCTTGAGTTTTCAATCAGAAACTGGAACAGCAGCTTTTGTAAAAGTCTGTTTAAGGAGGTGTAATTCAGGAAAGAAGCCAGGCATTCACATAGCAAACTAGTGTTTAAAGAAAAAAATGTAGTAGTGTGATCATATCCATATTTTAGAGACCTTTTTAGTCACACCTGTGAAGGCTGCAGACTGATTTGCCCTCCTCCAGTGTCTTCTTTTGGTGGTTTGTCTCTCTGTCACTTTGACATCAGTTGCAGGAAATGAAATGAGACTGCTGTTTGAGGCCCTCCTCAAATGTCACTATCCTCCTTCCAGTCCTTCTCATCTTCATCTTCACTGTCAGTCTCCTCATAAAAGCTGATTGTTGCCTGAATGGGGAAGTTCCTCAGTAAGGCCTCTCCATCGCTGTAGAGATAATCGAATGACTTTGATTTGGGCCAAAACAGCCTGTTTGAGAGGAGAGATGAGTGTTAAGTATGAAAGACATAGGCTTTATTCCTTCTGTGTTTAAGAGTATAGAGCAGGGTTATTCAATTAAAACCCATTCATACACATTCATACACCCCCGACGAAGCAGCAGAAGCAATTTGTGGTTGAGTGTCTTGCCCAAGGACACATCGGACATGTTGCTGCAAGAGCTGGTGATCGAACCCTCGACCTTCCGGTAGAGAGATGACAACTCTACCAACTCAGCCACAGCCGCCCCCAGGTCTCCCCTCAAAACATTTTTAACACCACAATGTCTTTCCCTACATTCTGATCAATTTGTATGCACAATTTGAGGGTTTTCTGCACCACTGCTTGCTATACTGAATGAGAAGAGAAAGAGCTGCTGACTGACATCGCTTTAAGTAGCCTATATATGCATGGAAATCAATGCATAGAATTAAATTATTGTAGGCTACTAGTTTTAAAAATGTTTAACTGAGGTCCGGAACTTGCTGATATGATCACCTCTCTCCATTTCATAACGTAGTTACAGTACATTCTCATTTCCGTTATCACAACAGGTGAGCTTAGGGTGGAGAGGCTTGTTAGTAACATGTAAAACAGAAAACAGCGGCAGCATCAGTTTAAACTACAGGTATATCTCCCATCACTGTTTGTCTGAGCTCCGCTCTGTGACTCTCAGCAGACTGTTAACGTCTCTTTGGCTCGTTTAATCAGTTCGTTGTGTCGCCCTCCGAAGTACAAACCTTAACTGTGCAAACTCTGCAGATAACTGTTTCTTGCACCCTGTCGGTTTGGAAAAATCTCAAACAGTTACATATAACCGGGATGGAGTTCTTTTTACGGACTAACTCTTAAGTTTCATTTTCATTTTCAGCAATGGATGAATCCCGCTCCGCTGCAAAGCAAAAGGGAGGGGGAGACGCGTCTGTGCAGGAGCCTAAAGTGCAGCATGATAGAATGAACACATTAGCGCGATTCAATCATGCTAATGGCCTGATTGGCAGATCGTCAACACATTATAATCCTTCAAGATCTAAGATCGTCTTATCGCACACCACTAGTATGGATGTACAATAACAAGATGTTTTAAGCCAAACTGCATTCCCAGGATTGAGTCCTCTGCAGATAGAAGGCATGTGTATGAGAGTGAAAACCTGACCTGACAGGGTGCTGGAAAGCCTGACGTTTCCGATCTGATGAGCAGCAGCCAGGCACTGATGATCTGGAGTACGGCTGAGTAAACACAGACAAAGGATGTGAGTACATGTTAACGTAAACACTATAAATAACTTCACACGTGTTCTAAAATGTAAGATTTCCTGCTCTAACACCTGCGAGATTCTGAACATTTTTAAATCTTGAAAAATAACTAGCTTTGATTCTTTTCTATTATGCCATATTGTATCACATGTTGGGGCCGGGGCAACCTGTGGAAACCGTCATTGAACCACTTGTCTTCATATAAACTGACCACGCAGAAATTGGAAATTTGGGCAGAAATGCAGGTTTCCGGACTTTTATATAGGCCTCTTCATGATTTAAAAGCCTGACATTAGCCAACACAAAGCAGATCATGAAAAAACACAAGAACTTTTGTAAGTTGTCTTGTGGAAATGTTCTGAGAATAATTGTATTCTGTGCCATAAAATCGATCTGAACTGTTGCTACTACGAGTTGGATTTTTAACTGCTGCCCTGGTAAGAAGTGACTTTTAATGGCACTTCCCGAGGGGGTATTTGGGCATCAGTAATCCCCAGACTTTGTTGAATTTGTACAGAATTAAACAACAGAAAAATACATTTGAAATATCCCAAATGGATGTCAAATTCAATAAACTTTTTAGTCAGTGTTGGGATCCTGATGTTTCTCCATATTTCAGTGATCCATTTGCTTGTTTTTTACATTAGCTTTCAGTGGTCTCTAAAAATATTGTTCTGTGTCAACTGCACAACAGAGGGGTGCTGTTCTAATGTACCAATAGTTTCTTTGAGTTTAAGCTAGCTCGAATTTAACTCGTATGAAATTTTCTGCCTCCCGCTATTTTCTTATTTAATTTAATTAATATATAATGTTACAACCACACACATTAAAGCTCTAAACTTTTACATCATTTCAGTAGTATAGAAAGGTTATTACGTTGGATACCTTCACTCCATGAAAATTACATGGAAATCCCATATATGGAGGCTAAAGTCCTCAACGCAGGTGGCCCAGGTTCGAATCCAACCTGTGGCTCCTTTCCCGCATGTCAATCCCCACTCTCTCTCCCTGATTTCCATCTCTATCCACTGTCCTATATCTCCAATAAAGGCACAAAAAGCCCAAAAATAAATCTTAAAAAAAAAATGAAAAATAGAAGCCAAGTTAAGTTAATGATTTTATTTAATCTGTGTTGAATATCTATGGACAAAAACGTATTTAAAATCTTTTGATGTAAACCCAGCTGTGTTAATCAGACTTAAGAGGATTTATGTCCTAGCATAAAAAACAAATCAGTCATCTTTAGCTGCTGCGTCATTATTGTTCTTTTACCATATTACTGATCTGCTAATATTTAAGCTCTTCATTTTCCCTGAATCAAATAAACAGGTATGTCATGGTCTTTGGTTTTGTATTTCTGAGTTTAGGTTCATGTTTTAATTTCTTCCCTAGTGTTGCTTGTTTCCCTGTGTGTTTATGTTTCCTAGTGTTGATTGTTTAGTCTGAATGTTTCCTGTTTTATTTTGTAATTTCTTCTCCTTGTGTCTCTCTGTGTTTTGTTACATTTGTTAGTCTGTGTCATTGTGTTCCTTGATTCATGTTTTAGTTCTTGTGTTTTACTCCTGCCTCTGTGTGTTTCCCTCCTGTCTTGATTGCCCTCATTGTCTTCACCTGTGTCATTAGTCTCACCTGTGTCTGATTACCCCTGTGTCTATTTAGTCTCAGTGTTCCTTCCCTCGTGTTGTCAGTTCATTGTCTTTTGTTGTCGGTGTTGGATGTTCGTGCTTGTTTCCCCTTGCTTCTTGTGTTTCCCTGTGTTGGACTTTTTTGGATTTATCATTTAAGTAAGTTTTTGTTAGAATTTTTGCCTTTTTCCTTTTTTTGTTAAAATAAATAAGTATTTTTGGTTCCTGCAATTGGGTCCTCCTTCCTCATTCCAGCCGTGACAGAATGAACTGACCAAAAGATGGACCCAGCAGAGTCTAAAGATCTTTTTGATTTAGTTTCGGATTTGATTTTAATCAAGGACATTTGGCGAAAGACTCCTTCCGAGGAGGTGAGGAGAGCCACCGTATCATTGGCACGGAAGAAGGTTGCTTCCAAGCCATGGCTTACGGATTTGATTCCTGTCTGGACTACAGATTTTTTTGTTTCGGCTGCTTCTCAGTCTCCCAGCCCACCCGAGTCTTCGCTGCCCAGCGCACCTGAGTCTCCGCTGCCCAGCGCACCCGAGTCTCCGCTGCTCAGCTCACCAGAGTCTTCGCTGCTCAGCTCACCAGAGTCTTCGCTGCTCAGCTCACCAGAGTCTTAGCTGCTCAGCTCACCAGAGTCTTCGCTGCTCAGCTCACCAGAGTCTTCGCTGCTCAGCTCACCAGAGTCTTCGCTGCTCAGCTCACCAGAGTCTTCGCTGCTCAGCTCCCCAGAGTCTTCGCTGCCCAGCTCCCCAGTGACTCTGCCCCTGTGCTCCCAGCCTCCCTGTGCCTTAGAGCCTCAGCCTCACTGCGTCCCTGCAGAGCGCCGTCTGCTGCCCGTGACTGCTGAGCTCCGTAGTCCCCCTGTTGAAGAGAGGGGGATTTCTCCGGATTCCCTGTTGGCGGTTCGGCCGACTCCTGACGTCCCCTCGGCAGTCTGGCCGACTCCTGACGTCCCTCCTGACGTCCCCTCGGCGGTCCAGCCGACTCCTGACGTCCCCTCCAACACCTGTTTCCATGTTGGAGGTCCTGCCCACTCCCGTGTCTCTGTGGGAGGATCTGCCCACTCCCGTGTCTCCGTGGGAGGTTCTGCCCACTCCTGTTTCTCCGTTGGAGGATCTGCCCACTCCTATGTCTCTGTGGGAGGCCCTGCCAACACCCGTTTCCAAGTTGGAGGTTGTGCCCACTCCTGTTTCTCCGTTGGAGGATCTGCCCACTCCTATGTTTCTGTGGGAGGCCCTGCCAACATCTGTTTCCACGTTGGAGGTCCTGCCCACTCTCGTGTCTCCGTTGGAGGTCCTGCCGACTCCGCAGCTTCCTGAGCCCTCGTCGGAGGTCCTGCCGACTCCTGCGCCATCGTCAGAAGGCCTTCTGACTCCCCCTGAGCTGGTCTCTGGGTTTGGTCGGCCTCCTGGCCGCCCACCTGAACTGTCTCCCGTGTTTTGGCGGCTTCCTGGCCACCCACCTGACCAGCTCACTGTGTTTGGTAAGCCTCCCGGCCGCCCCCCTGAACTGTTCTCTTTGTCTGGTCGGTCTCCCGGCCGCCCCCCTGAACTGCTCACTGTGTTTGGTTGGCCACCCGGCCGCCCCCCAGGATTGTTCCCTGTGTTTGCTCGGCCACCTGGCCGTCCACCTGACCTGCTCTCACTGTTTGCTCGGCCTCTCGATCACACGCCCGGACTGTTCCCCGTGTCTGGTCGGCCTCCCGGCCGCCCACCCGAGTTGTTGCCTGAGTTTGGTTGGCCTCTCGGCCGCCCTCCTGATCTGCTCTCCGTGTCTGATCGGCCTCCAGGCCGCCCTCCCGATCTGCTCTCCGTGTCTGGTCGGCCTCTGGGCCGTCCACCTGAACTTTGCTCCGTGTCTGGTCGGCCTCTGGGCCGTCCACCTGAACTGTTCTCCGTGTTTTGTCGGCCTCCTGGCCGCCCTCCTGAATTGTCCTGGCTATGTGCCCTGCCTCCAGGCCGTCCGCCTGAAGGTCCGGAGGAGAACATCATCAAGGACTAGGTATAGTAAAGACAGCCCTTTTCATCTGATTTAAAGCCATTTACTGCTTACTTCTTACTGATTCCTGACACCAGTACGAGCTTTCTGCCATTCGCTAGCTGAAAATGCAGTCAATCCGCCACAGTGACATCATGTGCATGCCCTCTGTTAAATGTTAAATGGACTTGAGCTTGTATAGTGCTAGTCTTCTGACAACTCAGAAGACTAGATTAGGGTTCTGGAGAAACTTTGTTTCTGAATTTTGAGAAAATTAGATTATTTTCAGATTTGTGTCTAATAACTAATGACTGAATCCATGCCTTACTTCATAAATGCCTATGTTTGTGCATACAATATGTATCAATCAGTCATACATCATGACACCTATGGGTTTTTTAAAATAAAAAAGCTCATGGTTGTAGGGACGGGAAATTAATCGATATCAATTTAAATTTCAATAACAATTTTGGCTTCCCAGGATCATGAAAACAAGAAAATCGTGATTAGACGTTCACTGTGCCAAAAAGTGTTGCGTTCATTTTGTCCATAGGTTTGTCATGTGTGGTATATATTTCATTATGTTTGTTATTATATTTTGACAACAAGAGTACATCATCATTACCTCAAAAACAAAAAAGCAAAAAAAAAAAAAAGTTTGCTTTTGAGGCTTTCAGGGGGTTTCAAGTGTCAATCAAGGGGTCTTTGACCCCCCTCGACCCCCTGTATTTCGGACCCTGGTTAAGACTGTTTACATTCAATAAATGCATGTGATGGAGAAGTTGTAAAATTAAAGAGTAATCGTGTTTAATAATCCTGATCTCAATAGCAGTCCAAATAAACGTTTTTTGACATGATCAAGCAGCCTTAGGCCGTGTTCACACTTAACTTCTTTTTTTTAACTGCCAGCGCCTTTTTCACATTCAACCCTATGGAAAAAGGAAAAAGGACGACGCCTTTTTAAAAAGCAGACGCCTTTTCAAAAAGCGCTGAGCCTGACGCCTTTTTCAGTTGAATTATTTCAACTTTTCAGAAAAGCGCTGTGACATCAAGCGCCTTTTTGACAGCTGACCAATAAGGACGAGCGGAGTAAGTGCGCGTTTAACTTCCCTAGCAACCTACGTCCCTAGTTACCGGTGGCCAAAAAGATGTGGTGTGAATTGCGTGTCTGCTCCGGTCCTTTACGGCTCCGTGCACCCTTAACACCGCCCAGCTGCGTTCTCAGTCCGCAGCTCAGAGAGCACAGCCGCACAGCTGGCGTGCAGAGACAAAGGAATTCCCGCAGTAATTTTACAGATTCACTCGCGACAGCGGGAGATAATGCGATGTACGTGGTATAAAATTCTATATTAACCTTATTAACACATAAACAAACACACGTACGGTCGTTTTTCGGAACTGTTAAAACGTGTGTTTTATTCTGAAAATAAACCGGAGGTTTTAATGTTGTATTGGTGTCTGACTTCCCGTCCCGCTTGTTCTTTTCTGTTGACACGTTGTGCTCCAGCCATACGCTCCGGCACGGTTGCGCCGTAGGCAAATCCCGTTGTTAAGGTTACAGAACACTCGCATAAAAGCGCTCAAAAGGCGCTGAAGGCAGCGCTTTTATATGAAAAAAGAAGTCAAGTGTGAACACGGCCTTACATGGTACCTTGAGAAATGTTGAACAACACTGAAGGGCTGCATCCAACATTGTTGGATAATGACGTTTTTTTGCAACCAACAGTCCAAAACCAAGGATTCATCAATAATTGTCAAAAAAGACAAAGAATAGCAGCAATGAGATTGATGTATTGACTCCTGTTTCAGCTCCAAACATCTGTGAGTGAATGTTTGTGTCAGACAGATGGAGTTGCTACTTACACAGGAGACGCTGCTCTGAGGGCTTCGCTCTGATTGGTCCCTTCTGCTGGATAACCATGGCCTCCACAGTGAGCTCTGTCTGCAGGGATGCAAGTAAAGACTGATATAAACTGATATAATATAAATTGTTGATGTGTAGTCTTTTTTACATGCTTTTTTAAATGGTGAAATTACTAGAAAAGAATTCTGTAGGGGTCAGAATGTGTAAAACAACTGATCCTATATTGCAACAACATTTAATGCTATAGCTTTTGACTTGATATCAGTAACAGGTTCACTCTACTGTTACTTTACTTCAAATGGAATCACAGTGTGTTGACAACTTGATTCCGATTTTTAAATAATTTGGGGTCTAAGTGGCTAATATGTGCAAAACATGTTAGAATTGTCTGAAAGGATTGCTTAAAGGGATACTTCACCCATTTGCATTAAGCTTTGTATC